>CM065590.1:403861581-404188323 GCA_033119425.1 Bufotes viridis
GCGCATATGCGATTTTCGACCGTGAGTCTATTTCATTTGACATGCGCACGTCTCCTTTGGTCTTTTTAGTCTCAGTTTTTTGCCCATGCGCTCCGTCTCCTTATTCATTGGTTAGAAGTAGTGATGTCGCGAACATAAAATTTTCAGTTCGCGAACAGCGAACGCGAACTTCCGCAAATGTTCGCGAACAGGCGAACCGGGCGAACCGCCATAGACTTCAATAGACAGGCGAATTTTAAAAACCAAAGGGACTCTTTCTGGCCACAATAGTGATGGAAAAGTTGTTTCAAGGGGACTAACACCTGGACTGTGGCATGCCGGAGGGGGATCCATGGCAAAACTCCCGTGGAAAATTACGTAGTGGACGCAGAGTCGGGTTTTAATCCATAAAGGGCATAAATCACGTAACATTCCTAAATTGTTTGGAATAACATGCTTTAAAACATCCAGTGTGTGTATACGATCAGGTATGATGTTGTATCGATCAGGTAGTGTAAGGGTTACGCCCGCTTCACAGACATTGACAGACCAACCACCGCAAACAGTCCATTTGCACAACCGCAAACTCCCCATTTGCACAAGGTTGGATACCAAGCTAGCCACGTCCCGGTGATGTAATTGAAGGTTTCTTCCTCCACCCAGCCACGTACAACACCAAGGGTCCCCGAAAGGTCAATTGAATTGATTTTTCGAACAGGGAGATGGTTAAAAAAACGCTGGCTCCCTCCACTCTGTTTTAATCCACGGTCACTGCTTCTGCGCTGTGCAATTTACTGTCACACCCGATATGAGTGGTATTTTCTGTAGTACTATTCTCATCAGTTTAATCCCTCTAACGTCCCCAATCTGGGGGCAATTTATTGAATAGATTTTTCGAACGGGAGATGGTTAAAAACGCTGGCTCCCTCCCCGTTGTTTTAATCCACGGTCACTGCGTCTGCGCCGTGCAATTTACTGTCACACCCGATATGAGTGGTATTTTCTGTAGTACTATTCTCATCAGTTTAATCCCTGTTACATCCCATATCAGGGATTGCCTTTTGTGAAAAAAATTTTTTAGGTCTGGTACCTTCGACTGCCTTCACAATGACAGACCAAACTCTCATACACCAAACTGAATTGATTTCAGGAACCGGGAGATGGAAAAAGCAGCTTGGTCGGTCCTCATACTCCCAAATTGGGGCACTGCGCGTGCACAGAGCAATGTGCTGTGACACCCTATATGAGTGGTGTCTTAACTAGTACTATTCCTATCAGCGGCGGGCGGGTGCGTGGTAACTTGAGAGCAGGTGACCAAAGCTGAGCTGGAGGAAGATGGTGCGTCAAGGTTCTTAGCGAAAGCTGTTGAAGATTGGGTGTCCTGTCTAAGCCAGTCAACTACGTCCTCAGAATTTTTCGTGTTCAGGGTACATGGCCTCTGAACACTAGGCATTATTCCAGGGACAGTGGAAATCACAGCACCACGACCACGACGGCCCCTGCGGGGTGGCCTGCCTCTGCCTGTCATTTTTTTTCGATAAGTGGTACTGTGCCACCCTGTATCAGTGGTGGGCACTGGCAGTGGGCACACTACAGTCTGTGGAAGTGGGCCTGACACACACTGGCAGCAGGCAAGCAACTGAAATTAGACTAATGTGTAAAAATTAAATGCCTTATTTATCGTCAAGCTACTGTGCCACCCGGTATCAGTGGTTGGCACTGGCAGTGGGCACACTACAGTCTGTGGAAGTGGGCCTGACACACACTGGCAGGAGGCAAGCAACTGAAATTAGACTAATGTGTAAAAATGAAATGCCTTATTTATTCGCAAGCTGCTGTGCCACCCGGTATCAGTGGTTGGCACTGGCAGTGGGCACACTACAGTCAGTGGAAGTCGGCCTGACACACACTAGCAGCAGGCAAGCAACTGAAATTAGACTAAAGTGTAAAAATCAAATGCCTATTTTTAAGCAAAGTCCTCTGCCAGCCGGTATGAGTGGTAGGCACTGGCAGTGGGCACACTACAGTCACTGGAAGTCAGCCTGACACACACTGGCAGGCAACTAACCTTAGATTAAAGTGTAAAAATTAAATGCCTTTTTTTGATGCAAAGTCCTGTGCCACATGGGATGACAGGGGTGGGCACTGGCAGTGGGCACACTACAGTCAGTGGAAGTCGGCCTGACACACACTAGCAGCAGGCAAGCAGCTGAAATTACACTAAAGTGTAAAAATTAAATGCCTTTTTGATGCAAAGTCCTGTGCCAGCCGGTATGAGTGGTGGGCACTGGCAGTGGGCACACTACAGTCACTGGAAGTCAGCCTGACACACACTGGCAGGCAACTAAACTTAGATTAAAGTGTAAAAATTAAATGCCTTTTTTGATGCAAAGTCCTGTGCCACATGGGATGACAGGGGTGGGCACTGGCAGTGGGCACACTACAGTCAGTGGAAGTCGGCCTGACACACACTAGCAGCAGGCAAGCAGCTGAAATTACACTAAAGTGTAAAAATTAAATGCCTTTTTTTGATGCAAAGTCCTGTGCCACACGGGATGACAGTGGTGGGCACTGGCAGTGGGCACACTACAGTCAGTGGAAGTCAGCCTGACACACACTGGCAGGCAACTAACCTTAGATTAAAGTGTAAAAATTAAATGCCTTTTTTTGATGCAAAGTCCTGTGCCACATGGGATGACAGGGGTGGGCAACTGGCAGTGGGCACACTACAGTCAGTGGAAGTCGGCCTGACACACACTAGCAGCAGGCAAGCAGCTGAAATTACACTAAAGTATAAAAATTAAATGCCTTTTTTTGATGCAAAGTCCTGTGCCACACGGGATGACAGGGGTGGGCACTGGCAGTGGGCACACTACAGTCACTGGAAGTCAGCCTGACACACACTGGCAGGCAACTAACCTTAGATTAAAGTGTAAAAATTAAATGCCTTTTTTGATGCAAAGTCCTGTGCCACATGGGATGACAGGGGTGGAGCACTGGCAGTGGGCACACTACAGTCAGTGGAAGTCGGCCTGACACACACTAGCAGCAGGCAAGCAGCTGAAATTACACTAAAGTGTAAAAATGAAATGCCTATTTTGATGCAAAGTCCTCTGCCAGCCGGTATGAGTGGTAGGCACTGGCAGTGGGCACACTACAGTCACTGGAAGTCAGCCTGACACACACTGGCAGGCAAGTAACCTTAGATTAAAGTGTAAAAATTTAATGCCTTTTTTTGATGCAAAGTCCTGTGCCACATGGGATGACAGGGGTGGGCACTGGCAGTGGGCACACTACAGTCACTGGAAGTCAGCCTGACACACACTGGCAGGCAACTAACCTTAGATTAAAGTGTAAAAATTAAATGCCTTTTTTTGATGCAAAGTCCTGTGCCACATGGGATGACAGGGGTGGGCATTGGCAGTGGGCACACTACAGTCAGTGGAAGTCAGCCTGACACACACTGGCAGGCAACTAACCTTAGATTAAAGTGTAAAAATTAAATGCCTTTTTTGATGCAAAGTCCTGTGCCACATGGGATGACAGGGGTGGGCACTGGCAGTGGGCACACTACAGTCAGTGGAAGTCGGCCTGACACACACTAGCAGCAGGCAAGCAGCTGAAATTACACTAAAGTGTAAAAATTAAATGCCTTTTTGATGCAAAGTCCTGTGCCAGCCGGTATGAGTGGTGGGCACTGGCAGTGGGCACACTACAGTCACTGGAAGTCAGCCTGACACACACTGGCAGGCAACTAAACTTAGATTAAAGTGTAAAAATTAAATGCCTTTTTTGATGCAAAGTCCTGTGCCACATGGGATGACAGGGGTGGGCACTGGCAGTGGGCACACTACAGTCAGTGGAAGTCAGCCTGACACACACTGGCAGGCAACTAACCTTAGATTAAAGTGTAAAAATTAAATGCCTTTTTTGATGCAAAGTCCTGTGCCACATGGGATGACAGGGGTGGGCACTGGCAGTGGGCACACTACAGTCAGTGGAAGTCGGCCTGACACACACTAGCAGCAGGCAAGCAGCTGAAATTACACTAAAGTGTAAAAATTAAATGCCTTTTTGATGCAAAGTCCTGTGCCAGCCGGTATGAGTGGTGGGCACTGGCAGTGGGCACACTACAGTCACTGGAAGTCAGCCTGAAACACACTGGCAGGCAACTAAACTTAGATTAAAGTGTAAAAATTAAATGCCTTTTTTGATGCAAAGTCCTGTGCCACACGGGATGACAGGGGTGGGCACTGGCAGTGGGCACACTACAGTCTGTGGGCCTGCAGCTTCTCACACACAGGCAGGCCAGGCAACTGCAATATGTATATAAAGGAAAAAAAAAGCAGACTAATGTTGCAGCCCTAAAAGGGCTTTTTGGGGTGCTGTCAGGACGCTGTCCTTACAGCAGAGATCAGATGAGTCTTTCAGGACTGGAGTGGACACTGAATTCACTAGCCTAGCTATCGATTTCCCAATTAAATCAGCAGCAATTACACTCTCCCTCCTCTCACTAAGACTGCAGCTTCAGAATGAATCTAAAATGGATGCTGTTCAGGAGGTGGGAGGGTCTGGGAGGGAGGGTATGCTGCTGATTGGCTGGAATGTGTCTGCTGACTGTGAGGTACAGGGTCAAAGTTTGCTCAATGATGATGTATAGGGGGCGGACCGAACATCTCATATGTTCGCCCGGCAGAGGCGAACGCGAACAAGCTATGTTCGCCGGGAACTGTTCGCCGGCGAATAGTTCGGGCCATCTCTAGTTAGAAGCTACCTACTGTTAACTCAGCAGAGATAGACCATTGGATGTCCCATAAACACATCACACAAAGGGCGGTTGCACATTGGATGATCAAATACATCCACCCACCCCTAGGATATAAAAACCTATTCATGTATATGCTCGTGTTGTCAGTAGCTCCATTTCCCTTGAGGATGCCACATCTGTGGTGAAACATGTCGGGGGAGCTGCTTGTTTAGTTTTAAATCATATGGCTGAACACTAGTATATAGAGCGACGTGTACTGCAGGCACTTAGCATATGCACAAGACAGGGTTTACTAATCTGTGGGAGTCAGTCAGGTATAATCCGAGCAAATTAGATCATCCAACTCAATAGAATTAGGCACAGTAAAATAGCCAAAGCGTATATGTAGCTTTCACCTTGAATACAGGGCAAGATAGCCCACAGTTATATATATTTTTACCAGTATCTTACTAGGTTCAATATATCCACAACGCCAATGACAACGCTGACTATACCAAAGTTTTTTTGTCACACTAATTAGTGGTAATATCACAACACGATACATTATAAATACAGATTGTAGAGAGTTGATGACCACGGGGATATGCAGTCAATATCCCATAGGTCATCTCTCTAATAACAAATTAACCACAGTGGGATTAGAGTTTCATGGTCATGGTGTCCGGCCATATAATATTTTAAATGGTCTTTTGTTTTGTTTTGTGTTACACCTTTTAATAACAACTAATAAATGTTAAGTCCTAAATACTGACCGTAAACGGGCACTATTTAGCCCTAGGGCTAATTTGAACATAATATTATCAAGACAGAAAACCTCAGTATGCAATGAGAATTCAAGCTAAGAACAAATGTTATTTCAGCAGCACACAATAATATATTGTAAAGGGGCCCTAACAAATATACTATGAAAGCTATATCTAATACTTGGAATTGGAAAGCGGTAGGTTAGCTTTTTGCGGGTCATGGACTATGTAAACGGCAGACATACTGTATGTAAACATAATTTTGGTGATACGTAACACATTTTCTCTCTGACATTGTCACTCAAAACTGGTTGTCTGTAGAGTGCTGGAGGAGGTGAGTAAACCACAGGACAATAGGTACTTGGCTCAGAAATGTGCCCATTAAACTATTCACTTAAATAGGCCACCAACGATGTTCATATTCAAGGGAAACGGTCAGCAAATTCTTAAACTTGGAAAAAAAAATGGAGATTGCAGTCCGCACAACCCAATACGCAGGTGCACGTTGCTATGGTGAAATACACATACAAACGTAAAAACAAAGGTGTAATGGCACACTGCAGCTAGAGCTCCGTCCTGCCACTATGCTGGATGTTAGATGAGGCATTAGTTTATATTTTGGCAAAATTATGTAAGCCACCCACCACTTCACGGTTGCCTCTCGAGTGGTCCCTAACATTAATTCTTACCTTTTATGGGCCATATCAGCCACACAAAACCCAGGGAGTGCAGGTGCAGCATGCATGCCAGATACACTCTGCTTGTAACCCCGTCTGGTGCCATACAGCGTTCATCAGATCAAGGGATGCAAATACCACAATGCATGCTGAGCCCACTAGTACTTCTCCTGGAACCAAATGGCTTCTGGTAAGTTCAATAAAGCAGACTCAGTTTTATACTGACTTTAAAACCAGCCTACAGGGCGGATTCACTAGTCAGGTGAGCATGACTGCATGGAGGTCACCACGCCTCCCATATATGCTACAAAGGAAAAAAAAAATGGAGATTGCAGTCCGCACAACCCAATACGCAGGTGCACGTTGCTATGGTGAAATACACATACAAACGTAAAAACAAAGGTGTAATGGCACACTGCAGCTAGAGCTCCGTCCTGCCACTATGCTGGATGTTAGATGAGGCATTAGTTTATATTTTGGCTAAATTATGTAAGCCACCCACCACTTCACGGTTGCCTCTCGAGTGGTCCCTAACATTAATTCTTACCTTTTATGGGCCATATCAGCCACACAAAACCCAGGGAGTGTATAAGGATTGATCAACGTGTCTATGTATTTGTATATAGGTAGAGACTAGAGTTGAGCGAACTTGTATTTTTAGTTCAGCGTCCAAAGTTCGGGTTGGGGTTATCGAAGAATCCCGTTATGGATTCCAAATGCCGTTATGGTCCGTGGTAGCGGAGTCCATAACGGGATGCTTCGATAACCCGAATCCGAACTTTGGACGCCGAACTTAAAATACAAGTTCGCTCAACTCTAGTAGAGACCTGTGAATTTAGTTCAATGGGGCAGTCAACTAGGAGCCATGCAGTGAAGACTTTGGAATGAGGCACCTTGAATCTATTCACAGGCTCCCTTTAGCTTCTTCTGAATCAATGACTCAATCTCTACCATTTTGTATTGACTTTTTGGTTTGGCAGGTGAGGATTTTTCTTATCTGCTTTGTGCACCAAAATGGCTTGTCATGGCTCCAGAAATGTTTTTACACTTATTCCCCTTAAATTTGCATTTGCAAAGAAATAAGTCAGGGGCCACTAGACTCGTGTTGCCTTTAATGTTTATCTTATTCTTATCCATAAGCTTCTAAGAATAAAGCATTAAGCATAAATAATATTATAAAATAGGATGTCTATACAGTAACTTGACTCTATGACAGGTACAGCGAACATATCTTGATACATTGTCTCTAGTGGTATACAGGGGTCAAGTCCTGGGAAAAAAAGTGTGGGAACTCACCCAAGTGCCTCCGCATGATGTCACAGCGCGCGGCTTTCGCAAAGGGCAGAGGAGGTCGGCTGGAGCAAGTACTGTATTTTTTGCCCTATTAGACACACGGGCCCATAAGACGCACGTAGGTTTTAGAGGGGGACAATAAGAAAAAAATATTTTTCATTACACCTCAGGTCAGACCACCAATCAGACCCCCAATGTTAATCAGACCTCAGCTAACAGCCCCAATAAGATCCCCAATGTTAATAAGACCCCAATAAGACCTCAGATCAGACCCCAATATGAATGACCCCAATCAGACCTCAGATAATAGCCCCATGCCTCATAGCAGCCCCCAGTAGCCTCATAGCATAATAGCCCCATGCCTCTCCATCAGCCCCCTGTGCCTATCATCAGCCCCCTGTGCCTCTCATCAGCCCCCAGTGCCTCTCATCAGCCACAAGTACCTCTCATCAGCCCCCAGTACCTCTCATCAGCCCCCAGCGCCTCTCATCAGCCCCCCAGCGCCTCTCATCAGCCCCCAGTACTTCTCATCAGCCCCCAGTACCTCTCATCAGCCCCCAGTGCCTCTCATCAGCCACCAGTACCTCTCATAAGCCCCCCAGTGCCTCTCATTAGCCCCCAGTGCCTCTATATCAGCCCCCAGCAGATCTCATCAGACCCCAGTGCCTCTCATCAACCCCCCAGTACCTCTCATCAGCCCCCAGTACCTCTCATCAGCCCCCAGTGCCTCTAATCTGCCCCTAGTGCCCCTAATCATCCCCCAGTGCCTCTAATCTGCCCCTAGTGTCTCTAATCTTCCCCTAGTGCCTCTTATCAGCCCCCAGCAGATCTCATCAGCCCCCAGAGCCTCTTACCAGCCCCCAGGGCCCCATTCACTAGCGCCCAGTGCCCCATCCACCAGCCCCCAGTGCCCCATCCACCAGCCTCCAGTCAGTGCCTCTCCATTCAGCCCATAAAATATGAAAAAAAAAAAAAACTTACCTCTCCTGCTCCTGGACGCAGAAGCTCCTCTTCTACTGCTGTCGGCTGTGAAGGCTGCGCACGGAGTGAAGTCACAGAGCGACTCACTCCTGTGCACAGCCTTCACAGCCGACAGCCGAGGACCAGAAAGCGCTTCCTGGTCCTTTCGCCCTGAAAGGGAACGGCGTTCCTGCCATGAAAAAAGTGCAGGAACGCCGTTCCCATGCGTTCCCCCTCAACTCGACCCCTGGTATATCTTCTTTGTGTACTCATACAAATGCTGCCTTGATGCTCTCAGATTTGTATATTCCTCATCATAAAAGCACAGTTCTGTGTCCTTGGTCAGCAGTATTATCTGTTAGGGTACTTTCTCACTGGCGTTTTGGATTCCGTTTGTGAGATCCGTTTCAGGGCTCTCACGAATGGTCCAAAACAGATCAATTCAGCCCCAAAGCATTCTTAATGGATAAGGATCCGTTCAGAATGCATCAGTCCGGCTCCATTCAGCCTCTATTCCATTCTGGAGGCGGACACCAAAACGCAGCTTGCAGCATTTTGGTGTTCGTCTGACGATGCGGAGCCGAACGGATCCGTTTTGACTTACAATGTAAGTCAATGGGGACGGATCCGTTTTCAATGACACAATATGGTCCATTTGAAAACGGATCCATCCCCCGTTTTGACTTTGACCTTTTTCTTTAAAGCTAATGCAAACGGATCCTTTCTGAATGGATACAAACGTTTGCATCATAGGTGCGGATCCGTCTGTGCAAATAACAGACGGATCCGCTCCTAACGCAAGTGTGAAAGTAGCCTTAGGCGGATCAGTCAACACTGTTTCAATACTTAAAAATTAATCTGGGAAGTCAAGAAATAAAATGCATAAAATCTCTCAACACTCTGATGTAAAGAAACCATACATAAATACAACAAAAGGTATAGCCATATAGGATAACATTTGAAAAGAGCAATCTGGGCATTGCCATCTAAGGGCCATCCTACTTTGCGAAGATAACTTTTTATTTCAACATTTTATGTCATAATGAAATATATGTTATTATTGCATAACGCATAATGCTGTTTGAGAACTGCATGGCACTGTTAGTCTCTATTCATATTTGCTTTGTAGTCTCTAATAAGCAAAAACCACAATACAATGCCCAATAGACTTCAATGACTTATAACGGGATCTGTCAGGTTTCGCCAAAGTGTCTGTTGTTTTGATTAGAATACTAGAGCTGCATTTTCCTAATGAAACCTTTAACATAGAAGTGAATACAGGCACTAGAGATGAGTGAATCGAAGTTGACGTATTGGAAATCGAACCGAAATTCTGGAAAAATTTGATTTGCCCCGAAGTCGAATTTCCTTGCGCTTTCATACAAATAGTATTTTTTCTCAAATGGCTGCTGCACATGTTAGAAAGAGGAAGTAAGATGCCCATGAACGAGGGATCACCCATAATGCCATGCAGACAGCTAATCAGCCCCTGTGAAGTCACAGCCCTATATAAAGTCTCCCCATGCCCGCTCTCCACCATTTTCCAGTGAATTTAGTGCAGGGAGAGACATTGCTGGCACTAGGGACAGTGTTTAGGAAAGACTTTATTCACAAAAAAAATTACTATTGAACAGTTCAGGGACAGCTTATTCATAGTGTAGGGAAAGGATAGGGATATATTATCCACACTGTTGGAAGAGTGCAGGGGACAATTGAACAGTGTAAAGCTTGGCTAATAAGGGCTATTCTATTACACCTTGCTGCATTTGGGTTAAAAATTGTTCTACTACTACAAATTTTAGGTTGTTTGCATTCTTTGATATATCAGCAATACCAGTAATCCTTGATTCTGTTATTGGGGTGAAACTGCGGTCTGATACTACAGAATTTAGGAGGTAGACATTCTTTTATATATTATTCAAGCCATTAATCCTTGATTGTCTAATTGGGGTGGAATTGCGGCCTTATACTACAGATTTTAGGGTGCTCACATTCTCTTATAAATAAGTACATCCATTCATCCTTGTTTCAGTGGTGAAATTGGGGCTTGGTACTACAAATTTTAGGGTGTTTACGTTCTTTTATATATAAATATATTCGTCAATCCTAAATTGTGTAATTGGGGTGAAATTGCGGCTTGGTACTACAAATTTTAGGGTGCTCTCATTTTATTTTACATAAGTATATCAGTTAATCACTAATTGTTTCATTGGAGTGAAATTGCGGCCTGATTCTACAAATTTTTGGTTGCTCACGGTTTATTATACATAAGTATATCTGTTACTCCCTAATTGTGTAATTGGGGTAAAATTGCTCCCTGACACTACTGCTATTTTACCCTTACAGTTACTGTTACAGTACAGTATGTCCGAAAGACAGATGAAAGACCTTTCTAAGAGAACGGGCAGTTTCTGGAGCTGGCAGAAGTAGCAGCAGAATAATGGAGGGGTGGTAACAGCAGTTGCAGCAACAGGCCAGAGCTGCCAGTGTCATCCAGTGGTTGCGTTTAAACCAGCAACCCAGCTGCCCTTAAATGGTTGGTTTTGAGCATCATCTCAAGTCACATCAGACACCCCCAGCCAGGAGTCGGTGGGTTCCTCTGACACCACGCTTAGTTAGCATGGCCCAGGAAGAAGCTCTGTGCTCCCACCTTTCCTGAACCTGCCTCTTTAATTTTCTGTTCCTTCTGCTCGAGAAGTATTGTATACTGTCAGCTTAGGCCCGCCTTTCAGTGAGGACAAGCTTATAGAGGACAGTCAGCAGCTACTGCCCAGTAAAGATGTGGAGGAGCGACCTGCTGCTTCCTCCAGTAGGCGGGCAAGTAACGACTATGGGAGTCACTTGCGGTCAGGCACGAGGCCTTGGGACTGGTGAGGGTGACATCAGTGACATGCAGACAGTAGTGGATGATGATGTAGCCGATCGAATGTGGGAAGAAGAGGGGGCTTTATCATCATCAGGGGATGAGGGTGGCAGCTTGCACGTGAGACAGCGGCTAAGGCAGCAGGGTGCTAGCGTGGCCGTGAGTTAGGAGGGTGGCCATTTGTAGAATCTGTGGGCAGAAGGTGAAGCGTGGCCAGGGTGCCTTTGTGGCGGACTCTGCACCATTCAGAGAACTGATGGCTTCTGCCGAGCCAAGGTGGAGAGTCCCAAGCCATTAATACTTCTCCAAAAAGACTTTGCCAGCTCTGTATACTTATGTTGAACAGAAGGCGGGTTAGTCCATGAGCCTGTCGGGGTCAGCTAAAGTTCACGGCAGCGCCAACGCGTAGAGCTGTAACTACGGTCAAGAACAATATATGTCCTGTATGGCTTGCTGGGTAAATGTGGTTCCTTCCCAGCCACACTAGCAACTTGGCCAGGTGACGGCACTGCGGCCTTTGCGTTCTAAAGCTGTGAGTCCTGCACCAATGTCCTCCTCTGCCTCCTCATCTTCCACCTTGTCCTCAACCTCCACTGCAGGCACAATTTGGAGCGCACGGCGGTGTTATTCTGTTCTGCACCTGGTTTGCCTGGGTGAACGGCGTCACACCAGGGAGGAACAGCTCGGCGACCTTCAAGAGAAAATCGAATCCTGGCTCTCTCCTCGCCAACTGAAAATCGGAACCATGGTCACCAACAATGGGAAGAACATTGTGTCAGTGCTGCGTCAAGGAGGGCTGATCCATGCGCCCTGCATGGCTCACGTCTTTAATCTGGTTGTAAAGAGGTTCCTGAAGTCTTCCACCCAACTGCAAGACATCCTAAAAATGGCGACGAAATTGTGCTTGCACCTCAGCTACTCTTACACTGCAAAACATGCCCTCCTTGAGCTCCAAAGGCAGAATAGTGTTCCCCAACATCACCTAATATGAGATATTTCCACCCGTTGGAACTCCTCGCCCACACGTTGGACGACTATATGAGCAGAAAAAGGCTGTAAACGATTACTTGATGATACAGATGGACAGAAGCACTTCCCTTTGTACCTTCGACGTTAGCCAGTAGCAGCTCATGCATGACACCTGCCATTTGCTCAGGCCCTTTCAGGAGGCCACTTTATTTGTCAGTCGCTAGGACTACGGGATGAATGGCATCATTCCACTCCACGTCCTGGATCAGATGCTGATAAATCTGGCTGGCCAGGGGACAGGTGACATAGTGGCTACATCTCACGGCCACCTGAGCCCTGTGGGGGCTGAACTGGAGGAGGAGGACATTCAAGCAGAAGTATACAGAAATGGGTGGTTTTTTTAAGTCTGGAGTCTCTAATGAGCACTTTTCTTCATCCGCCTACTGAAGAAACCACCCACCAGCAGCAAGACATGGAGCAGAACCTGAACCAGCAGGTGGTTGCATACTTGGACTGCACCCTGCACCATTCTGTGACTGGGCCAATGTGTTGACTCCTCATACTGTTGCCACCTGCCTACTCTATGACTGGGCCACTATGTTGACTCCTCTTGCAGTTGCCACCCTCACCACTCTGTGAATGGGCCACTGTGTTGACTCCTCATGCAGTTGCCACCTCCCTACTCTGTGACTGGGCCACTGTGTTGACTCCTCATTCAGTTGCCACCCTCCCCACATCCGTGTCTGTGGCAACGTTCATGACAAGATGGTCAGTGTTTAATTCGTGGCAAAGACCAGGGTCCGTTTTTGGTCTGTATGTCCATTTTGTGAACCTTATTCCACGTACATAACCAGGCTAAAAAGGGTTTTCGCTGACCAGAGCATCTCCTACCAATTGTCTGTGAAAACCACTGACGGAACATGGATGCCATCCATGTTCTGTCAGTGTTTTCAAGGATCCACAGACTTTATTGGGCATGTTTGGGCCAAAGTAGTTTATGTCTCTGTTGTTTTTTCCACTGACCCGTGGTCAATGGAAAGAACAAGGATGTGTGAATAAATAAATTAATATCAATGGATACATATGCAGTCTGTGCAAAACCCTGATGTCTTAAGCCCTTAGCTTTTTGCCCTAACAAAACTAATGGAATATTTGAATATATTTACTGCAGCATTATTAACTAACATAATTTAATACTGCCCACTATAGAGTAACTAATATATGACTTCACACTGTTTTTTTTGTGTTTTTTGTTTTGGCTAAAATAAATTTCATGCATTTTTTGCATGGTATTTCTCTATGCAGATAATATTTAACGTGTATTTTTCCAGGCATGTTTTTCAAAAGCTATAGAGAATTCTGAATTCTTTTTTCTCATAAAAAAAAAGGCCATGGACCCACAAAACCCACCAAAATCGAAAAGAAATAACACAAACAAAAAAGCATTGTTTCTAGTGCATTTGATATTCATCACTGGCTTTCTGACAAACATCTAACTGCAGCAATTTTTGCACAAAACCACTGTTGGTGTAATTTGCACCAAATCTATTAAATGCTGCACTTGTTTTATACATTTTGGTCATTTTTACAAATTAAACTTTTGTCTAGAGATAATAATCAATTTTTAAGCACCTTCCCTACTGGAGTAAGACTGCAGTTAATTTCTCCTATGTGTGAAAGCACCCCTTTCTTTCAATTGAACAGGAATTAGGGTAATATTTTAATGGAATATATTTTAATATTTGATTTGAATTAATCTTTAAATCTGGCACGTTTCAATGGAGCAGGAGCAGCAATACAAGTCAAAGAATTGGAACATAAATAATTGTGTCACTCAGAAACTTTGATAATTCTGGATGCAAGGAGCTGATACACTCCATTTGTTCTAGATAGTAGTACCAACCATTCTTGCTATTGGAACAGTGGTGGAATAGGAAATCAGGAATGTTGATCCCTAAGAGAGTATTCTCACAGGCAGTGGTGACAAAGCATTCAAGTAGAAATGTTCTTATGCGATTGCTCAGTGATGTGTTGTAACAAACAAATATTCCCATAAGCATCCATGATCAGCAATTCATCTTACATGTGATACAAGATCAACTGAGCTAAATCAGATAAATTAACATGGGCTTTTAATATAAATTCTCTTCAAACTAAAAAAAGTGAATAATTGCCCTCTTCCTTGTCAGCTTATCAACCAACTACAACTTATATATTATTGCACATGCCTACAGTCCACGTTCCATGAACTCATCTTAATGATTTAGAAGATAGATGAGTAAACGTCTTGAAATTTGTGTCCAATGCGTCCAATTTTTCAAAAAGATCAATTTGTGGCCGAATTGCTTCTACACAAAATCAAAAGTCTTCTAATTGGATTGAAAATTGGAAAATAAGACTATGAGGTTTCCCAGGACTCGGGTTTTTATATGTTCTCATTCTCTCTTATTTTTACTGAATTTTTTTCTCTTTCTTCCCTCCTTTTCACTTTTAAGCTCTTTAACACAATGACAGCAGTGGCAAATAATGTACGAGTGGCACAGATATATTCAGCTAGGGGTAAATGCATGATGAAAGATGTTAACAAACAATATGTTAAAAATAGGGATGAGCTAACCCGAACTGTATAGTTCGGGTTCGTACTGAATTTTGGGGTGTTCAGGACACGACCCGGACCCGAACATTTTCAAAAGAGTTCGGGTTCGGGTTCGTTGTTCGGCGATTTCTTCCCGCTTTCTGAAGGGCTGCATAGCAGCCAATCAGCTAGCGTTTTACTTCTTGCCCTAAGAATCCATCACAGCCATGTCTACTAATGGCATGGCTGTGATTGGCCAAGTGCAGCATGTGACCCAGCCTCTATTTAAGCTGGAGTCACGTAGGGCCGCACGTCACTCTGCTCTGATTAGTTTAGGGATAGGACGCAGCTGCTGTGAGGGCAGATTAGGCAGGGAAAACTCAGCAAAAACACCTAATGAAGTGTTCGATCTACAGTTGTGAATCATTCAACTTCTGCTAGTTAATTGCTCAATGGATTTTAGGCTGCACAGAGCGTTTTTCTGTTACTTTTTTCTGGGGTGATCGGCAGCCATTTTGTGTCTTGTGGTGCAGCAGTACAAGCTGCCACCAAGTCCATAAATCCATCAATATTATTATTATTTTTTTGCTATATCCTACCTCAGGAGCTTGGCTGTGCTTATTGTCACCCCTAGAAACTCAGGATAGAAATTTCTATATTTTATTAAGGGGTTAAATTCAATTGCCAAAATAGCAATCCCCTAAATCTGGTGTTCCAGCTGTGGCTTGCCAAGTGTAATACTGTCTGCTGTCTGGCAAAGGATAGATTTTTTTCTGTGGTGAAATTCAATTGCTAAAATAGCAATCCCCTAAATCTGGTGTCCCAGCAGTGGCTGGCCAAGTTTAATAGTGTACGTCAAAGGATTTATCATTTTCTGGGGTTAAATGCAGTTGCCAAAATAGAAATACCGTAGATCTGCTGTTCCAGCTGTGACTAGACAAGTTTAATAGTGTCCGGCAAAGGATATATTTTGTTCTGGGGTAAAATTCAATTGCCAAACTAGCAATACCGTAAATCTGGTGTCCCAGCAGTGGCTGGCCAAGTTTAATAGTGTCCGTCAAAGGATATATTATTTTCTGGGGTGAAATTCAATTGCCAAAATAGCAATACCCAAAATCTGGTGTTCCAGCTGTTGCTGGCCAAGTGTAAATCTGTCCGTAAAAGGTTATATTACACTCAGCCTGCATCTCCAAGTGTATTTCTTTCCGTTAAAGGGTATATTACAGTAAGTGTTAAAATACAGCATAATCCTCTACATTTGCACACGCTGTTTTGCACCTCCTAAGTGTATTTCTTTCCGTTAAAGGGTATATTACACAAAGTGTTAAAATACAAGTGCTGAAAGCATAATCCTATATATTTTTTCACACGCTACTGTGCGTCTTAAAGTGTAAATCTGTCCGTAAAAGGAATCCTTTCATCCAGGGCCTAAATACTAGCCCTACAATTGATATTCCCTTAAATCTGTGGTTACTGCTGTGCCTGGATTAGTGTAATACTATACATAAATAGATAGCCAGATAGTGTTAGGTGCCTGTAAAAAAAGGCCTGAATTTGAATTCAATACATTGGGCCAACATTGTGGTGAACGGTAACAAAGAGAAAAACATCTAGTAAGGGACGCGGACATGGTCGTGGTGTTGTTAGTGGACCCTCTGGTGCTGAGAGAGGATGTGGCCGTTCTGCCACAGCCACACGTCCTGGTGAACCAACTACCTCAGGTTCCAGTACCCGCCAGAATTTACAGCGATATTTGGTGGGGCCCAATGCCGTTTTAAGGATGGTAAGGCCTGAGCAAGTACAGGCGCTAGTCAATTGGGTGGCCGACAGTGGATCCAGCACGTTCACAACATTATCTCCCACCCAGTCTTCTGCAGAAAGCGCACAGGTGGCACCTGAAAACCAAGCCCATCAGTCTGTCACATCACCCCCATGCATATCAGGGAAACTGTCTGAGCCTCAAGTTATGCAGCAGTCTCTTATGCTGTTTGAAGACTCTGCTGGCAGGGTTTCCCAAGGAATCCACCTAGCCCTTCCCCAGTGGTGGAAGACATAGAATGCACTGATGCACAACCACTTATGTTTCCTGATGATGAGGACATGGAAATACCACCTCATCGGAGTCCGCACGTCTCTGATGATGACAAAACACAGGAGCCAACTGCTGCGTCTTTTTGCAGTGTGCAGACCGAACAGGAGGTCAGGGAGGAAGACTGTGTGGAAGACGATGCAGGGGACGATGAGGTCCTAGACCCCACATGGAATGAAGGTCGTGCCACTGACTTTCATAGTTCAGAGGAAGAGGCAGTGGTGAGACCGAGCCAACAGCGTAGCAAAAGAGGGAGCAGGGGGCAAAAGCAGAACAGCCGCCGCCAAGAGAGTTCGCCTGCTACTGGCCACCGCCACCAGGGACCAAGCACCCCAAAGGCAGCTTCAAGGAGTTCCCTGGCATGGCACTTCTTTAAACAATGTGCTGATGACAAGACCCGAATGGTTTGCATGCTGTGCCATCAGAGCCTGAAGCGAGGCATTAACGTTCTGAACCTTAGCACAACCTGCATGACCAGGCATCTACATGCAAAGCATGAACTGCAGTGCAGTAAACACCTTAAAAACAAGGAACTCACTCAGACTCCCCCTGCTCCCTCTTCTGCTGCTGCCCCGGCCTCTTCCTCCGCCTCGGGAGGAACATTGGCACCTGCCGCCCACCAAACAGAGGATGTGCCACCGACACCACCACCTGTGTCACCAAGCATCTCCACCATGTCAGACGGCAGCGTTCAGCTCTCCATCTCACAAACCTTGGAGAGAAAGCGTAAATTCCCACCTAGCCACCCTCGAGCCCTGGGCCTGAATGCCAGCATTTCTTAACTACTGGCCTTTGAAATGCTGTCTGAATTTCTGTTTGAAATTCAGGCTGGTGGACACAGACAGCTTCAAACAGCTGATGGTGATGGCTGTCCCACAGTATGTTGTTCCCAGCCGCCACTACTTCTCCAAGAGAGCCGTGCCTTACCTGCACAACCAAGTATTGCGCAGCCGTGCACTGCGCAACGCCATCTGTGGCAAGGTCCACCTAACCACAGATACCTGGACCAGTAAGCAAGGCCAGGGACGCTATATCTCCCTAACTGCACACTGGGTAAATGTAGTGGCGGCTGGGCCCCAGGCGGAGAAATCTTTGGCGCACGTCCTTCCGCCGCCAAGGATCGCAGGGCATCATTCTTTGCCTCCTGTAGCCTCCTCCTCCTACTCTGCTTCCTCCTCCTCTACTTCCCCCTGCTCATCCAGTCAGCCACACACCTTCACCACCAACTTCAGCACAGCCCAGGGTAAACGTCAGCAGGCCGTTCTGAAACTCATATGTTTGGGGGACAGGCCCCACACCGCGCAGGAGTTGTGGCGGGGTATTGAACAACAGACCGACGAGTGGTTTCTGCCAGGGGGCCTCAATCCCGGCCTGGTGGTGTGCGTTAATGGGTGAAATCTCGTCGCAGGTCTGGGACTAGCTGGTTTGACGCACATCCCTTGCCTGTCGCATGTGCTGAATTTGGTGGTGCAGAAGTTCCTTCACAACTACCCCGACATGTCAGAGCTGCTGCATAAAGTGCGGGCTATCTGTGCGCGCTTCTGGCGTTCACACCCTGCTGCTGCTCGCCTGTCTGCGCTACAGTGTAACTTCAGCCTTCCCCCCCACCACCTCATATGCCACGTGCCCACCAGGTGGAACTCCACCTTGCAGATGCTGGAGAGACTGTGCGAGCAGCAGCAGGCCATAGTGGAGTTTTAGCTGCAGCACGCACGGGTCAGTCGCACTGCGGAACAGCACCACTTAACCACCAATGACTGGGCCTCCATGCGAGACCTGTGTGCCCTGTTGCACTGTTTCGAGTACAATATCACTTCTATGTCTCCTTGAGAAAACACTTAGGGCGATGATGGAAGAGGAGGTGGCCCAGGAGGAGGAGGAGGAGGAAGAGGGGTCATTTTTAGCACTTTCAGGCCAGTCTCTTAGAAGTGGCTCAGAGGGAGGTTTTTTGCAAAAGCAGAGGCCAGGTACAAATGTGGCCAGCCAGGGCCCACTACTGGAGGACGAGGAGGACGAGTATGAGGAGGTGGAGGAGGATGAGGATGTTCACAGCGGGGTGGCACCCAACGCAGCTTGGGCCCATCACTGGTGCATGGCTGGGGGGAAACGGAGGATGATGACGATACGCCTCCCACAGAGGACAGCTTGTCCTTACCTCTGGAAGGACTGGCACACATAAGCGACTACATGCTGTAGTGCCTGCGCAACGACAGCAGAGTTGCCCACATTTTAACGTGTGCGGACTACTGGGTTGCCACCCTGCTGGATCCCCGGTACAAAGACAATGTGCCCACCTTACTTCCTGCACTGGAGCGTGATAGGAAGATGCGCGAGTACAAGCGCACATTGGTAGACGCGCTACTGAGAGCATTCCCAAATGTCACAGGGGAACAAGTGGATGCCCAAGGTGAAGGCAGAGGAGGAGCAAGAGGTCACCAACGCAGCTGTGTCACGGCCAGCTCCTCTGAGGGCAGGGTTAGCAGGGCAAAGATGTGGAAAAGTTATGACACCACGCCACAGCTAACTGCACCACCACCTGATACGGAACGTGTTAGCAGGAGGCAGCATTTCACTAACATGGTGGAACAGTACGTGTGCACACCCCTCCACGTACTGACTGATGGTTCGGCCCCATTCAACTTCTGGGTCTCCAAATTGTCCACGTGGCCAGAGCTAGCCTTTTATGCCTTGGAGGTGCTGGCCTGCCCTTCGGCCAGTGTTTTGTCTGAACGTGTATTCAGCACGGCAGGTGGCGTCATTACTGACAATTACAGCCGCCTGTCCACAGCCAACGTGGACAAGCTGACGTTCATAAAAATGAACCAGGCATGGATACCACAGGACCTGTCCATCCCTTGTGCAGAATAGACATTTTAATTACATCCCCTTAACCATATTTTCTGGGTGCCATGGCCCTGAGTCTGTGAATGAGGCCTGTGGCACTGCAGGCAGACATGAATCCTTTTTGGCTGTGATGAGAACATCAACTCCCATAGCATTCCCACCTGATGCCACCCCAACCTCCTATTCCACCTCCTCCTCCTCCAAGTTGCCAATTGATATTGGCTAATTTTTATTTATTTTATTTTATTTTAAGTCATTTCCCTATCCACATTTGTTTGCAGGGGATTCACCTACATTTTGCTGCCTTTTGCAGCCCTCTAGCCCTTTCCTGGTCTATTTTACAGCCTTTTTAGTGCCCAAAAGTTCGGATCCCCATTGACTTTAATGGGGTTCGGGGTGAAGTTCGGGTCAGGTTCGGATCCCGAAACCAAACATTTTCGGGAAGTTCGGCCGAACTTCTCAAACCCGAACATCCAGGTGTTCGCTCAACTCTAGTTAAAACACACTGTGCTGTCGCATTTGTTATGCTTTTTAATATTATAAACCAAAAGTTGTCCCTTATTGGGGTCTGTGTTTAAACACACACACAGTGTTATCGGAAAAAACTGTAGCTTGTTGGTTCCAAACGTCCAAAAATTATGCCCTGTTTATACACACACATGTTAATGTCATGACAAATGACAAATAATGCGCTAATGGGGGCCGAATATCTGCCCGTATTTATGCACACACTAGTGTTACTTTTCAAAAGAAATAGTGGCTTGCTCTGAAGTTGAACAAGCCTGGAAAAAGTATCCCTTTTATTTGGGAGCAGCAGCAGTTAAGTGTGGATGTAAAAAGGCTAAGTTGTGTAGGTGTAGCAGCTGGGTTTTGGTGACAGCAGCAACAGCTGTACAGTACAGAACATGATGGTAGGTAGGCAGACAATGTCAGCAATGGAAAATCTATTCATCGGCCTCAGACAGAGTTGTGTGAAAATCCTCACGGATCTATGCCTTGGTTATTTTGACAAAAGTGATGTTTTGTATACTGGTAGAAGACATTTGTCCATTTGGGCTTGACTACACCACCTGCAACATTAAAAGTTCTGACCACTGTTCCAATCTCCAATTCCAGCTACTTTAGATAAAACGTAACTTTTAAAACATGAATTTTAAAAACTTCCTCATGGCATCCTCCAGGCTACACGTTTCTTGCTATATAGCGCTTTATCCCACCCTTGATCCAGGAAGTCATCCGTGCTGCAACAATTACTACACCAGGACACCGTGCATCAGTGGACTTTGGGGGAGCTGTGCAAACTTGTTTCTTTTTTCACTGTTCCATTCTTTCTGCACAGAAGTCCATGAGGTCAGGGAACACGGTATGCACCAGAGTAAGGCCACACCTCAGGTAGAACTGAACTTGGTTGTTCAGACAGTACATCTCTATTTTCTGATTTGCGTCAGCCTGGTGCGGCACATGAAAAAACTACAATTATAAGGAGAGGCCCATGTTCTCCACTACATGAAAATGCAAAGTAGGCATGGCTTTTTTGGAGAAATAATGGTGGCAGGTATCTTCCAGTGAGGCTGAGCTCATGGCATCTGTTCCCTAAAGGCAGAATCCACTAACTGGTATAGCAGCAACTGCATCGCCAGGTGAGTGTTAAGCTTGCGCACCAGCAGATTGCTGGGTGAGCAGAATTGCTTCCTGGCTACACATTACCTTATCGATGGCTGACGACAGAGCTGAGTAGGAGGAGGTCAAGGAGTGGGAGAAGCATTGCCTAATTATGATGATGACAAGGACACTGTACTGCAAATGGATGCAGCCTGTCTGTCGCAAAGAAGTACACTCTTGTTGCACTAACTGGTGACCTCTGCTATGTTACCACAGGATTTGGTAGTGCCACTTCATGTGCTGCTATAGGGCCATGCTTATTTTAATCCTGAAGATATCGCATACAGAAATTCTTATGTCTTCTGAAGAAAAACTGCCAAATGTGAGATATTCGCACAGAGCTAGTGTGAGACAAGCATGGTTTAGGTGTGACACATTTTGAGCCTGTGCCCACAGTATCAGCAGGATTACCAGTTCCCAAACTGACCATATTAGAAGCTTCTGGCTATTTTACCGGAAGCACGTGCCTGCCAAGCTTCCCACTCTTTCCTGCTGTCACAGGTACCAAATTACTTACCTAGTTCCCATATGCCGCCGCGCTCCATCTCCTCCTCTTCTAGCCAATGGCGCACTTGGCTGCTGCCACAGAATGTGTCCTGTTCAGGCTGAGGCATGTCCTGCATGTACTTCTGTATACCCCCTGACCTGTTTGGCATGCACACTTATTGTAATCCTCTTAAAGGGCCAGTGTATGCACATCCAATTGCATCTGCAGCCAATGGCTGGCTGTCCCTGGGTACATAAGGCCCCCTTCTCAGTAGGAAGATGCTTGAGCTTTTAGGTTTTCTAGTGTCTAGTAACCAGCGAAGGTGTGATCTTTTGTCTGACTACCTATGTATCGTACCTAGCCTGATTACCAATTCTGCTCTCTGTCTCCTGTCCTGACCTTGGCCTGTGTCTCGTTTTGCTGCTAGCCACCCACTCAGTCTTCAGAATTGCTGGCATTCAAACTATGCAATTTGCCTGATTACTTGGTATTTCTCACTGGTGTACCTGACCACCAGGGGTCAGCAGCCAACTACCCTAGGACTACCCCACAAGGTAGCAGCCTGGTTGGTTCCTTGCAGTTCAAGTCCAGATCCCTGTATAGGGTTAAAGGGTGAATACCAGGAAGCTGCCAGGACAATGCCCTTAGCCTAAAGTCGAACTGGTTAGTTGACATTATATGTCCACAATCACTGTCTGTATAATGCTCTTGCTCTTTATTTCAGCAAAAAGTCAAATCCAAGAAACAGGCAGAAGTCAGTATAACAGCAGACAAATGTAGAAACAGCACAACTTTGTAGGACACTAGTGAACTAGAACCTATTGCATGGTTACCTACCCACAGGGAAAGGTGCCTTACATTCTCCAGGGTACCCATCCATTGACTTTGGTGCAGGTGAGCAAAATGGGAGGGGTAGTTGGGGCCCTGAGGGTGGTATTAGTACACCCAGTTCAC
The DNA here is from genome assembly GCA_033119425.1 of Bufotes viridis. Taxonomy (NCBI): domain Eukaryota; kingdom Metazoa; phylum Chordata; class Amphibia; order Anura; family Bufonidae; genus Bufotes; species Bufotes viridis. The sequence continues at coordinate 403,884,445 of CM065590.1, forward strand.
ATGGGCAATCTCTCCCTCTGGCGCTACATGGGGCCGTGCAGTGAAGATAGGGAGCATCCTTTCCCCTAGTCACATCCTAGTGTTGGAACTCCAGCCTTGTGGTAGTTGGGGTGCCTTTGATGATAGGTGTTGGTGTGGGTGCAAGGCAGAAGAGCAAGTGCAACAGCTGGCAAATGGTGGAGTCAGTAACCAAGCCAGTTGGTATCAATAAATAAGTTTCTCTTTACTAAAGTGCAGGATAGGAGTAGCAGTACATCTGACAATAGTAAGGCACAGTTCCAAGACATATAACAAGGTGCTATGTCTCCCCAATAGCAGAGTATGAGCAGCAGCAATAATGGAGGTTGTAGTACTCCTTTTCCCTATCTCTCTCTAAAGACTGTCTCTTAAGAATCTTGGGCATGCAGTGAGGTTCTTGGTAAGTGTCTGCATTTCCAGTCCTGGGGGTGCCAATTTGAGATACCGTATGACTGGTTATCTTCATCTCCAAGTGTGGAAGGGTGCTTTAAAAATGTCCCCTCTCACAGGAGTAAGGTCTCTCTGCCATAAACATGCACAGTACCTTACTGTCTGACTCCAGTGCACTGCATCTTAGATTATGGACCAGACAGATTTTCTTCTGTCTGGAGAATTTATGATATAGTAGCTTCATTCAGCATAGAAGTCTCAGAGATGAAGGTTCTCTGAGCTTGTGCCTAGCTCTGAGGAGCTTGCACATGTAGGCCCCCACTGTACCACAGCTAAGAACAGACTCCTCTGACTAACTAGGGGCATACCTGCAGTAAGCCCTTAAGGAGCCAGAGCAGAGGATAAGAGTGGTAGTGGCTCTGACTATAACATGTATCACAGTGGTTTCCCTAAGTTCATTGCTCCCTAGGGCTAGTACAGTGAATGGAGGGCGCACTGTTTATTCCCTCAGGACACTACCTGTCACTGTGGTTCCTGTCTGATGCCCTGGATGTCAAGTGTTTTTGATAAGCGCAAGGCAGTCTCATCTGTACATAGTGTAACTCCTTTCCCAGATAGCAATGTACGTCTTTTGGCAAGGGTAGAAGTTATGGCCCTACTTATACAGTATCTTACTTAAGTCTCTTTAGTTTCTAGGGTGTCTTAACATATTATCCTTCAATGGCAGCAAAGTCTGGAATAGCTGAAGTAGTTGACTGACTTCTCGCTTGGCCATGCAGATTTTCTAATCTCTCCACTTTCTCCCTGATCTCATACATGCCTTTTGACCAAGCATCTGTCTCCCATTTTTATATGTAAGAAAAAGGAACGAGTAATGACTGCAAGTACGAATGATCATCTATGTGTATATTAAGCAAAATTTCCATCGTAAACGAGTTGCTTCAATTGTTTATCATGATCTGTATGACATCTACTGGTGTAATATTACCTTAAGCCAGTGTTTCTCAACTCCAGTCCTCAGGGCCCACCTACAGGTCATGATTTGAGAATATCCCACAGAATGAGTACCTGAGGTGAGTCCTGATGCACTGACACTAATTATATCACCTGCTAAATACTAAGGAAATCCTGAAAACATGACCCGCAGGTGGGCCCTGAGGACTGGAATTGAGGAACACTGCCTTAAGCAGTGGATAGAGCCAGAAACACAAAGTTGAAACAGAAGCAGGTAACGACTGATCAGTGAGGGTGTTATGTTGGGACCCTCACCCGTCTGATTTTGATGACCTTTCCTTAGGATAGGTCAATCAGTATCTGTAGCCCAGGCCACCCCTTTAATTATTGCCCTGAAAGAGGGTATCTGTCCATGGATTTTTAATATAGGCTTGATACAAATGATCATAGGGCTTGTACACATGAGTAAAAAAACATGGCTGCTTTCTTCCAGAAACAGCATCACATGTGTCCAATATTTGTGTGTTCTGCTCAGGCAGATCTCATATGCTGTCCGGTTTCGGGCTGATACTGGACAACCCTTTCAATGGAACTAAGCTGCAGTACCGCCCACATCCCATGGGCAGGTATGATGCTGTTTGTGGAAGAAAGCAGCGATGTTTTACTAATCCTAAGATAAGATGGAAGATTTTTCACAGCTATTTTCAACTTTACAGGAATGAATCCACATGTGCCAGTCAAATGATATTCTATGTATGCATCTCTATTGGAGCTGGGGAATCTGCCAGCTAATGTTCCAGATGCAATTAGGCAGTGATCTAATTACAATAATTAAAAGGTTGGACTGTGTTGTGTCTCTGTAATTCTCTGGACTGCATCAGAAATGCCACTTGATTGCAGCTTTTTGCATTGTTTTGGTTGTTTAACTCAAACAGTAAAACACAGGCAAAGAGACAATTCTCTTCTACCCTCCAATGCATCTAACGCCTGTTCCAGACATGGTGACACAACAAGAATAGCAGATCAAACAAACAACTCTAATAGCTATTGTGCTACATGCCTAGACAAAGAACACATTCATAAACACATGCTGAGGACTGTGGCTGCCCAAGTAACATGCAAAAACCAGCCAAAAGTAGATTTATTTAAAGACAAGGGTTAGTAGTGGAATAGGTAATACTAAAGAGTTCAATGTGGCACTGTGATAGTATACCCACTTTTAGAAAAGTCACATTTTGCCCCATTAGAGCTGCCTAGTCAACAATAGGAGCTGGCATTGTGCACTTACAAAAACAACAATAAAGCAGTAGTAGGTCATACAAGATCAAAGAACTGGAATTCCTCCTACATAACATCTCTTCATCTGCAACATTGCCTACCAGGTTCCCAACTAGCTCTGAAAGCAACATCTTGAAAACAACTGTCAATGGCAGCTCCATGGCTGGAAGCACATAATTCTGGGATCACCATGCAAAGACAAGGCCAAAGGTCATTTGTAGTGGTGTAAAGTGCAAGGCATTCAGACTTTGGACCGGTGCAAATTCTTTATTCTTTATAGAGGTGAATCACACTTTACCATCTTTCAGTCTGAAGGATGAATATGGGTTTACTGCCAGGAGAAGTTCATCAGTCCTAAGATAATGGTAGAGATAGTGGTCTGGTGTATTTCTTCACAATTTAGACTGAGCTTCCAAGTCCCAGTGAATGAAAATGAAATATACTACATTTTATAATGACACAGTAAAAAAAAAAGCAAGGTCCACAAAAATGTTTTTCTACATTTTCAGAACTTAACAGATCTAACTCAACAAAACCTCTCAAAGTTATATGGAGGATAAATCACCAGGATCAAAATATTAAATACGTAATGGTGATTGCCCAATTGTGTAGTGGTAATCTTAAAAGGTAACTTAAATAAATGAGGAAATACTTATCAATAAAAATTATGTAGAATTCAACTTGCACTCACCATCCAGATCAATTATCAATTGAAGTACATAACCCAGGTGGTTCGGGAAAAAAAGAATATTTAATATTGGTATAAACTGTATAACATCAAATGGAACCTAGCTAATATACGATTAAAATTGATAAAAGGATAAACCTACATACGTATAAACATACAAGAAACATGAACTTCAATGTGGTACAGCAATAAGTCGATGAATGTGAGTGATTTGGAATAGTTACTCCATATAATCTGTCCAATAAGTACTTGCAATCCCCAAAAATAGGGGATACCGCAAACAATATAGATGATTCGCAAAAAATAATGAATAATGATGTCTGGTAAATGCTGTGGTAAGGTGCAAGGTGTCATATGTGATGGCAGGTACGTGTCACCGAGGTTGCTGGCCTCGGTGAGGTGAGAGCCGGGTTTTTGTCTGCAGCAGCTAGTGCTGTTTGGCTTTGTTAAATAGCATGGCTGCAAAGCCGATCCGGGCCGGCTCTTACTGGGAGCAGCTAAAGAGTAGGGTGGGTGGCTGCTCCCCACGGTCCAGTCCATGTTTTGGGCTGGATATAAAACGCAGCCAGCAGCTGTGTCTGGGGAGTGTGATTATCCTGGAGCTGCTAACAGGGCTGGGAGTTCTCTGTCCTGGAGGGAAGAGCTCAGTAAGGAGGTGTTGTGTTCCTGGCTACCTGAAGCTGGATTCTCCTGCGGCTGGGCCGACAGCGTGGTGCGAACCTGCACCTACACCTCCCAGGTGACTGAACCTGTGTTGGACTGTTTTTGTTTGGCTACGTTATTTCCGTTGTGTGTGAACTGTCACCAAGAGACTGTTTTTCATTTTGTGTGCAAGTGTGAATAAAACACTGTTTGTTGCACAATCTGGACTCCTGGTTTTGCCTCTAAACTGCACCCGCACCGCTGTCTACCAGAGCGACTCCCCACATTTGGTGTCGGATGCGGGCATGCGCAGTGAGGCTGGCGTGAACGCCGAAGTTTTGTTTTTCTAAAGTGTATGGAATATATTAAGCCAGCAAAGCTGCAAGCAGGAGTTTCTGACAACATGGAGGCTGCTGTGAAGGCTCTCATAGAGGCTAACGTGCAGCAGCGGGAGACCAACCAACTCTTGCTACAACATGTGATGGCGTTACAGGCGGCAGGAGCGTCCCACCACGTCCATGATGCCCGGAAAGCGGTCCGTGCGGCGATCCCAAAAATGACCCCCGCAGACGACGTTGAGACGTACCTGGCGGTTTTTGAGAAGGTCGCCATGAGGGAAAAGTTACCCCGTGACCAGTGGGCTGAGGTGGTCGCTCCGTTCCTGGCTTCCGGACCCCAGCAGGTGTTTTTCGACTTGTCGGACGACCAAGCGGCAGATTATGACACTGTGAAAGGAGAGGTCCTAGCCAGACTGGGCGTGAACGTGCTGGTCCGCGCCCAAAGAGTCCACCAGTGGGACTTTAAAATGACTGAACCCGCTAGGCCGCAGTTCTACGATCTGCTGCACAGGCTGCAAAAGTGGCTGCAGCCCGATCTACTAAGTCCCACTGCCATGCTGGATCGGCTGTTGGCGGACATCTTTGGAGGGCCCTGCCTTATCCCCTCCAGCACTGGATCGGCCAGGTATCGCCCACCAATGCCCTGGAGATAGTCGACCTGGTGGAGCGCTACGAGGCCACCAGAAACCTGCAGGGGACTCTTGCGGGAAGGGGTCAGTCAAACCCCGGAGGCCTCTGCCCCAGTTCCGACGTCCGCGACAGAGCGGCCTGCCCGGAATATACCCCCTGCGAGTCCGCCTCCCGTGGTATGCTGGAGGTGTCAGGAGCCAGGCCACATCAGGGCCGACTGTCCGCATCGGGATGAGCCGATGGATATGAACTACGGGGTCGCCACTCCCTGTATGCACGGAAGCTGTGCGCAACTGGCACCCGTGAGGTGCAGGACCATAACCACCTGTGTCAGGTAGAGGTGGGAGACTCTCTGGCGGTGGCTCTGCTGGACTCCGGGAGTTTAGTCTCCTGGTAAGGGCTGCACTTGTACGTCCTGCGGAGTATACTGGCCGTAAAGTCGGGGTCCTGTGCATCCACGGAGACCTGAAAGACTACCCCACTGCACTAGTGACTTTGTCCACAGCGGCTGGTAGGTGGACCCACGAGGTGGCTGTCGCTACTAAACTCCCACACGAACTGATACTTGGGAGGGACTTCCTCGGTTTTCCGGCGCTGTGGCCGGTAATAAAGGTATCTGAGGGACCCGAGACAGGGGTGACCCTAGTGGAGTGGCCTGATACCACTGGAAGGCCAGAACCCTGGGAGCCCGAGTCTGACGGGCCAGCGGTAGGGGTGACCACTGCTCCAGCGGTAGAGGGGGAGACAACCCCACTGAGTGTAATGGTGGGAGACACGGAGGACTTGCCACCGGGACCTGAATTGGCAGACCTCAATGTCTCCGGGAAAATTTTGGGACCGCACAACACCGGGACCAAACCCTAACCAGGGCCTGGGAGAATGTGCTGGAAATTGATGGTAAACCCCAGAAACCAGGGGCTGAATTAATGTTCCCACGATTTATTGTTCTGCAGGATATGTTGTATCGGGTGAACCAAACCGAGGCGAACCTATTGAACAGTTGGTGGTGCCCACAGCGTATCGCAAGCTTGTCATGGAGCTTGCCCACCAACATGTTCTTGGGGACACCTGGGGTGGCAGAAAACCCAGGACCGCATACTGCAGCGATTTTATTGGCCCAGTGTGTTCAAGGAGGTAGAGAATTATTGTAAGTCCTGTCCGACCTGTCAGATAACTAGCCCCCAGCCACATTTCCGTAGTCCTCTGGTACCTCTGCCAATTATTGAAGTACCGCTTGAGCGAATCGCGATGGATTTAATTGGGCCTGTACCAAAGTCCGCCAGGGGCCACCAACACATTCTGGTAGTTCTCGACTATGCCACTCGGTATCCGGAGGCGGTGCCTCTGCGACATACCTCAGCTAAGCTCATTGCCAAAGAGTTAATGGAGATGTTTTCCCGTGTGGGCCTGCCAAAAGAGGTTCTGACAGACCAAGGGACCCCTTTATGTCCAAAGTAATGAGGGAACTGTGTAAATTGTTGCGTATAAAGCAGTTACGGACGTCCGCTTACCATCCGCAAACAGACGGTCTTGTGGAGAGGTTTAACCAAACTCTAAAAAATATGTTAAAGAGGGTGGTGTCTAGAGATGGGAAGGACTGGGATCTGCTTCTGCCCTATCTCATGTTCGCAGTGCGAGAGGTACCCCAGGCCTCTACTGGGTTCTCGCCCTTCGAACTGCTTTATGGCAGACACCCTCGGGCCTGTTGGATATCGCCAAGGAAGCGTGGGAACAACAGCCTGTCCCCCACAAAAGTGTCATTGAGTATGTCGCCCAAATGCAGGACCGGATGGAAAGGGTGTTGCCCTTGGTCCGGGAGCATATGGAGGCAGCGCAACAAGCCCAGAGTAGGGTGTACAATCGTCAGGCTCGGGTACGGGACTTCAATCCGGGAGATCGGGTTTTGGTTCTGGTACCCACCCTTGACAGCAAATTCCTAGCTAGGTGGCAGGGCCCCTATGAGGTGATCGAGAAGGTAGGGGAAGTAAATTACAAAGTACACCAGCCAGGCGGCGCAAGCCGGAGCAGGTGTACCACGTGAATTTACTTAAGCCGTGGAAAGATAGGGACACAGCCGACGACCACAGCCCCCGGCCAGGGCTTCTAGGTGAAAAGGGTCCAGCCCCACAGTTCGAGGCCTGTGAAGCAGTAACCACGGTAAAATTGCAGACAGCCTGTCTTCCAAACAAGTTCAGGAAGTCAGGAGTTCATCAGTCGGAACACGGATGTGTTCTCGGACCTCCCTGGCCGCACGCCTCTCATCCAACATGACATCGCCACTGAGCCTCAGGCCAAGATCCGGTTAAAACCATACCGGGTACCCGAGGCTCGGCGACGGGCCATCGCGGAGGAAGTACAGTTAATGTTGAAGCTCGAGGTCATTGAGGAGTCGAAAAGTGAGTGGGCCAGTCCCATAGTCCTAATACCCAAGCCGGATGGGACGCTGCGGTTCTGCAACGACTTTCGCAAGTTAAATGAAGTATCCAAGTTTGACGCTGCATCCCATGCCCCGAGTAGACGAGCTGGTTGAAAGTTTAGGACAAGCCCGTTATTTTTCTGTGCTGGACCTCACTAAAGGGTACTGGCAGGTACCCTTAACGGAGTCGGCTAAGGAAAAACCGCATTTGTTACCTCGCAGGGCCTGTATCACTACAAGGTGTTACCCTTTGGCCTGCATGGCGCCCCGCCACCTTCCAAAGGTTAATGGACATAGTGCTGCGACCACATCGCCGGTACGCCTCGGCCTACTTGGATGATGTAGTCATCCACAGCACCGACTGGGAAAGCCATTTACCCAAGGTGCAGGCGGTAGTGGATGCCCTGAGGAAAGCCGGACTGACCGCTAACCCAAAGAAGTGCTCCATAGGGTTAGAGGAGACAAAATATCTGGGATATGTAATTGGGCGGGAGTCATCAAACCTCAGGTAACTAAGGTAGAGGCCATTCGTAACTGGCCCCGACCGGTCACCACCAGGCAGGTAAAGTCGTTCCTGGGGATTGTAGGATACTACATGAGGTTTGTGCCCCACTTTGCCACAATAGCAGCGCCATTGACAGACCTGTTGAAGGGGCGAAAGTCTGGGAGGGTTAGCTGGAGTGAGAAGGCGGAGGAGGCTTTCTCCGCGTTGAAGTCGGCCCTGTGTGGGTCCCCGGTTTTGGTGACACCCGACTTCAACAAGGAGTTTGTCGTACAGACCGACGCCTCGGAGGTAGGCCTCGGTGCGGTACTGTCGCAGGAGGTCAACGGGGAAGAACATCCCGTTGTCTTCCTGAGCCGTAAGCTCAGTCCCGCCGAGTCCAGGTATAGTATAGTGGAGAGGGAGTGCCTGGCTATCAAGTGGGCACTCGAATCTCTCCGCTACTACCTGTTAGGAGGAGGTTCCGTCTGGTGACCGACCATTCCCCTCAAATGGATGAGTCAGGCCAAGGAGAGGAATGCTCGGGTCACCAGGTGGTTCCTATCTCTTCAAAACTTCAAGTTTTCCGTGGAACACAGGGCAGGCCGCTTGCAGGGCAACGCAGATGCCCTGTCCCGCGTCCACTGCCTTCACGTGTGTTCACCCCTCAGGGCTGAACAAAGGGGGGTATGTGGTAAGGTGCAAGGTGTCATATGTGATGGCAGGTACGTGTCACCGAGGTTGCTGGCCTCGGTGAGGTGAGAGCCGGGTTTTTGTCTGCAGCAGCTAGTGCTGTTTGGCTTTGTTAAATAGCATGGCTGCAAAGCCGATCCGGGCCGGCTCTTACTGGGAGCAGCTAAAGAGTAGGGTGGGTGGCTGCTCCCCACGGTCCAGTCCATGTTTTGGGCTGGATATAAAACGCAGCCAGCAGCTGTGTCTGGGGAGTGTGATTATCCTGGAGCTGCTAACAGGGCTGGGAGTTCTCTGTCCTGGAGGGAAGAGCTCAGTAAGGAGGTGTTGTGTTCCTGGCTACCTGAAGCTGGATTCTCCTGCGGCTGGGCCGACAGCGTGGTGCGAACCTGCACCTACACCTCCCAGGTGACTGAACCTGTGTTGGACTGTTTTTGTTTGGCTACGTTATTTCCGTTGTGTGTGAACTGTCACCAAGAGACTGTTTTTCATTTTGTGTGCAAGTGTGAATAAAACACTGTTTGTTGCACAATCTGGACTCCTGGTTTTGCCTCTAAACTGCACCCGCACCGCTGTCTACCAGAGCGACTCCCCACAATGCGCACAGACGGGTTGCTGTATATCGATATTGCAGATAAAGTGTTACAGTTCATCTAAGTTCACACGCATATACAGTGCGACAAAAAAATTGGTTTGTTACTCACTTCTGGTTCTTTGTATACATTTGAGGTGTCCCCCGGAGTGTATTTTCACTTACCCACCCTTATAATAGTAGACGCTCGACCGTCAGTCGATATGTTTGCGTTCAGTTGAATTTCGCGCTATCTTTGGAGTCCCACGTGATGTCCCGTCACGTGATTCTGATACAGGGTTGGATACGAATTGAGTTGTCCTGTGAAGTTGTGGGGTGGGTACTTGTATTGATGCAAACTCAGACACAACTGCCAATTGGCAAATACAATACTGAGGAAGTCTACAAAATGGACAAAACATTGAAACGTTCCAACATTAAAAAATAACTTTTAATAGATAGTTCTAAAAGTATAAATAACCTGAAGGATAAACTTCAAAACCCTTTTCACTCTGATAAATAGTCAAATCTGATATATGCGGGCAAATATAGATAAATGATAGATAAGGCTACCACCTTTCTACTTACGATTCGTAGACACTCTTAGAAACCGTTGGGCTGCATCATTTCACATATTCGGATAGCCTGGTATGGGGGAAGATATAAATTATCCCTATAACACCCTGGCTTCCCTATCTATCCCTTTGCCCAGGAAGACCCCCTGATGGTGAGGGTCCCCTGTCCACGTTTCTAAAACTGCTATTATCCCTAGTATAACCCTACAAAGAATAAATGGGAAATGGGAAAACCAGGACAAGCAGCAAATGTAAGGCCCCTTTCACACGGGCGAGTTTTCCGCGCGGGTGCAATGCGTGAGGAGGACGCATTGCACCCGCACTGAATCCTGACCCATTCAGTTCTATGGGGCTGTGCACATGAGCGGTGATTTTCACGCATCACTTTTGCGTTGCGTGAAAATCGCAGCATGTTCTATATTCTGCGATTTTCACGCAACGCAGGCCCCATAGAAGTGAATGGGGATGCGGGAAAATCGCAAGCATCCGCAATCATGTGCGGATGCGTTGCGATTTTCCCGCATGGTTGCTAGGATACGATCGGGATGGGGACCCGATCGTTATTATTTTCCTTTATAACATAGTTATAAGGGAAAATGATCGCATTCTAATTACAGAATGCAATGTTCCCGGGCTTTAAAGGGTTAAAAATAATAAAGAGTTAACTTACCTTCTCCCATTGTACGCGCAGAGCCCCAGAACGTCTTCTCTCTTGATAGTTTGGATGCTTGAGGACCTGTGGTGACGTCACAGGGTCACATGGTCCAATCATAGAAGCATTTGAGTGGACCATGTGACCCATGTGATCCTGTGACATCACGGCAGGTCCTTTATCCAATGTTGGATGAAGGACCTGCCGTGATGTCACAGGATCACATGGGTCACATGGTCCACTCAAATGCTTCTATGATTGGACCATGTGACCCTGTGACGTCACCACAGGAAGTGACATTGTTGATTGCGATAGTAACAATGTTCGAGCACTCTCATTGTGAATTTTCTACTAAAGTATGTGCGCATAGCATACGTTATTACATGCGATGGTTAAACAATGTTCAAGCACTCATATTGCCAATTTTTTGCTGAGGCAATAATTGCGATAATAACAATGTTCGAGCACTCCTGTTACGAATTTATGACTAGAGTATATGCGCATAATATGCGTTATTGCATGCGATTGTTAAACAATATTCATGCATTCATATTGCGAGTTTTTTACTGGGGCGCATGCGCTTCAGAGGAAGATCGCAGAGAAATAAAGGTTAATAGATCGAAGGAGGAGGACTGATACTGTTAGGTTGAGGCTCCTTACAACATTTTTTTTTTTATAGTTAAACCCAATAGATCCTAGAAATAACACACTCAAAGAGAAATGGGACAATGTCCCAGGTGGAGATTAATTATGATCATCCCCTTGGACATTAACCACTTTAGCCCCCCTAGCTTAAACACCCTTAATGACCAGACCACTTTTTACAATTCTGCATTACGCTACTTTCACCGTTTTTTACTCGGTCATATAACTTACCACCCAAATGAATTTTACCTCCTTTTCTTCTCACTAATAGAGCTTTCATTTGGTGGTATTTTATTGTTGATGACATTTTTACTTTTTTTGATATTAATCAAAAATGACCGAAATTTTTGCAAAAAAATGACATTTTTCACTTTCTGTTGTAAAATTTTTCAAAAAAACTACATTTCTATAGAAATTTTTACTCTAAATTTATTGTTCTACATGTCTTTCATAAAAAAAAAAATCCAATAAGTGTATGTTTATTGGTTTGGGTAAAAGTTATAGCGTTTACAAACTATGGTGCAAAAAAGTGAATTTCCGCATTTTGAAGCAGCTCTGACTTTCTGAGCACCTGTCATGTTTCTTCAGGTGCTAGAATGTCAGGATAGTATAAATACCCCCCAAATGACACCATTTTAGAAAGAAGACACCCCAAAGTATTCGCGGAGGGGCATGGTGAGTTCATGTATCATTTCATTTTTTTTCACATGTTAGCGGAAAATGACACTTTCTGAGGAAAAAAAAAAAGAATAATAAAGTTTCCATTTCAGCTAACTTCTGGCAAAAATAAATAAAAAATTTCCCACGGACTCACTATGCCCCTCAGTAAATACCTTGGGGTGTCTACTTTCCGAAATGGGGTCATTTGTGGGGTGTGTTTACTGTTCTGGCATTTTGGGCGGGGCTAAATTGTGATCAACCCTGTAAAACTTAAAGGTACTCGTTGGACTTTACGACCCTTTACGCACCTAGGCTGCAAAAAAGTGGCACACGTGGTATCGCCATACTCAAAAGAAGTAGGGCAATGTGTTTTGGGGTGTATTTTTACATATATCTATGCTGGGTGAGAGAAATATCTCTGTAAATTGTCAACTTTGTATAAAAAAAATTAAAAAGTTGTCATTTACAGAGATATTTCAGTGTGAATGGGGTGTGAATGGGGCCGGCGGTGATGTGGAGAGCACACTATGTGCTCACCGCATCAGCATTTGCGGAGCTGCGGCCGCGAACTTCCGGGGTTTCGACCCCAAAACATCCGGCCGCAGCTCCGCAAAAGATAGAGCATGTCCTATTCTTGTCCGCAATTGTGGACAAGAAAAGGCATTTTCTATATAGTTCTGGCAAAGTGCGGATCCGCAAAATGCGGAAAGCACATTGCCGGTGTCCGTGTTTTGCGGATCCGCGGATCCGTGGATCCGCAAAACACATATGGACGTTTGAATGAGCCTTACAGGGGGGTGATTAGTGACGGGGGGGTGACAGGGGGGTGACAGGGGGTGATCAGGGGGTGATCAGGGGAGGTGACATGGGGTGATCAGGGGTTAATCAGGGGTTAATCAGTGACGGGGGGGTGGATGGGGGGTCTGTGTGGTGATTGGTGCACTTACATATGTTTCCTCTGGTGGTCACAAGCAAAGGGGATCATCAGAGGAGCAGGCAGCAGGCATATCAGACGCTGTTAACAAAACAGCGTCTGATATGCGATTTTTTTTTAACTACTACAGCCTGCCAGCGCATGATGACGCGCCGATGCGTCAACGAGGAGTAACTGGGCCGCCGCAATCACGCGTATCTGCGTGCGGCGGTCCATAGGTGGTTAATATGATATTACATAATTGGACCTTTCTGGTCCGATATAAACAATTATGGCCTATCAACCAAGATATGGAGACCTGATTTAATTCACACATAGGGTGAAGGGTAGAGACTCGCTGTGTGGAGGTTAATAACATCAATTTAGAGAATTGAGGACAGGTCGGGGATTGATATTTTTACACGATATATAACCAAGTTAGAGAAAGCAACTAAATGATAGTTGCTCATTCAGGCCTTCTGGGTTAGTCGTTCGTAGTCGATAAATCCAGTAACTTTCCCTTTGAACTATTTTTCTATTCCAATCTCCCTTGCGTGGAGATGGATGGATTACCTCAATAACTTGGAAGTTAAGACATTTTGGGTTTCACCCATGAAATTCCAGGACATTATTTGCCACTGGGGTATCCCTTTTATGTCTAATATCCCCCAAATGTTCCCCTATCCTCCTTCTCAGCTCTCTTTTGGTTTTCCCTATATAATTCAGAGGGCATTGGCATGTTATAAGGTAAACCACTCCACTAGTTGTACAATTGGAGAAATGCCTTATGTCAAAGGATTTTCCCGTCAAGGCACTTGAAACCTTTTTGATACTGAGATATATGGGCAGGCTATACACCCACTGCATCTAAAAGTTCCCAGGGGTCTACGATCAAGCCAGGTACCTGAAGTTTTTTGTTTAACATACATACTATGAACCAACCGATCCTTGATCGGCCATCCCCTCCTAAAAGTAATAGCTGGTTTTGGAGGTAGTATGTCGACTAGGTCCTGATCAGTCTGCAAAATACCCCAATGCTTTCTCAAAATCTCATATATCCTATCATGAGCGTTATCATATGTTCCAATTATTCTCATAGTGCCTTTTTGTTCTTTTTTCACTTGAGGTGTTAGAAGTCTTTTTCTATCAATAGAGAGTGAGTGTTGAAATGCCCCTTAAGTGTTTTTTCGGGATATCCCCTCTGACAAAATATATTCTTCAATTCTCTTGATTGTTGTACAAAGGTGGAGATGTTAGTAAAGTTCCTTCTTCTGCGTATGTACTGCCCCCTTGGTATACCCTTTTTAAAGGGTTGTGGGTGAAAGCTGTCCCAATGGAGCATTCTGTTTGTAGCTGTTTCTTTCCTGAAGGTTTCTGTATGAAACATCCCCCCCTTTTTTGAAATTCTAACATCAAGGAAAGAGATCTCCTGATCTCTGATTTCCCAGGTAAATCGTAAACCTATGGGATTGTGGTTTAAGGATTCAGCAAAAGCAGGTATCCACTGGACCATCCCACAAGGCAAAGATGTCATCAATATATCTACCCCAAAAAAGGATGTGGGTGGTCCAGGGATCCTCCACTTCGCTGAAGACTATATGGTCCTCCCACCAGCCCAGGAGCAAATTAGCATAAGTGGGCGCACAAGGGCTGCCCATAGCCATGCCCCTGAGCTGGTGGTAGAATTTCGACTCGAACTGAAAAAAATTATGGGTCAAGATTTATTCAAGTAAGGACAGAACAAAACGATTATGTGGGCGATATTAGATTCCTCTTGCCTCAAGAAATGAGTCTGTGGCTTATAAACCCCAATCGTGTGGTATACTGCTATAGAGGCCCTCCACATCTATGGATGCAAGTAATACTTGCTCCTCCACAGCAATATCCTGTATTTTAAGTAAGAGGTCAGTCTTGTCCCTTATATAAGATGGTAAAGAGGACACGAATGATCTCAATACCTTAGCAATATATATGCTTGTATTTTGGGAGAGAGAGTCCTCCCCCGATACAATTGGTCTCCCCTTTAGGGGGGATCTCCCCTTGTGTATTTTCGGGAGAGCATAAAATATAGCAATCAGTGGACAATTTGGAGTCATAAAATTCAATTCTTCCGGAGAGATAGGTCCATTCTCGAAAGCCTCTAATAGAATTCTATTTAGTTCCCCCATAAATTTTTCGGAAGGGTCCGTCTGTATATGTCCATAACAGTGTAGGTCATTAAGAAGGGAGTAACGCATATCACGGTAGATCTTATGATCCATGATTACTATGTTACCCCCTTTATCAGATGGTTTATTATTAATGTGACTGTTAGTGTTGAGCGAACAGTTCGATCACAGTTCGGGTTCGTACCAAATTTTGGGGTGTTCGGGACACGGACCCGAACATTTTCAAAAAGGTTCGGGTTCGTTGTTCAGCGATTACTTCCTGCTTTCTGAAGGGCTGCACAGCAGCCAATCAGCTAGCGTTTTACTTCTTGCCCTAAGAGCCCATCACAGCCATGCCTACTAATGGCATGGCTGTGATTGGCCAAGTGCAGCATATGACCCAGCCTCAATTTAAGCTGGAGTCACGTAGCGCCGCATGTCACACTGCTCTGATTAGTGTAGGGAGAGGACACAGCTTCTGTGAGGGCGAGATTAGGCAGGGAAAAGTCAGCAACAGCACCTAATGAACTGATCGATCTACAGCTGTGAATGATTGAACTTCTGCTAGTTACTTGCTCACTGGTTTTTAGGCTGCACAGAGCGTTTTTCTGTCACTTATTTTCTGGGGTGATCGGCGGCCATTTTGTGACTTGTGGTGCACCAGAACAAGCTGCCACCAAGTCCATCCATTTTTTTGCTATATCCTACATCAGGGGCTTGGCTGTGCTAATTGTCACCCCTAGAAACTCAGGATAGCAATTTTAATATTTTATTAAGGGGTTAAATACAATTGCCAAAATACCAATCCCCTAAATCTGGTGTTCCAGCTTTGGCTAGCCAAGTATAATACTGTCTGCTGTCTGGCAAAGGATAGATTATTTTCTGTGGTGAAATTCAATTGCCAAAATAGCAATACCATAAATCAGTGGTTTCAGCTGTGGCTGGCCAAGTTCCATAGTGTCCTGCAAATTATATATTTTGTTCTGGGGTGAAATTCAATTGCCAAAATAGCAATACCATCAATCAGTGGTTTCAGCTGTGGCTGGCCAAGTTTCATAGTGTCCGCAAAAACATATATTTTGTTCTGGGGTGAAATTCAATTGCCAAAATAGCAATACCATAAATCTGGTGTCACAGCTGTGGATGGCAAAGTATAATAGTGTCTGCCAAAACATATATTTTGTTCTGGGGTGAAATTCAATTGCCAAAATAGCAATACCATAAATCAGTGGTTTCAGCTGTGGCTGGCAAAGTTTCATAGTGTCCGTAAAAACATATATTTTGTTCTGGGGTGAAATTCAATTGCCAAAATAGCAATACCATAAATCAGTGGTTTCAGCTGTGGCTGGGCAAGTTTCATAGTGTCCGCAAAAACATATATTTTGTTGTGGGGTGAAATTCAATTGACAAAATAGCAATACCATAAATCAGTGGTTTCAGCTGTGGCTGGCCAAGTTTCATAGTGTCCGCAAGAACATATATTTTGTTCTGGGGTGAAATTCAATTGCCAAAATAGCAATACCCTGAATCTGGTGTCCCAGCTGTTGCAGGCAAGTGTTAATCTGTCCGTAAAAGGGTATATTTTGTTATGGGGTGAAATTCAATTGCCAAAATAGCAATACCATAAATCAGTGGTTTCAGCTGTGGCTGGCAAAGTATAATAGTGTCCGCCAAAACATATATTTTGTTCTGGGGTGAAATTCAATTGCCAAAATAGCAATACCCTGAATCTGGTGTCCCAGCTGTTGCAGGCCAAGTGTTAATCTGTCCGTAAAAGGGTATATTTTGTTCTGGGGTGAAATTCAATTGCCATAATAGCAATACCCTGAATCTGGTGGTCCAGCTGTTGCAGGCCTAGTTTAAATCTGTCCGTAACAGGATATATTTTGTTCTGGGGTGAAATTCAATTGCCAAAATAGCAATACCATAAATCAGTGGTTTCAGCTGTGGCTGGCCAAGTTTCATAGTGTCCGCAAAAACATATATTTTGTTCTGGGGTGAAATTCAATTGCCAAAATAGCAATACCCTGAATCTGGTGTTCCAGCTGTTGCAGGCCTAGTTTAAATCTGTCCGTAACAGGGTATATTTTGTTCTGGGGTGAAATTCAATTGCCAAAATAGCAATACCATAAATCAGTGGTTTCAGCTGTGGCTGGCCAAGTTTCATAGTGTCCTGCAAATTATATATTTTGTTCTGGGGGGACATTCAATTGCCAAAATAGCAATACCCTGAATCTGGTGTCCCAGCTGTTGCAGGCCAAGTGTTAATCTGTCCGTAACAGTGTATATTTTGTTCTGGGGTGAAATTCAATTGCCAAAATAGCAATACCATAAATCAGTGGTTTCAGCTGTGGCTGGCCAAGTTTCATAGTGTCCGCAAAAACATATATTTTGTTCTGGGGTCAAATTCAATTGCCAAAATAGCAATACCCTGAATCTGGTGTTCCAGCTGTTGCAGGCCTAGTTTAAATCTGTCCGTAACAGGGTATATTTTGTTCTGGGGTGAAATTCAAATGCCAAAATAGCAATACCATAAATTATTGGTTTCAGCTGTGGCTGGCCAAATTTCATAGTGTCCGCAAAAACATATATTTTGTTCTGGGGTGAAATTCAATTGCCAAAATAGCAATACCATGAATCAGTGGTTTCAGCTGTGGCTGGCCAAGTTTCATAGTGTCCCCAAAAAACATATATTTTGTTGTGGGGTGAAATTCAATTGCCAAAATAGCAATACCCTGAATCTGGTGTCCCAGCTGTTGCAGGCCAAGTGTTAATCTGTCTGTAAAAGGGTATATTTTGTTCTGGGGTGAAATTACATTGCCAAAATAGCAATACCATAAATCAGTGGTTTCAGCTCTGGCTGGCCAAGTTTCATAGTGTCCTGCAAAGGATATATTTTGTTCTGGGGTGAAATTCAATTGCCAAAATAGCAATACCCTGAATCTGGTGTTAGAGTTGTTGCAGGCCAATTGTAAATCTGTCCATAAAAGGATACCTTTCATCCAGGGCCTAAATACTAGCCCTAAAAGAGATATTCCCCTAAATCAGTGGTTACTGCTGTGCCTGGATTAGTGTAATACGCTACATAAATAAATAGGCAGATAGTGTTAGGTGCCTGTAAAAAGAGGCCTGAATTTGAAATCAATACATTGGGCCAAATATTTTTTTTCTTATTGTGGTGCTTGGTGAACGGTAACAATAAGGAAAACATCTAGTAAGGGTGGCGGACGTGGTCGTGGTGGTGTTAGTGTACCCTCTTGTGCTGGGAGAGGACGTGGCCATTCTGCCACAGCCACACGTCCTAGTGAACCAACTACCTCAGGTTCCAGTACCCGCCAGAATTTACAGCGATACTTGGTGGGACCCAATGCCGTTCTAAGGATGGTAAGGCCTGAGCAGGTACAGGCGCTAGTCAATTGGGTGGCCGACAGTGGATCCAGCATGTTCACAACATTATCTCCCACCCAGTCTTCTGCAGAAAGCGCACAGGTGGCACCTGAAAACCAAGCCCATCAGTCTGTCACATCACCCCCATGCATATCAGGGAAACTGTCTGAGCCTCAAGTTACGCAGCAGTCTCTTATGCTGTTTGAAGACTCTGCTGGCAGGGTTTCCCAAGGGAATCCACCTAGCCCTTCCCCAGTGGTGGAAGACATAGAATGCACTGATGCACAACCACTGATGTTTCCTGAGGATGAGGACATGGGAATACCACCTCATCGGAGTCCACACGTCTCTGATGATGACAAAACACAGGTGCCAACTGCTGCGTCTTTCTGCAGTGTCAGGGAGGAAGACTGTGTGGAAGACGATGTAGGGGACGATGAGGTCCTAGACCCCACATGGAATGAAGGTCGTGCCACTGACTTTCATAGTTCAGAGGAAGAGGCAGTGGTGAGACCGAGCCAACAGCATAGCAAAAGAGAGAGCAGGGAGCAAAAGCAGAACAGCCGCCTCCAAGAGAGTTTGCCTGCTACTGTCCACCGCCACCAGGGACCGAGCACCCCAAAGGCAGCTTCAAGGAGTTCCCTGGCATGGCACTTCTTTAAACAATGTGCTGACGACAAGACCCAAGTGGTTTGCACGCTGTGCCATCAGAGCCTGAAGCGAGGCCTTAACATTCTGAACCTTAGCACAACCTGCATGACCAGGCATCTACATGCAAAGCATGAACTGCAGTGGAGTAAACACCTTAAAAGCAAGGAACTCACTCTGGCTCCCCCTGCTCCCTCTTCTGCTGCTGCCTCGGCCTCTTCCTCCACCTCGGGAGGAATGTTGGCACCTGCCGCCCACCAAACAGAGGATGTGCCACCGACAACACCACCTGCGTCACCAAGCATCTCCACCATGTCACACGGAAGCGTTCAGCTCTCCATCTCACAAACCTTGGAGAGAAAGCGTAAATTCCCACCTAGCCACCGTCGAGCCCTGGGCCTGAATGCCAGCATTTCTAAACTACTGGCCTTTGGAATGCTGTCATTCAGACTGGTGGACACAGACAGCTTCAAACAGCTGATGTCCATGGCTGTCCCACAGTATGTTGTTCCCAGCCACCACTACTTCTCCAAGACAGCCATGCCTTCCCTGCACATCCAAGTATCCGATAAAATCAAGTGTGCACTGCGCAACGCCATCTGTGGCAAGGTCCACCTAACCACAGATACGTGGACCAGTAAGCACGGCCAGGGACGCTATATCTCCCTAACTGCACACTGGGTAAATGTAGTGGCGGCTGGGCCCCAGGCGGAGAGTTCCTTGGCGCATGTCCTTCCGCTGCCAAGGATTGCAAGGCATCATTCTTTGCCTCCTGTAGCCTCCTCCTCCTACTCGGCTTCCTCCTCCTCTGCTTTCACCAGCTTATCCAGTCAGCCACACACCTTCACCACGAACTTCAGCACAGCCCCGTGTAAACGTCAGCAGGCCATTTTGAAACGCATATGTTTGGGGGACAGGCCCCAAACCGCGCAGGAGTTGTGGTGGGGTATTGAACAACAGACCGACGAGTGGTTTCTGCCGGTGGGCCTCAAGCCCGGCCTGGTGGTGTGCGATAATGAGCGAAATCTCGTCGCAGCTCTGGGACTAGCCGGTTTGACGCACATCCCTTGCCTGGCGCATGTGCTGAAT
Source organism: Bufotes viridis (assembly GCA_033119425.1). Classification (NCBI taxonomy): domain Eukaryota; kingdom Metazoa; phylum Chordata; class Amphibia; order Anura; family Bufonidae; genus Bufotes; species Bufotes viridis. The sequence continues at coordinate 403,904,257 of CM065590.1, forward strand.
TTGGTGGTGCAGAAGTTCATTCACAACTACCCCGACATGTCAGAGCTTCTGCATAAAGTGAGGGTGGTCTGTGCGAACTTCCGGCGTTCACATCCTGCCGCTGATCGCCTGTCTGCGCTACAGCGGAACTTCGGCCCACCAGGTGGAACTCCACCTTGCACATGATGGAGAGACTGTGCGAGCAGCAGCAGGCCATAGTGGAGTTTCAGCTGCAGCACGCACGGGTCAGTCGCACTGTGGAACAGCACCACGTCAGCACCAATGATTGGGCCTCCATGCGAGACCTGTGTGCTCTGGTGCGCTGTTTCGAATACTCCACCAACATGCCCAGTGGCGATGACACCGTTATCAGCGTTACAATACCACTTTTATGTCTCCTTGAGAAAACGCTTAGGGCGATGATGGAAGAGGAGGTGGCCCAGGAGGAGGAGGAGTAGGAGGATGAGGGGTCATTTTTAGCACTTTCAGGCCAGTCTCTTAGAAGTGGCTCAGAGGGAGGTTTTTTCAACAGCAGAGGCCAGGTACAAATGTGGCCAGCCAGGGCCCACTACTGGAGGACGAGGAGGATGAGGAGGAGGTGGAGGAGGATGAGGATAAAGCAGGTTCACAGCGGGGTGGCACCCGACACAGCTCAGGCCCATCACTGGTGCGTGGCTGGGGGGATACAGAGGACGATGACGATACGCCTCCCACAGAGGACATGCTTGTCCTTACGTCTGGGGAGCCTGGCACACATGAGCGACTACATGCTGCAGTGCCTGTGCAACGACAGCAGAGTTGCCCACATTTTAACGTGTGTGGACTACTGGGTTGCCACCCTGCTGGATCCCCAGTACAAAGACAATGTGCCCACCTTACTTCCTGCACTGGAGCGTGATAGGAAGATGCGCGAGTACAAGCGCACACTGCTAGACGCTCTCCTGAGAGCATTCCCAAATGTCACAGGGGAACAGGTGGAAGCCCAAGGAGAAGGCAGAGGAGGAGCAAGAGGTCGCCAACGCAGCTGTGTCATGGCCAGCTCCTCTGAGGGCAGGGTTAGCATGGCAGAAATGTGGAAAAGTTTTGTCTCCACGCCACAGCTAACTGCACCAACACCTGATACGGAACGTGTTAGCAGGAGGCAGCATTTCACTAACATGGTTGAACAGTACATCTGCACACCCCTCCATGAACTGACTGATGGTTCGGCCCCATTCAACTTCTGGGTCTCCAAATTGTCCACGTGGCCAGAGTTAGCATTTTATGCCTTAGAGGTGCTGGCCTGCCCGGCGGCCAGTGTTTTGTCTGAACGTGTATTCAGCACGGCAGGTGGCGTCATTACTGACAAATGCAGCCGCCTGTCTACAGCTAACGTGGACAAGCTGACGTTCATAAAAATGAACCAGGCATGGATCGCACAGGAAAAGAGGGAGAGAACAAAAAGCAACATGCAGCGGTATTTAGAAAAGTATCAAAAAGATTTTATTGAACATGTATTAAAAATTATAGATTATAGAAGGAGGTAGCAAGAGAGCATAGACGCCACCCTGCACCCTATAGCAAAACGTACAAGAACATATATGTATCTAGCATCGTTAGAAGGTAATATAACAGAAAGTCAAACGCTATACTGTTTTATAAGTATGGTATATCAAAGCCTCGCTGTAGCCTTCAAAAAGTCCACAAAAAAGGAACAATAATAAGGACAAGTGTCTTTGTATATAGATAATATTGGTGGTACAAGGCAAACAGAAAATGACATGAATCGTGCTAGAGCAGAACCCGAAGGGGTACTTACCAGTGAAAAAATGGAAGTGAGGGACCACTTCGGACGAAGGTTCGCCGAAACGCGCGTCGGGGTTAACGCCATCCTGGTCTCTCACTTCCATTTTTTCACTTGTAAGTACCCCTTCGGGTTCTGCTCTAGCACGATTCATGTCATTGTAGTTAGGGCATGAGATACCTCCGGGTTTCTTCTCTTTTTCTGTATGGATCGCAGAGGACCTGTCCCTCCCTTGTGCAGAATAGACATTTATAACTGCCTCCCCCTCAACGATGTATTCTAGTACTCCGGGGCACTTCTTTATTGAATCCTCATTTTTTTTACTTTACCATGATCTTGCGGTGCAACCCAAAGTTGAATGAACCTCTCCTCAATCTGGGTGCCGGGGCCTAAATAAGTGAAAGTGGCCTTCTCCAGTGGTGGGTGATATGATGCATGATTCCTTGCTGTGGGACCTCTCTCCTCTGTCTGGGTGCTGGGGCCTAAATAACTGAAAGTGGCCTTCTCCAGTGGTGGGTGATATGACGCCTTATTCCTTGCTGTGGGACCTCTCTCCTCTGTCTGGGTGCTGGGGCCTAAATAACTGAAAGTGGCCTTCTCCAGTGGTGGGTGATATGACGCCTTATTCCTTGCTGTGGGACTTCTCTCCTCTGTCTGGGTGCTGGGCCTAAATAACTGAAAGTGGCCTTCTCCAGTGGTGGGTGATATGACGCCTTATTCCTTGCTGTGGGACCTCTCTCCTCTGTCTGGGTGTTGGGCCTAAATAACTGAAAGTGGCCTTCTCCAGTGGTGGATGATATGACGCCTTATTCCTTGCTGTGGGACCTCTCTCCTCTGTCTGGGTGCTGGGGCCTAAATTACTGAAAGTGGCCTTCTCCAGTGGTGGGTGATATGACGCCTTATTCCTTGCTGTGGGACCTCTCTCCTCTGTCTGGGTGCTGGGCCTAAATAACTGAAAGTGGCCTTCTCCAGTGGTGGGTGATATGATGCCTTATTCCTTGCTGTGGGACCTCTCCTCTGTCTGGGTGCTGGGGCCTAAATAACTGAAAGTGGCCTTCTCCAGTGGTGGGTGATATGACGCATGATTCCTTGCTGTGGGACCTCTCTCCTCTGTCTGGGTGCTGGGGCCTAAATAACTGAAAGTGGCCTTCTCCAGTGGTGGGTGATATAACGCCTTATTCCTTGCTGTGGGACCTCTTTCCTCTGTCTGGGTGCTGGGGCCTAAATAACTGAAAGTGGCCTTCTCCAGTGGTGGGTGATATGACGCCTTATTCCTTGCTGTGGGACCTCTCTCCTCTGTCTGGGTGCTGGGCCTAAATAACTGAAAGTGGCCTTCTCCAGTGGTGGGTGATATGACACCTTATTCCTTGCTGTGGGACCTCTCTCTCTGTCTGGGTGCTGGGGCCTAAATAACTGAAAGTGGCCTTCTCCAGTGGTGGGTGATATGACGCCTTATTCCTTGCTGTGGGACCTCTCTCCTCTGTCTGGGTGCTGGGGCCTAAATAACTGAAAGTGGCCTTCTCCAGTGGTGGGTGATATGACGCCTTATTCCTTGCTGTGGGACCTCTCTCCTCTGTCTGGGTGCTGGGCCTAAATAACTGAAAGTGGCCTTCTCCAGTGGTGGGTGATATGATGCCTTATTCCTTGCTGTGGGACCTCTCTCCTCTGTCTGGGTGCTGGGGCCTAAATAACTGAAAGTGGCCTTCTCCAGTGGTGGGTGATATGACGCCTTATTCCTTGCTGTGGGACCTCTCTCCTCTGTCTGGGTGCTGGGGCCTAAATAACTGAAAGTGGCCTTCTCCAGTGGTGGGTGATATGACGCCTTATTCCTTGCTGTGGGACCTCTCTCCTCTGTCTGGGTGCTGGGGCCTAAATAACTAAAAGTGGCCTTCTCCAGTGGTGGGTTTTATGACGCATGATTCTCTGCTATGGGACCTCTCTCCAATTGATGCTGGTTAATTTTTATTTATTTTATTTTATTTTATTTTAATTCATTTCCCTATCCACATTTGTTTGCAGGGCATTTACCTACATTTTGCTGCCTTTTGCAGCCCTCTAGCCCTTTCCTGGACTATTTTACAGCCTTTTTAGTGCCTAAAAGTTCGGGTCCCCATTGACTTCAATGGGGTTCGGGTTTGGGATAAAGTTCGGGTCGAGTTCAGATCCCGAACCCGAACATTTTCGGGAAGTTCAGCCGAACTTCTCGAACCCAAGCATCGAGGGGGTTCGCTCATCTCTAATGACTACTACTACTATTATTGTTTCTGCATATACACCGCTATTGGGAAAAGACTACTCTGCAATATACCTTGGAATGATTCCTATTGCTTCCCTGTGTACTGAAACTCCTGTCATCTATTGAGTAAAGAGAGACTTTATTTATTGCAATCAAACAGGCCTGGTCATTGACTCCACAATCATCCACTGCCCACTACCTACTTTTGTTCTGTTGCCTTGTAACCATCTACCTAACATCACCCCAAACACCACCAGACAGGAGCCTCAGAACATCCAGGATGTGCCCTGAGGGAAGAAAGGGTGTGCCCTCCAACCACTGCACGCACGACTCAGCGACACCTGGAGAAGAACAAGTTACCATGAATACCTACCACCACCCTCACTGCTGCCAATATATCTCCTATCCTCTCCAATGCTTCCATCACGCCTCTCCCTGCGGTCTGGATCACTGAATAAGCATGATTAGTTAAATTAGTCTATAAAGTTTATAAAGTATGAGAAATCACTGATGTATTCAAGAAAATCAGTCTCCTTCAGAATTTGGAAAATAAGTGTGAAATATTGTGACTCATTTTATGTCTCCAAGCAAACAAAACATCTAAGGGAACATTGCAGTGTGACAGAGTTTTGGGCACAGAACCATGTTATTGCAAGTCTAGGGGGATTTGATGTAATCCTTAGGAAAGGTGCTGCCAGATACAACTCAAGAAAACCCTACTACGTACTATTCGCAGTATATTGTATTTGATTGCTCTAATCTATAAATTACAAAGCATGTGAATCATTTTTAATGTCATAGTCAAGATTTCAGGGCTGGTTATGCCATACATGCAACCTGTGCACAGAGGCCCATTGTAGCTTTCTAATATCTACTAGATTACATGTAAGCGACTGAGCTACTAAACTTCAATACTTTCCGTTATTAATGCATTGTTAAAGTGATATAACATGATTCTCTATTATGATCTACTAGGGAGCAAGAGACCCACATGCTGTTTTTGCACAGGAGCTCTCTGCTGTCTATACCCATCCCTACTAGATTTACAGGATACCCACAAACGTAAGGGTCTCCAATCTTTCAAATTTATTTGATGACTCAGAGTTTAATATACTGTATTACATACACTGTCTTAAATGAACCCTTCAGTAGTACATCACACTCAAAAACAAAGCATTTCAAGTCTGCATTGTATGGATCATTTTGCTGGCATCTAACTTAATGTATATAGGCTCAGAAGCAAGAGGGCAGTACAGATGTTACTGTAGTCAGGGGCTTAAAGGGGTTGTCCAAGAATAACTGCCCGCTGCCTGCCTCCGCTATTGAATAAAATTAATACTTGACCTGATCCCTGCCACTCCGATTCTGTGCTCTGTCATTTCTGAAGCCAGTTGACTGCAGCGGAGCGGGTGGCCATGCCCATGAATGGCCGGAAGTAAACAAGACGCAGACTCAAAGATGGACACATGGGAGCCAGAGCACAGGACCAGAGCAGTGGAGACCAGATAAGTTTAAATCTTTCCATAGCGGAGGCAGGCTGCGGGCGCCTCTGAAAAGATAGTTTTCTGGGCAACTCTTTTAAAAAAAATGGACATCAGATGCGAATTAGTCGCTGCATTGGACTCACATAGTTACTCTTATACTAAATGGGTCTCATTACTTATGGGAAGCCCATCTGGCCGATAATAAGATGAAAACGCAAAAAAATTAAATGAAAATGCAAATACCTTTTTTGACATTTTTTTGCCACCCAAAACTAAAAATAAAATGAAATCACTTTATTTGCAATTTAAATTTTCCTTAAGCGTGGGTAATATGTATTGAAATTAAAATTAAAAAAGCCTTTTGTCATTTCATGAAGCTGAATGAGAAAAGTCTTCACTGTGGCTTTGCTATTTCTTTATGAACTGCATAATACAGATGTACAAGCACCAAAGTCAGTGGGTTGGTGCGCCATCCCGACAGTGTAACTCAACACCACTTTATAGTTTAGAAGCATTGCACATGTATTAGTTAAACTAAGCCAGCGCCATAAGCTAGTTTGATAATGCACCAGATATGACTTTAATGCTGCCTGCATCTTAATTATTACAGTGCTTCGTACATTACACTCTAAAACTTTAATGTATTTTTTGTGAGATTTTATGTGATCGACCAACACAGTAGCAAGTATGTGTGAAGTGAAAAGAAAAAGATACATGGTTTTCAACATTTTTACCAGATTTTCCTACAGGATTGCTCTGTATTTAGCTCCATCTATCTTTCCATCAACTCTGACCAGCCTCCCTGTCCCTGCTGAAGAACTGCATCCCCACAGCATGATGCTGCAACCACCATGTTTCACGGTGGGGATTGTGTGTTCAGACAGTGTTAGTTTTCCACCACACATAGCATTTTGCATTTGGGCCAAAAAGTTCAATTTTGGTCTTATCTGACCAGAGCACCTTCTTCTGCATGTTTGCTGCGTCCCTACATGTGGCAAACTGCAAATGGGACTTCTTCTACAAAGGCCAGATTTGGCGAGTACCTGACTAATAGTTGTCCTGTGGACAGATTCTCCCACCTGAGTGGTGGGTCTCTGAAGCTCCTCGAGAATGACCTTGGGTCTCTTGGCTGCTTCTCAACTTAGTGCTCTCCTTGCCTGGGCTTTCAGTTTAGGACGATGGCCATGATTGGTAGGATTTCAGTTGTGACATACTCCATCCATTTTCAGATGATGGGTTCAACAGTGCTCCATGAGATGTTCATAGTTTGGGATATTTTATTCATAACCTAATTCTGCTTTACACTTCTCCACAATTGTATCCCTGACCTGTCTAATGTGTTACCTGGTTTTCATGATGCTGTTTGATCACTAATGTTCACTAACAAACTTCTTAGGCCTTCACAGAACAGCTGTAGTTATACTGAGAATAAATTACCATAGGTGGACTCTATTTACTAATAAGGTGAATTCTGAAGGCAATTGGTCACACTGCATTTTACTTTGTGGTTTAAGGGTACAGGGGGCTGAAACAAATGCATGCCACAGTTTTCAGATTTTTATTTATTAAAATTTTTGAAAACCATGTATCATTTTCACTTCACTTCACACATACTTGCTACTTTGTGTAAGTCTATCACATAAAATCCCAATAAAATACATTTAAGTTTATGGGTGTAATGTGAAAAAATTAGGAAAAGTTCAAAGGGTATGAAAACTTTTTCAAGGTACTGTAAAATGAAAATGAATAGTGCCACCTACTGGTGATTTACTTTTCATTTCACACTTTGCCTTTTCATTTTCAGGATGTGAAATATTTAAATATATGTTAATTAGTTGTGGGCTTGTACATGTAAATATATGTAATTAACAGTAGGCAAGTCTAAAACCACGGAATTTCCCACAGAATGATATCTCCTACATATCTAGGCAAAGTTAGTTGCAGAACTACTAAGGGAAGCCTTAGGGCACTGGAGTGGGGATAGGGCGCAGGGTTACAATAGACAGACTCGCACAGGGTTGAACGTTCTTGCCATGAAAGTGGCTCACTATTTTTGGAGATGAGAGGTTCCCAGACATGGCTGAAGCTGAGGCTGAGATATACTAGCTGTGACCCTCAGTTCATTGTGCGAGGCTGTCTGCTATAACCCAGCACCCTGACCCTGTTCCATTACAGATGCAGCTTCCCTTATTAATTACACAACCAACTTTTCCAATACTGCCTAGACATGTAGAGAGATGTCATTCTCCATGAGGTTCAGTGATTTCATGGAATAACTCAGTAGCTATAATAAAATTTAAATCATCTGCAATTACAAAATTATTCAGATCCAAGTGCTGGTTTGAAAACTGTAAAATATTTTTTATGGGACAACTCCTTTTACATATACTGTATTTTCTGGCATATAAGACTACCATTTAACACATGAAAATCTTCTCAAAAGTCGGGGTTGTCTTATATGCCGGGTGTCAGGGGCGTAGCTAACGGCTCATGGGCCCTGGTGCAAAAGTTCAGTTTGGGGCCCACATTCCTTCAGTGCTTTGTGTGTCTTCTTATGCAGCACAAGGGTTTTTGGGCCGCCTCAGGCTTCAGGGCCCGGTAGCGACTGCACCCCCTATAGCTACTCCCATGCCGGGTGTTGTCTTATAAGCCGGTATATGGCGTGCTGAAACTTAAGAGGACCTTTCACTGGTCCAACGATTGTTAGATAATGATATATACCATATGTGTAGAGCGGCGCCCAGGGATAATAGTAAGTGCAGGCAGATCCCTGGGCACCGCTCTACACATACATATCATTATCTAACAATAGTTGGACCAGTGAAAGGTCCTCTTTACTTCTGAGCCGGACTGGAGAAGCTGTCCTTCTCCAGCTTCAGGGACAGGCGCCCTCTAGCTGAGCCACCGTGCGCTGCATCCTAGCCAGCCACTCCTGAAGCAGCCCCCGACAGAGAGGTCTGGGCAGGCAGGGAGAGATGACCCACCCAGTTTTTATTTGGTGTGCGTTTGAAAGAGGGGTAGTCTTATATGGCGAGTATAGCCCAAACCCCATATTTTAACAGGAAAAGTAGGGGGTCGTCCTATACGCCGGAAAATACGGTATTTACATGTTGAGCCAAGCCTACTAATTAACATCTATTTAAATATTGCATAAACTGAAAATGCAAAGTGTGAAATGGAAAGTTAGTCAACAGTAGCTGGCGCTGTTCATTTTAATTTTGACACTTATTATGCAGTTCACAAAGGAACAGCAAAGCCAAAGTGAAGTTTGACTTTTCCCATTCAGCTTCTTTATTTTAGATTTGATCATGAAATACTAGTATTTTAATGACAAAAGGCTTTTTTTCATTTTATTTTTGTCACACATATCCCATGCGTGAGCGGAAAATTAATTGCAAATGAAGTGATTCATTTTATTTCTAATTTTGTCATATTTTCACATATGGGTGGCAAAAGAAATGTCAAAAAGGTATTTTTATTCTTTTTTTTTTTTGCCTTTTCATTTTATTTATGGCAGTTTTTGCCTACTATTTGTTAATAACATGAAAAGAGTTGGCCCATTAATTTCACTGACACTGATGAGTCTTCATCCTCCTCTCAAGGGACCAAGCAAGTGTATAGCATGGGTCTAAGAAGGTCCTACAATGATTTTCATGCTTCCTAATGATCAATTAATCCCTTTCCCTAACATTTTTATGGATAAACAAGAATTGGAGGTATAGAGGTAGCCCAGGGACGCTGCAAATGTAACTGTATGAAGTCATAATATTTTTTTATATAAATTTCTATTTTATTTCAAACATAATTCAGGACATAAAAGAAACATTTTTTACATTTCACATTTTCAAACATGATTCGATGTATTTAAACATAATTTCCACCCTCTATCCCTCCATTTTTCCCTGAGCTAGTGGAGGAAAGCTAAAACAACCCTGCCCCCACCACCACAAAGAAAAAAAAAAAATCTTCCTTCATTCAGACCATACTTTTGGACCAGGCTGTGAACTTAATCTGTGATTGACACTTAATTGTGCCATGCTTAGTGAACTAGCAATAGGGGTTGCAGAGATAGAAGTCACATTGGGCCTTATTGCCTAAGGGAGCCCAAAGGCCTCTGTGCCACATAAGAAGACGCTTGTATTATAAATCTACATGGTGGTTGGGGGCCTTGTAACAAATTTTGCTTTGGGGCCCATAATTTTCAAGTTATGCCTCCATATGGATTATCTATCCTGCTACCCATCTGATCATTTGTATTCTCCCTCTATCAGCTAGATTCTTGGTTATATAATTGCTCCTCTTTCTGTTTTAAAGAAGCTGATTCAAATAATCAAACAAGAAGAGGTAAGTAGGGACTAGGACTGTGTTGCTGGTACTGAGAAGTCTTCAAATTAAGTTCATCCAAGATAGAGGCTTTATTGAGACTACGCATTTCGGCATTGAACCAATGCCTTCATCCGGCCACAATACAGTTACAACCAATATTAGGGATTTATATACAGAATAAACATAAGATAGAAAAAGGAAATTACAGCACATAATAAAGTCAAATGTCCAAACATGACACCAAAAAAAAGTCTGGATTTTAACCCATGACTCTAACACTAACATGACAGGAAATTGACATTATAGAAGGGCCACCCCCTGTTGTGGGTGTCACCTAAGTGTCCCAGATTCCTAAAAGTCAATAAGTAAATTTTTTGTTAGTATGCAGTGATACATACATACTACTGCTAGATCTAGCCAATTGGTCAGGTGTAGTAAATTATGTCGTCGTCGTCCCCTCCCCCAGTGAAAGCAGATCTTCTATACAAACTTACAACCTTGTATAAATGACAATAAGGGTGGGTTCACATGACGTTTTTCCCATCCTTTTAACGTATACAAAAAATGTATACATTAAACGAATGCCTCAGACTGATGCAATACAGTGGTATGCGTTCACCTTAGAGTTCCATTGTAAAAAAAAGTGCAGGATACAAGAAAGTGGTGTGCGTTTCTGAATCTTTTGTGTTCTAACGTATACGTCAAATGGAGGCATAAAACGTGATGTGAGCCCACTCTTAGACAATCTCCTGCAATTGCCATGCAAATCTAGTAAACATCTCACTATCTTCTCCGCTGCATGATTCATCAGTAAATATTAATTATTGAAGCTGTACTGTGTGAATTGGTACCTATATTTAAAGATCTATGGAATACAAATTCAAAATGAAATATTAATAGCGCCATCTAAAATGGAGGCATTTACCTCCTGTACTGTCTCTGCTTTATGACTGGTGAGAGCACGCCGCAGTTATTTCTCTATAAGTGAACTTTTCCCTATGCAGTGAAATTTATCACTGTATTTGACATTTTCTTTCCCTCGAGGCAATTACCATGGCAACCAAATCCGCCGCTGGCAAACCATAACTATTTTAGAAAGATAAGTGGTATGTTACCATGTATTAGTGCTTATTTTTCCTTTTTACATCCTGTACTCATTCAAAAATGCAAGTAAAAAAGTGAATTTGGAGTACAAGAACAAGATATTACTATGTGTGTAGATAGATTAGATAGATCGATCGATAGATAGATAGATAGATAGATAGATAGATAGATAGATAGATAGATTTGAGATAGATAGATAGATAGATTAGATAGATAGATAGATAGATAGATAGATAGATAGATAGATAGATAGATATGAGATAGATAGATAGATAGATAGGAGATGGATGGATAGATAGATAGATAGATAGATAGGAGATGGATGGATAGATAGATAGATAGATAGATAGATAGATAGATATGGTGGACTCTACATTACTTCGCATTTATACATTTAATAAAAGGAGATCCATCCTTCCTTCCTTGCCCTAAGCTTGGTTAAACCCACCGCTTCTCAATTTTTTTCTGTCATGCCCCCCCTAGGAAGAAGAAAACATTTCGCGCCCCGGCGACTGTAAATAGTATCATTTGTCTATAAAATTATTATTATTATAAAGTACACCAATCTCCCCACAGGCGAGGGCCATTAACACACCCCCCCCCCCCCCATATCATGTGCAGGCTCCATTAACCCCCCTCCCCCCAAATCATGTGCAGGCTCTCTCCCCCCCCCCAAAATCATGTGCAGGCTCTCTCCCCCCCCAAATTCATGTGCAGGCTCCATTAACCCCTCCCCAATCATGTGCAGGCTACATTAACCCCCTCCCCAATCATGTGCAGGCTACATTAAACCCCCAATACTTACCTCCCTGGAAGCGCTGGATGCAGGCCTCTTCCGGCCTGTGTCCCGCTCTGCACTCTGCTCAGGCGGCGCGATGACGTCATCGCGCCGCCTGAACCGCTCTGATAGGCTGCCGGCACAAGGCCCGCAGCCTATCAGAGGAGCAGGGGAGGGAGACGCCTCTCCCTCCACTGCCGCACAGCACAGCGATCTGTATCGCTGTCCAGAGGACGGCGATACAGATCACTATGGAGATGAACGCTTCCACAGTGGAAGCGTTCATCTCCCGTGACCTGGAGCCCCCCTTTACGGAGCCTCGCGCCCCACTATTTGAGAAACACTGGTTAAACCTAAGTCTGTATTTTAGAGAGCAATTCAGTGATATACTTCTATTGTCTATGAATGATCCAATAATACAGCAATCCCAGAAGCTTTACTAGACTTTCCTTCACCATGGACAAAGATTCAGTTTCCTAACTATGGATTTAAATATCCTGGGCAAGGCAGTGACCTATTGAACCCCCTCCATCCTTGCCAGCACAAGATACAGCCCCAGGCTATGCCCCAGAGCAGTACCTACTGTTTCCCTCCAGCACAATACAGGTTGCTATTTACTGTCACCACTCTTTACTGTCACTTCTATTTGCCGTCACCTCTGCTCTTCTCCAGCTCACATGTAGACACTCTTCTAATATATTTGGATCTCTAAAAGTAAAAAAATATATATTTTATTATTCATATACAGTACTAAAGAGGTCTAATAATTCAGAATCAAAAACCTCGATTATCAGATATTCCTGTGAACTGAAAGTCAAAGGGAGTTTGTCACTAAGAAGGTCACTGTTAAACCAAGCACAGTGTCTTGTAGGGCTAGGAGAGCTGGATGTAATAGCTTTCACTTAGCAATCTGTGAAACTTTAACATTTAACAACAGCTACAGAGTATACATTCTTACAAACAGGAGATTGACTAATCAATACCTTTATGGTAGATTTATAGCAAACTCGCACTGGATATGGACATTGCTAGATACCATTTCCAATATGCCATTATGTGCTGCAAGTAATTCCAAATAATTGTTTTTATGTGCTTTTTAATTCGTCTGTGTTATCTATAATCCACATTGTTACGATATAACCCGGTATAGTGAGGGTTAATACCGTTCGGGCGATTCCCCTGGAGAAGAGCACAGCAACCCACAACCGCTGGAATCCACCGAACTGGAACCATACGAAGTCCTCCTTTCCTGGAACAGGCAAGAGAACGTTCTGACGTAGCAATTCCCCCCAAGTACGAGACGAGGCTCCGTATTAATGGTTAAACAGGAATTCTAACTTTATTGAGGGCTACCTGCCCGGTATTTATGCAGGTCTCCCACCTGGTGGACACTCCCCTAGGGGACCAGAAGGAAGACTGCGACACGGGATACAGCAGCCAATCACACACAATGGGACAATACAGACACCCCCAGCATATCCCTCCCCTCTGCCTGTGATACAATTACCCTACACAGGTTAATGTAATTATCACAGGCAGGAGAATACACAATGTCTTCTGTCCTGGAGACAATTGAGGAGTCATTCAATTATCTCTCAGGACAAAGGGAAATCGCCAATACACACGTGGGGACAATAGGACAGACATCACTATTCACTTAAAAACTACATATTCACAATCAATCCATTCAGGTTAACAACATATTAAAAAATGACACGAATCAGACCAGGGGTTAACAAGTTAAGGGAAAGTCCTATTTGACCAAATGAAGCATGGCTTTTCTGGTTCAAACTGGTTTTACAGAGCCCTCTCTCCTGGAGACAATGGGGAAAATAATCCAATTATATCCAGGGATAGAGGCAGACTCCATTGAGCACATGGTTGCAAAAGGACATAAAATTACACAATGTTACAATTACTACATAAAACATATACATGCAACATATCCCCAGATGGCTTGGATCTGAGCGCTCAATATATCCAAACAGCGCTCAGATGCCACAAACACAGTCAAATTGCCATGGGGTTTAAGTTTAGCGTGGGCTGATGAGAGGGGCCATAATCCTGGGGCAAGAGGCTGGCAATCTGTCCCCTCCAGAACTCAGTGGCGAGTTTGGTTTCGCCACACACATCCATTATCCAGGTCACCAGCTGGATATTGTACTGGGGTAACTCCCGTGTCACCCACTTTGCGATTTATGTAGCTCCCCTACACCCTCATTATATCAACAAGGTGGGAGAAAAATTATATCTACCACAATAGACCTACAGCTTTTATTATTAATTATTTTTTATTTTTCATTTATTGTGACATTTTACATGTATGTTGTATGTTAATAAATGTTAATTTTTTTGATCCGTTTGCATTTGATTGGTCCATGCAACATTAGATATTGAGTGCCCTACAATATATTTACAATTTTCGTTGTCTGACATTGGGTATGTCTTTATGGAGTGAGCACCTAATCCATTGCTCTGGGTGAGTAGAGTAAATCATATGCAAATGAGTAGTTAGGTGCACTGTGGGCGGACCCAAGCCACTCTGTGCTCTTTTGCTCCTCCTGCTTCCTCTCCTTCTTTTTTGATTGGCGGGGCCAGGTTCCTGCATAGTCATCCCGCTGATCCTGTCTATTTTGGTCTATGCTTCATTATGAGGATTTCCAGACTATAGGGTGCTGAGAGTGAATAACATTTTGTACTGAAATGATGTAGTGTAACACTGACACATTACTTGGAGTCACCAAAAATTGGAGATTTACCATACTTCTTGGAAGACTGAACAGGTATTTAAAGGGGTATTCCACTAATAAATTTGTGATCATGAGGGCCCTATCGATCACAAGAACAGGGGTCCCGTACCCTGTGGAACTCCCCTAAAATAGACTGAGCAGCTGGTCTGAAATGCGCACTGCTCCATTCATTTCTAGGGAAGCGCCAGAGATAGCTTAGTACTTTCTCTAACCGGACTACCCCTTTAAGGAAAACTATTCAGGAATGATGAAGACGAGACATTTCTAAAGTCTGCGTATGTTGAAATGAAAGGATCAGAAAAGTGTTACCCTTTTAATGCCGGCTACTGATCAAGGTGAGGATTAAGTGGTGTTAAAGATTGCTAGAATCTACTAGAGAAGCTAAGCAGAACATGAAGGAGCCAGCAGCACAAAACTCGGATCTGGCATCTTTAGATCTCTCCTGTTACATATGCAAATGATAAATACTCATTGCTCTCTGTTTCCATTAGAACCTAGAGAAATGCTGAGGTACTTTATTCAGCAAGATTTTGACTTGAAATTATGTCTGTGACAACCCGAGATGGTTCTACTGTAGATTCTAGATCATATGAGCAAAGTAAATATATAAATGCTAAATCTCATAATTAACAATCGTGGTTTGACAGTAGGGACAGCAGTGGAAACTTTTAAAGGGGTTGTCCAGCCGGTCATTTTTTTTTAATACACAGAATTCATTAAAAACAAATACAGTAAAATAAATCACCTGACGCTTCTGTTCCAACACTTCTTGAGTTCTCCATAGATCTCAACTATATGCTTCCCCTCTGGACATGTACATGTGACAGCTGTAAGCCACCACTGTGGCCAGTTATTGACTGCTGCGTCATTGCAGTGTCACATATCCATGTTGAGAGGGAAGAGGAGCAAGGGAGTCAAGAAGTATCAGTATGTAACTAGCGGGTGATTGATAAGTTAATACTTATTTTATCTTTTTTAAGCATTCTCAGGGAATTTAAAAAAAATTTCAAATGGTTGAACCGGTCTGATGGATCCCCCCCCCCATCTGCAAAATAAATGGCACTTACTGGAATTGAAAGACCTGACTCAAATGGATGAGTCAATGTTTAAATAGTGATAGGGAAAGAAATATTTGAGAGAAAGTTGCAACCCTTCATTCTGCTAATTAATAGAGATTCCAGTGTCATTGGCCCCACTGACTAATCTTGGCCTGCGCTCATGACAAACCATCAGTGTTAAAACCTTGCAAAGCCTCTTCTAACAGTTTATCTCAACCCATTTCCATATGCCATGTAAATATCATCAAGAGTGATCTCCACTTTGTACCCCTTGTTTATTCTCCAGAGCAGAGTGCTCCCATGCGTCAGTCCACAGGGAGAGGCATGAGGGTACAGAGGTGGCTGAGGCAATGAGAGAGGTTGTAATCCTCACAGTGGCTAATCCCAACTCCAGCCCTCTCCTTGGCTGTGCAGGCTGTTAATGGAGGGGTGCAAACCTTCTACCCCTTGGGGCACACCTTAGACTTTTGGGGTATCCTGCCTGGTGGTGGCTAGGATGCCCTTAATATTAAAGGGGTTGAATGGATCACAGAGACACAGGCAAACCACATTACAATCGCAGAAGCAGTCAGGGCAATCTTTAATACTGGAACTGCAGATAATGGCAACACCGAATTGGAGACTGTAACAATGGCAGTTTGCTGCCGCCAGCATGCAGCGCACCCTGCTACGTACCTCAGTCGAACTGCACGCAATGCTCCTCATCTCCGCTGCAGGCTCCAGACCTGCTTTCCTGCACTGTCGCAGGCGGCGACAGCTTCTGTTGCACCTTGTAGGAGCCGCAGGCATCCTGGTTCCTTAAGGGTTCAAGCATGCCCCTGATTCCGCCCTCTCTCTAATCCCGGCCAGGCATCACCTTTATAGGGGTGCTTCCCCCTTCCTGCAATGCCTGAGCAATATTGTAGTTTACTACAGCGAAGGTTTCTGCTTGTTCCTGCATTGATATCCTGTTACTGTCCTCAGCCTGTATCCTGACCTCATCTCTTCTGGATCCTCCTGTACCTGGCTTCTCCCAAGTTTAAGACCCGGACTGTCGACCACGCCTCTGTCTGCTGTGCAGATCATCACTCCTGCTGCACCTGGGCTAACTCAGCTTTGCTGTTCTCACAGCTCTAGCTCTGCTAAACCACTTGCTCAGCTCAGCTTTATCCAGCGGCTGTGTGCTCTACTTGCCTGTTTCCCATGTGCTTGCATCGGGGCTTTCTGGCCTGCCCAGCCAGCTGCGACTTAACCGGGACCACTCTTGCGGTGGCGACCTGGTGTCTCCCCTGCAGCTGAGACCAGCTTCCGCATCCAGGAGTGGGATAAAGGGTGAAGACCAGGGGGACACTTAGACTCGCTCCCAAGTTTGGCCCAAAGTCAAACTGGTAAGTGGCACAGCGTGTCCACACCCGTTGAAGTGTTACAGGGACACTAGGAGAGCTTACAGGCAGGGTAGTGATGAATACAGGAACAAGTCAGGCAGGTGTGGGATGGAGAAACAGTCACCATTGTCTGAATACTGTGTATGTACATATTGATTCATTATCACTGTAAAGGGGTTCTTAGCTGTGGCTGAGTGTATGTAACTTCATTTGCTATGCCTCCATATTTGGGAGGAGGTGATTGGACCATGTGACCCAGTGACGTCACGGAAGTTCCTTCACCCCCTTCCCGGCTGAATACAGAGCAGGAGACCGGTAACCGGCTGCTACGCGATCAAATGGAGGGGTAAATTTATGTTTTTATTATTTTTAACCCTCTAGTGCCCTTTTTACTTTGCATTCTCTATAGAGAATGCTATTATTTTCCTTTATAACTATGTTATAAGGGAAAATAATAAAATCTACTAAATACTCCACCCGAAACCGGACTTCAGTGATGAAGTCCGGCTTCGGGTCTGGGTACCAAACATGGCGATTTTTCACACGCGCGTGCTAAACGCATTACAAATGTTTGCACACGCGCGGAAAAATTGCGCATATTCCTGCAACGCACCCGCATCCTATCCGGGCATCAAACATGACGCCCGTGTGAAAGAGGCCTAAGGAAAGCATGTAATCACAGAGTACCTTCACCAGTGTAAAGCGTAACCTTTACTGACTCACCCTCACTCACACTCACACTTGCTCTTTCAAACTATAGACCCTGCCTAGCAAAACGGAATGGCCACCCCCGATAGGGGCAATCCCGTGTCAGGAACCTCCTGATAGGCCCTGTATGTCCCTGACAAGGGATATGACTGCAGTCCAATAGTAATGTCATAAGTCTATGCATGTATCAGAAAATAATACAAAAATAATTATACATAATACATATATGCTCCCAAGTAAACCAATGGCATCCAGGTTTTGATCACCAGTGGGGAAAAAAAAGAGCACATACCATATGTCCCAGGAATGTAAACCTTGTTCTGACGCGTTTCTCTGAACCGTTCTCAGGGGTCAGTTCGTCAGGGGACCACATATTACAAAAAGACGCCAAAAAACAAACAATACAGAAATGGAGGCAATAATATATGTGCAAATCAGATTATATTATTGTAGTAATACCAAATGATAATGATAAATCTCATGGCCATAAAGAAAGACAATTCCCACATATTTGGGACCAAATATAATACATCTGCATCACATACCAAATGTTCACACAAACAAACCGTAAAATAGAATTAAGTAAAGTAGAATTGGGAGCAGAACTCGAGGATCTTCAGGGTGTGGAGTTGATCGAAGAAAATGATAGAGAGAGAGGCAAGGGACCATTTACCAATCTCAGGAATAAAAGTAGAAAGATGCTACCTAAAGGGTCAGATCGCCACATCGATCTATTTTTAAACTCAGTAATTAGAGATCTTGAACATTTGGATCAGTGTGTTGATACCTGATATCATTCTAAAAATTATTCTACAAGTGAGATGGCAGGTCTCAGAAATCTCAGTGAGAAAAAGGATTTAATTATTAACTCATCAGATAAGGAGGGAATATTGTGATATTAAACTGTAGACAATACAAACAGATGTGTTTATCACTCTTTTCGGATACAAAAAGTTATGAAATATTGGCACGGGATCCCACCACTCAGTGTCAACTGCAACTGTCGATTCTACTGAAGGTAGAGAAAAAGACAAGGATGCAATGACCCAAGGAGCGCCAGACACCGTGTGGACAGTAATGGGAAAAGGGAGGAATAGTGGGGTAGAAGTGAGTATTTGATTAGCTAGTTCGAATAAAGAGGACTAAAAATGGACATTAAACCCCCGAAATGCATTAAGCTTATATCTATTAATAAAGAACACTAGTGTTGATCACAAATTTTCGAATTGCGAATTTTAATCGCGAATATCAGCACTTCGAGAATTCGCGAATATTTAGAATATCGCAAAATATATTCGCAATTGCGAATATTCGTTTCATGCGAATTTTTTATATGAAAATTTTCGCAAGCAAGAAAATGTCATTATTTTCTTGTTTGCGAAAATTCGCTTAATTTTTTTCGCATAAATTAGCATAAAAATTCGCATATTTTGCATAAAAATTTGCATAAGCTGGTATTTAAAAGGTATTTTAAATGCCAGTTCATGCGAATTTTTATACTAATTTATGCGAATTTTTATGCTAATTTATTTGAATTTTTTATGCGAATTTTCGCAAACAAGAAATTAATGTCTGGAGATTACGAATTTGCGAATTTTTGAATATATGGCGAATATTCGAATATTGCCCCTGCCGCTCATCACTAAAGAACACCTAAATGACCATAGAGGCCCTCAGTTCATCCTTTGGGACCACCAGGCTGAGTTAACATCTACAAGAAACCTCGGCGGGGAGGGGTTTAAGGTGTAAGTGTCTTGAGCTTATCTTACACCACCCCTCCTGGTGAAGTAAGTACAACTGCAACAACCACCAGTGTTTTTTGAACTGTTTTTATTGTTTTGAATTGAATCGACTCGATCACTAGATCATTTTATGACTTACTGCAAATGTAAGAGGTTTTGATCCAACATATACTTAAAGGGGTTCTGCAGTTTGTTACAACTGATGATCTATCCTCGGGATAGATCATCAGCATCTGATCGGCCGGGGTCCGACACCCGGGACCCCCACCGATCAGCTGTTTGAGAAGGCAGCGGCGCTGCAGGAGCGCCGCGGCCTTCTCACTGTTTACCATTCAGTGAACAGAGCTTAGCCTCGCCCACGCCACTTGATACAAGTCGTGACGTCACTGGGCGGGGCGCTAGCAGTGGTAAACAGTGAGAAGGCCGCGGCGCTCCTGCAGCACCGCTGCCTTCTCAAACAGATGATCGGTGGGGGTCCCGGGTGTCGGACCCCGGCTGATCAGATGTTGATGATCTATCCTGAGGATAGATCATCAGTTGTAACAAACTGCAGAACCCCTTTAATGTCCATTTTTAGTCCTCTTTATTCACACTAGCTAATCAAATACTCACTTCTACCCCACTAATCCTCCCTTTTCCCACTACTGTCCTCATGGTGTCTGGCGCTCCTTGGGTCATTGCATCCTTGTCTTTTTCTCTACCTCGTTATTTGGGCAGCCTCAAAACTTGAAGCTAGCCTCCTCTGCAATGCAAGCTGACTAATACTTACTGGACTTTCCTTAACTTATCTTTCTCGTCCCTTCTTAGCCAATTGTCCCCTGGTGCTCTCTTCTCCTAGGAACTTGGGCTGCTCCTCCAGCCCTTTAATCCTACTTGGAGATCTAATGCTCCTTCTTTTTTTCTTTTTGTCTCAACTCTACTGAAGGAGGCAGTAGACAATCATTGGATAGATTGGAGTGAGTATGAATTTCTATTCCCCCAACATCCCAAAATTGCTACCTTTTATGGACTTCCTAACGTCCATAAGTGGTTACATCCCCTAAAAGGGAAGCCAATTGTCTCGGGGGTTGGAAATCTGACTCAAAATGCTGGTATCTACATTGATAGAATTCTATGTCCCTTTGTCCTATCCCTCACTTCGTACATACGTGATACGATGGATCTGCTTAATAAGCTCAAGGGTATAATGATTGAGGCTGAGATGTGGTTGGCCTCGATTGATGTTGAGGCCCTCTACACATCCATCCCACACCAAATGGGACTGAGGGCTACCAAGGTCTACCACCAGCTCAGGGGCACCGCTATGGGGAATCCTTGTGCCCCAACTTATGCTAACTTGCTCCTGGGCTGGTGGGAGGATACAATAGTTTTTTCTGACCAATATACCAACTGGGTCTCACATATTTTATTGTGGGTAAGATATATTGACGATATTTTGATACTGTGGTCAGGTGAGAAACGAGATTTTTAGTTATTTGTCGAGGCACTGAATCAGAACAAAATTAGGGTATTTTTTTACCCATGAGATACAGAAAGATTAGATTGCTTTTCTAGATATTTGGCTATGGAAAAAATATAATATGATTCAGACATCCCTACATCGTAAAGATACCTCTACTAACAGTTTTTTGCAATGGGGGAGTTTTCACCCTATTCCACTAAAGAAGGGAATCCCAAAGGGACAGTTCCTCAGAATACGGAGAAACTGCACAAGGGATGAGGATTTTGAGAAAGAGGGTACCATTCTGTAACAGAGATCTCAAGAAAAAGGATACCCGAGAAAAGTGTTAAATTAGGCATGGGAATTTGCATGGAAATAATGTGAAAGAACTAAGTTATTGACCCCCAAAAGCAGACAACAAGAGGACAAAACTATACGTATTATTGGAACTTTTGAATTCCTTGGCACAGGAAGTGAGAAATATACTTAGTAAATATTGGTCACTCCTGAAAACCGATCTGGATATTTCTGGATTTATTCCAGATGCTCCAGCAATTATGTATAGACATGGTCACAATTTAAGAGATTCCTTGGTTCACAGCCATTTTGAGAGTGATAAAAAAGAGACATGGCTAACCTGACAGACTGGTACCTTTCGTTGTGGCGGCCACTGTAAAGCTTGTCAATTCATCGTTAGAGGGTCTCAATTCTCAGATTCTGGTGGACACAGGGTATACTATACCCAATCTTTTGGTAACTGCAATACTGAGGGTGTAATATATCTATGTAAAGGCATGTGCAATTTGATGTATGTAGATAAAACGTGCCGTGCATTCAAGAGACGGATTTTGGAACATGTGGGGGATGTGAGAAATAAACGTGATAAACCTATCTCCAGACATGTGACTGAAACATAATGGTGATGTCAGAGTTCTGACCTTTTGTATGCTAGAGACGATAAGGACAGGCATTAGAGGTGGAGATCTTGACACCATTTTGAAACAGAAAGAAGCTAGATGGACATATAGGTTGAACACCATTACCCCTTGTGGTCTTAATGAATATATTGATTTTGTGTGCTTTATTTAAATAATTACGTGTTTGGACTGGCCCGTCTGTTGTTATAATTTGTATCTATGGGTGAGATAGGGTGCTAGTTATAATTTTATAATATAATATCTTATAATATGAGGGATAGTAACCTCCCTCTCATTTTACCTCCCCATCCCCCGTCTGCTAAGCTGACATGAAGTGACAATGATATATGGCAAAATACTAATTTTCAATAGTGAAATGATCTTCTTGTAGTAACAGGGTATAGTGGCTGCTCATCTGTACAATTGTTTTATGCCCAATAGTTTCTCTGTCCCTTTTTCTGTATTATCAGTAATAGCTGCAATTTACTTCCTGTATTTGCGTTTCACAACCGACTTCCGGTCATGTGACTTCCAGTTTTCGGCGCACGGGTATTTAGAGCGATGCTGATTGCATGCTGACATGGACAGAGACCAGACTTTCCATCAAGATGGCCACCATTGCACCACAAATGCTCCTGTGCTGACCCAGACTTATCCCTCATCGTACCCTTTCCAGGCTTGGCATCTCATCTAGGATTTGGGGAAGTATAATGATATCCTCCCCTTTCTTTCATAACGATTGTTATGTTTATTGGCCTATCCTGCTGCAATTTCCATTTTATTGCAAGCCATACTTTGATTATCAATATTAAAATGGTGTGTGGTAGAATTTTAAAAGGGTCCCAGCAGTAGCAGCACTGTGGACATTTGGTATGTGATGCAGATGCATTATATTTGGTCCCAAATATATGGGAATTGTCTTTCTTTATGGCCATGAAATTTACCATTATCATTTGCAATTACTACATGAATATAATTTGATTCGCACACATATTATTGTGTTCATTTCTGTATTGTTTGTTTTTTGGCGTCTTTTTGTTATATGTGGTCCCCTGATCAATTGACCCCAGAGAAACACGTCGGGAAAAAGTTTGCATTCCTGGGACATATGGTATGTGCTCCTTTTTTCCACTGGTGATAAAACCTGGATGCCATTGGTTTACTTGGGAGCATATATGTATTATGTACGATTATTTTTGTTGTAACTTTATTATTTTCTGATGCATGCATAGACTTATGACATTACTATTGGACTGTAGTCATACTAGGTCTCTTCTCGGGTGGCGGTATCTATCCCTTGTCAGGGACATACAGGGCCTATCAGGAGGTTCCTGACATGGGATCACCGCCTTCCGTTTAGCTAGGCATGGCCTATAGTTTGATAGGGCAAATGTAAGGGTGAGTCAATTTTCCTTTCCTTGTCCTGCCCAGCCTCATTGTTAATTGCTTTTTAAGGGCACAAATTGGGTGATTTTTAATGATCATCAGTAAAGGTTACGTTTTACACTGGTGAAGGTACTCTGTTATTACATTATAATTAAGTTACACTAGTGACTAGTGACTACCTGACATCTGATGTTTATATCTCTTAGTGAAAAATATAAGGAAAACAGTCAGAGACCTTAGTTGTCTACAGATAGGGACCAGTGTTTAGTAGGAGAGACTTTGCTAGACTGCATAAGTGACCAAAAGAAAACGCTGAGATGGGATGCAGAGCCTCATACTCCAAGTTACCAGCCCATTGACCAGGAAGCCAGCCAGATGACTCAGCCACAGACCCTGGACCATCAGCCTTTAGTCAGGGTACCAGCCTTCTGAGATAGAGAGGGATAGCTAGCTCTGGCCTTTTCTCAGTATGAAACATTCTGCCCAGGGACAGATTGGAGAAGCCAGCTTGGTGCCTTCCCTGTATTTTTTTGCATCTGAGTTCCTCCAGTAAAGAAGCACACTGGTTTTCTGCAGACTCTGACTCTTTGGACTTATTTCCCATTGGGGTGCACCACACTTTACCATCCCTTCTGGAGAGCTGCAATACGTGGTGATACCTTAATGGTGTCTGGGGGACACGGTGTAGCATTGGGGCCACCCCAAATTCAATCACTGCACAGGTTTCAGAGGATGCCAAACAGCATGGTGTGTAGCAGGTCAGCGGCAGGCATGGATCACTGACCTAAAAGTGGATCCAGTATTGTATTGGTCCTTAACTCTTGTGGTTTTCCATCTTGTTTCCTTTATATAGGGATTAGAGAAAGGACAAGCCAGTTTATGAAAGTAATACCTTTTTGCAATACAGGTTGGGTGAAGAAGAGAAATACAACCCTAAGAAGTGAAGATCTTTGCTGGGAACATTTGCAAAAGAAGATGCTAAGTTATCTACATTGTGCTGTTTCATATACACAGTACCCAGAGCTGTTGGTAGTTGCAAATAGTTTGTTGTTTAGCATTTATTATGTAATTTAATTCTATGTATACCCAGTATAATTTTTGCATGGGTCCTACAGGGTTAGATTGGTTAGCTCGACCCCTAGCTCAGTCTTGTTTACTTTTCTTGTTTGCAGAGGAAATGAGAGGTTGTGTTTTGCCTCACTCCTCTGTACTAGGCCTCAAGCTACAGAGACTATCCATGTCTGCATGAACCTTCAAGAGAGAACCGTCTGCACAATATGGTACTCCAGGAAATGAGAGAGAGAGAGAGAGAGAGAAAGAGAGAGAGAAAAAGTTCCACAAACTGTAACGACTGAGCAAACTGAGTCAATAAATTGCAGCCTAAAAGCTCATAGACTTTACTGCTGTGAGTGGAATACTGCTAAGACACCATCCACACTGGAACACAACCTGACCACTCGTATCTTAAACGCCTCAGTTACAGATTAGAGACATTTCCAAAATCATTACTGTCAGTCTAATATTTTAATGAGAGAAGGAGTTCATTGAACTTAAGCCTTGTCTATACCCTTACAGAACCATCTGAGAAGATTTGCACTGTATATTGTTGGAACTGTGTTCTGAGACAGTTGGAAGTATTACAAACCTGATTATGCCCTTCAGTAAAAAGATGTATATATGGCCTGGTTGCTTACTCCAAAACCATTTGCTCACCACCACACAAACATTTCCTGCCTAGCACCCACAATAAAAAGGTTAACAATAAGGGCAACCCAACTACGATAAGGCAGGAGCCGCAACATCAGGGTGTGCCTAGAGGGGAAAAAGGGTGTGCCCTCCATTCACTGCCCTCATCCTAGGGAGCAATAGCGGGAGGAAAGCGACTGTCATAGACTTTTGTAGCTACAGCCACTCCCACGCCTTCTCTCCAACTCTTTAGAGGCTTGCAGAATACATAATAGAGCAGTGCACACGTTTTCAGTATACAACAACTAACCTTTATTAACTTGCTACTGGAAAACATGAATGGCTGGCTTCTCTGCTACCAGCTGGGTCTCCACAAGGAAATGTAGTACCTTTCAAAAGCAACTCCACATCACTATAATGTAAACAAAGAAGGGTTAATGATCATCCTGCAAATTTTCATGTCGAACAAAGAGCAGTGACACACCCGTACAATGAGTTGTCATTGCAGACAGCCTGTGCAGACCACACATGGCTTGGCTGTTCTATGCTTCTTGCTGGCACAAACCACCAGGCTGAACCCTCGGGAGCCCTATGGCAGGAGTCTTACCTTTAAAACACTTAGAGCTCTCATATTTATAGCACAGACTTTCCAGAATACATTTTTGTCTCAAACTATTTACCCATCTAAAAATGAAACTATCAGTTAGGAATTAAAAAGATGGGGAAAATGTTTAATCATGTTAGTTCTTCTGCCTGGTAATAAATTATGTATTTTGTTTTAAACTCTTAACGCAACAGCCAAATTAGTTATTGGCCTTACCACAGGTATAGCAATAAAAGGTGCCTAGAGCATCAGGGGTCCAAAAAGACTTAAGTATAAGAAATGGCACATGGTAAGTGGAGATCCTGTTTCGCATTTGGTGTTGGGACCCAATAATTATTTGGGTACATATAAAAATTTTCATTTATTAAACTGTGGATCCTGAGTTAAATGGTTCTTCACCAGTAAAGATGAACCAGAAAATAGTCAATTACCTAAAAGTACCCCAAACCTCCAGGAATACGTTAAATAACCTCTAGACCACCAGGGATAGGTTTATTAAACCAAAACTCCATAGAGCTAGGTTCACATATGATGTGTTTCTTGCATCGAAATTCTGCAACAAAGTACAGTACAATGTAAGTGAATATAAGTGAGCCCCACATCAGATTATGGACATGCTGCAGATCTCTTGCCATGTAATAGTTAATAGTTGCCAGTTGCCAATGCTAAAACTACAAAATCAGAAGCAAACACAAAGTAGAAGCACTCTACAAGCACTTGTACTTACTATATGAATGAATATAAGATACTTAACAAATATATTTTGATAAAAATTATTTGTGCCTATCCACCATGGCAAGGTGACCTGTTACTGGATGGGAACCTACTTTACAATATCTCAGTAGAAAAGCAAAAGGTTGTCTTCCAGCTCACCTTCCAATTTTTGTAGCCCCATGCACGGAGTTGGTCGAGTCAGTCCATGCACTAGTTGTAACAAATTGAAGAAAGTATACTCCAGCACGGTTCCAATGTATTTGTAGTTGCACTTTATTTTTTCAATTCTCTAAACAACGGTAGCTAGTACAGACAAAAAACTCCACCTCCTCCACAACAGCGACGCATTTTGAACAATCGTTCTTTTTCAAAACCAATTGGAGATTTGAAAAATAAAGTGCAACTATAAATTCATTGGAACCGTGCTTGAGTATACTTCCTTCAATTTACGATATCTCACTCTGTAAGAAAGGTATCTTATTGAGTAGGTTCCCATCCAGTAAAAGTTCACCTTGCCATGGTGGATGGGCACAAATAAACTTGATCAAAGTATATTTATATATTATATTGTATTTGCTTTTTTTTCTAATGTAATAGGTGAAATCTGAAGCTCAATCTACACCAAATCTGTGAAGATATCATGGAAAACTCTGGTGGAGATATGTAGGCTGTTTAAGCAGTATAATATTGATGTGATGTATGAGCCAAGCATATAATTCCAGAGATATTTTCACTAAACCTTTAGCCTTATTCTAGAACATTATATATATATTAAATACAATAATATGTAAAACACTGAAGACAAGCAGGAATGTTAAGTGAGTGTTTCCATAAATTTCTATTCTAGGTATGCATAATACATGTTCTTTATGGGAAAACATGTTTAATTAATGAGACATGTATTTAATTTCTATAGTGTCTACTTTAATTATGTATGTGCTATATTGCCTATATCATTTAGCACAATTATGGCGGTAATAGTTAGGCACTGTATAGTGGCATTATGTGGGAACACATACTCATATTTAGACATAAAATCTGAATGACCAACTCTTTTTTTGTGGGTCCCTATGTTGCTCATTGGGTAGCCTTAGGTTGGAAGACTACAAATAAGATTTCTAAATTCATCTTTTGAATCTCTTTGCTCTGTGTTGAATTGATTTGAATGGTGTACAAGATCCAGTCAAACGCATGGCGACACAGCTGCTTACTTTACCACATACGCCACATCCAGAGCAGCTTGTGAGTGTTTAACCCTTTCCTAGCACATTGCTTCAATAAATCCTTTTTGCTCAGGCATCAATGGTTCATTATTACCAAAGGGGTTTATTTCAGCAAACCTCAACTCCCACCACAAAACAGCCTGTGTTGAACGAAGGCTATAATTACTCTTCAATGTCCCCCCGGCCCCTGGCTAAAACCCCACAACAGTCCACAAGCATTCCCTTTTCACTTTCTTCATAGACACTTTATTATTACGCAAACCAAAGCTGTAAATCCTCTGCCACTACTAAATCTGAGAAAATCCTTATCACCATTGTTCCAAAAGTATATGAACCGTTCCTTCAAAAATGTGAAACTAATAATTTCATAAAAAAGGAAGTTTAAACCTACTTATGCATTACAATTTATAAATGCTGAGAAATTTGAGTACAAAGTATTAGTAAATTGCATGGATCATGTAATTCACCTTAAAGGGAATGGGAAAATTAAATCATTGTTGGTGATGTTATCTTTCGTTCTTCATGTCCCTATCTATAGTTATAAAATAAAATCGTAAAATCCAGCAGTTTTTTGCACTGAAAACTAAGCCTTATTAATAGGCGCTACTTCTTGGTCTATACAGATCACTTTCCAGCATTCATCTCATTATCATCACAGGGAGGATTACAATGACAGCTATCACCTATAGATAGAGATGGCCCGAACTATCCGCCGGCGAACAGTTCCCGGCGAACATAGCTTGTTCGCGTTCGCCTCTGCCGGGCGAACATATGCGATGTTCGGTCCGCCCCCTATACATCATCATTGAGCAAACTTTGACCCTGTACCTCACAGTCAGCAGACACATTCCAGCCAATCAGCAGCATACCCTCCCTCCCAGACCCTCCCACCTCCTGCACAGCATCCATTTTAGATTCATTCTGAAGCTGCAGTCTTAGTGAGAGGAGGGAGAGTGTAGTTGCTGCTGATTTAATAGGGAAATCGATAGCTAGGCTAGTGTATTCAGTGTCCACTCCAGTCCTGAAAGACTCATCTGATCTCTGCTGTAAGGACAGCGTCCTGACAGCACCCCAAAAGCCCTTTTAGGGCTGCAACATTAGTCTGCTTTTTTTCCCTTTATATACATATTGCAGTTGCCTGGCCTGCCTGTGTGTGAGGAGCTGCAGGCCCACAGACTGTAGTGTGCCCACTGCCAGTGCCCACCCCTGTCATTCCGTGTGGCACAGGACTTTGCATAAAAAAGGCATTTAATTTTTACACTTTAATCTAAGGTTAGTTGCCTGCCAGTGTGTGTCAGGCTGACTTCCACTGACTGTAGTGTGCCCACTGCCAGTGCCCACCACTCATACCGGCTGGCACAGGACTTTGCATAAAAAAGGCATTTAATTTTTACACTTTAGTGTAATTTCAGCTGCTTGCCTGCTGCTAGTGTGTGTCAGGCCGACTTCAACTGACTGTAGTGTGCCCACTGCCAGTGCCCACCCCTGTCATCCCGTGTGGCACAGGACTTTGCTTAAAAAAGGCACTTAATTTTTACACTTTAATCTAAGGTTAGTTGCCTGCCAGTGTGTGTCAGGCTGACTTCCACTGACTGTAGTGTGCCCACTGCCAGTGCCCACCACTCATACCGGCTGGCACAGGACTTTGCATAAAAAGGCATTTAATTTTTACACTTTAGTGTAATTTCAGCTGCTTGCCTGCTGCTAGTGTGTGTCAGGCCGACTTCAACTGACTGTAGTGTGCCCACTGCCAGTGCCCACCCCTGTCATCCCGTGTGGCACAGGACTTTGCTTAAAAAAAGGCACTTAATTTTTACACTTTAATCTAAGGTTAGTTGCCTGCCAGTGTGTGTCAGGCTGACTTCCACTGACTGTAGTGTGCCCACTGCCAGTGCCCACCACTCATACCGGCTGGCACAGGACTTTGCATAAAAAGGCATTTAATTTTTACACTTTAGTGTAATTTCAGTTGCTTGCCTGCTGCTAGTGTGTGTCAAGCCGACTTCAACTGACTGTAGTGTGCCCACTGCCAGTGCCAACCACTGATACCGGGTGGCACAGTAGCTTGCCGATAAATAAGGCATTTAATTTTTAGACAGTAGTCTAAATTCAGTTGCTTGCCTGCTGCCAGTGTGTGTCAGGCCCGCTTCCACTGACTGTAGTGTGCCCACTGCCAGTGCCAACCACTGATACCGGGTGGCACAGTAGCTTGCCGATAAATAAGGCATTTAATTTTTAGACAGTAGTCTAAATTCAGTTGCTTGCCTGCTGCCAGTGTGTGTCAGGCCCTCTTCCACTGACTGTAGTGTGCCCACTGCCAGTGCCAACCACTGATACCGGGTGGCACAGTAGCGCAGTAGTGACCGTGGATTAAAACAGAGTGGAGGGAGCCAGCGTTTTTTAACCATCTCCCGTTCGAAAAATCTATTCAATAAATGGCCCCCAGATTGGGGACGTTAGAGGGATTAAACTGATGAGAATTGTACTACAGAAAATACCACTCATATCGGGTGTGACAGTAAATTGCACGGCGCAGACGCAGTCACCGTGGATTAAAACAGAGTGGAGGGAGCCAGCGTTTTTAACCATCTCCCGTTCGAAAAATCTATTCAATAAATGGCCCCCAGATTGGGGACGTTAGAGGGATTAAACTGATGAGAATAGTACTACAGAAAATAGCACTCATATCGGGTGTGACAGTAAATTGCACGGCGCAGACGCATTCACCGTGGTTTAAAACAGAGTGGAGGGAGCCAGCGTTTTTTTAACCATCTCCCCGTTCGAAAAATCTATTTAATAAATGGCCCCCAGATTGGGGAGTCGGGGACGTTAGAGGGATTAAACTGATGAGAATAGTACTACAGAAAATACCACTCATATCGGGTGTGACAGTAAATTGCACGGCGCAGACGCAGTCACCGTGGATAAAAACAAAGGGGAGGGAGCCAGCGTTTTTTTAACCATCTCCCCGTTCGAAAAATCAATTCAATTCATCTTTTGGGGACCCTTGGTGTTGTACGTGGCTGGGTGGAGGAAGAAACCTTCAATGACATCACCGGGACGTGGCTAGCTTGGTATCCAACACCTTGTGCAAATGGGGAGTTTGCAGTTGTGCAAATGAACTGTTTGCGGTGCATTAAAAGGGGAGTTTGGTCTGTCAATGTCTGTGAAGCGGGCGTAACCCTTACACTACCTGATCGATACAACATCATACCTGATCGTATACACACACTGGATGTTTTAAAGCACGTTATTCCAAACAATTTAGGAATGTTAGTTGATTTATGCCCTTTATGGATTAAAACCCGACTCTGCGTCCACTACGTAATTTTCCATGGGAGTTTTGCCATAGATCCCCCTCCGGCATGCCACAGTCCAGGTGTTAGACCCCTTGAAACAACTTTCTCATCACTATTGTGGCCAGAAAGAGTCCCTGTGGGTTTTAAAATTCGCCTGTCTATTGAAGTCTATGGCGGTTCGCGGGGTTCGCCAGTTCGCGAACATTTGCGGAAGTTCGCGTTCGCTGTTCGCGAACTGAAAATTTTATGTTCGCGACATCACTACCTATAGATAATAGAGTTGAGTTCAGGTACGGGGTTTAAGTGAATCCATAACATAATTCAATGCCGGCATGCCAAACGGAAAGCCTTTAGAGGCATTCCGTTTTGCATGCCATCATAATTAGTGTTGAGCGAACAGTTCGAGAATAGTTCGGGTTCGTACCGAATTTTGGGGTGTCCGTGACACGGACCCGAACCCGGACATTTTCAAAAAAGTTCGGGTTCGAGTTCGGTGTTCGTCGATTTCTTCCCGCTTTCTGAAGGGCTGCATAGCAGCCAATCAGCTAGCGTTTTACTTCTTGCCCTAAGAGCCCATCACAGCCATGCCTACTAATGGCATGGCTGTGATTGGCCAAGTGCAGCATGTGACCCAGCCTCTATTTAAGCTGGAGTCACGTAGCGCCGCACGTCACACTGCTCTGACTAGTGTAGGGAGAGGATGCAGCTTCTGTGAGGGCGAGATAGGCAGGGATAAAGAAGTGATTGAATGATCTACCTTTCTACACCTGTGCATCAGAACAACTCAGCTGAGCTGTTCACTTAAAGTCACTATTTTGTTGAGACTGGCCAGAGCGATTTTTACTGGCACATGTAACTAGGCTGACCGGCGGTGACTATTTTGGGACTTGTGGTGCGCCAGCACTTGCTGCCACAGAGTCTAAACCAAAGCTCCAAAGAAGTGAAAAATCTACACCTGTGAATCAGAACAACAGCGATTCAGCTGCTCAGTCAAAGTCAATTTTTTTTCTGGCTGGGCAGACCGTTTTCTGGCACATGTTACTGGGCTGATAGGCGGCGGCCATTTTGGGACTTGTGGTGCTACAGCAAAAGCTGCCACAACGTCCATTAATCTCATGTAATAGTCGATTTTTTCATAGATATACTACATCAGGGGTTTGGCTGTGCTTGTGTCACCCCTACTAACTGCCAATATATCAGTGGTGAAACTGAAAGTAACCC
The DNA here is from genome assembly GCA_033119425.1 of Bufotes viridis. Classification (NCBI taxonomy): domain Eukaryota; kingdom Metazoa; phylum Chordata; class Amphibia; order Anura; family Bufonidae; genus Bufotes; species Bufotes viridis. The sequence goes on from CM065590.1 coordinate 403,936,060, forward strand.
ACTTGGATAGCAAATCCCATGAATACGTACGAATGTAACTTCTATTACAGCACACCAATACTAAAACTGACTAAGAGACAGCTTTAAGTTCTATTCGAACGCGATTGCAACTTTGGAACTTAAAGTGGTGTACGATTTTAAATGTTGAGTACTAAAAAGTTGAAATCGCAATGCGATTCTTATGTATTTGCTTAATCGCATTGCGATTACAACTTTGAGCTACCGATCACCATGGGAACGCCTCCTCCAGTAGAATGTACTGTCGGATGTGAGAATTAAGTTGAAATCGCAATGCGATTCTTATATATCTGCTTAATCGAATTGCCGTTTCAACTTAGCATTGCTAAATAATTCCATCCATATTCGTTAACTTACTGACTCAGTAAGTTAACGATATGGATGGAATTATTTAGCAATGCTAAGTTGAAATCGCAATGCGATTAAGCAAATATATAAGAATCGCATTGCGATTTCAACCTAATTCGCAGATCAGACAGTACATTCTACTGGAGGAGGCGTTCCCATGGTGATCGTTAGCTCAAAGTTGTAATCGCAATGCGTTTATTGCGGTATATTATCCCTCTGGGTGTCTTTTACAGCCTTTTTAGTGCCCAAAAGTTCGGGTCCCCATTGACTTCTATGGGGTTCGGGATGAAGTTCGGGTTGAGTTCGGATCACGAACCCGGACATTTTCCGGAAGTTCGGCCGAACCTCTCGAACCCGAACATCCAGGTGTTCGCTCATCTCTAATCATAATACAAGTGTATGGCCAGAAGAAAGGAACCCTCGGGGCTGGCCATACACTTGTATTATGCGGCATGCCGGCATTGAATTACGTGATGGATTCTGTGAGAACGAATTCCATTACGTAATTCACTTAAAGGGGTTTTCCCATCTCAGACTATGGGGGCATATCGCTAGGATATGACCCCATTGTCTGATAGGTGTGGGGTCCACCGCTGGGACCCGAACCTACAATGAGAACAGAGTGGGGAAATGAACGGAGAGCGCACTGCTCATGCTCAGCCGCCATCCAATAATTTCTATGGTGCCACCGAAAATAGCCGAGTGCTGGCTTGGCTATTTCCGTCTGCCCCATAGAATTGAATAGGAGCATGGGAGCATGGGCTGCGCATGCGCAGTGCGCTCCTATTCAGTTCTATGGGAGCAGCAGGGAGCAGCGCTTGGTGGTAGAAGGACCCTGGGAAATCCAAGATCCTCCAGCCACAGCGCTACCCGCTTCATTCTCATTGTAGATGCGGGTCCTAGTGGTGGGACCCACACCTATTCTATGTCTTGTGAAAATTGGTTGCAACGTTCCTGAGGAAAAATACTTTTATTCTTTAGCAAATGTGGGTTTCAGTGCACTAAAAGGGCATGGTCAGCACTAGAAACCTAAAAAGCTGAGGCGCATAGAGGGGCTAGGGTCCACCCCTCGGTGCACTGAAGCCCTCATTTGTCTAAAGAATGATTTTTATTTTCAGGAACGGCACAACCGATTTTTACAAGACAGGTATCATTTTAGTATTAGGATCAACTGTACCAGGCACATGATTCTGCTGACAGGTGCTCTTTAAAGCTCTTTGATTCTGTTTATGGTGCTCTTTGAAGGTTTGTGCACCTATGGATGAAGTCATATGAGCATAGCTTCTGCTGGGGACAGCCTGGCTGAGGAATAAAGCCCAGGCCATAAAGGATGACAGACATCCATTTAGGCCTAGGCCCCCTGACTGTGGGCCCCATAGCAGCTATGGTGGTAGCTCCTTCCCCAAGGGCAACGTCCAATGTTTCAGCAGTATATCACTGCAAATAAGTCTTCTGTGCATTTCCTGGATTTATGTTGCTAAAGGGTCAAAAATGTGATTTATTTTATAACGACGCGTTCTGTATGTAACTTGCTCTCAGAATTAATAGGCCTTAGCAACCAGTTGCTAGGTGGGGCTGTGTATCTCTCCCCATAGGGTGGAGGAGTTAAGTCAGATCCGAAGCATTCAGTATAATGACAGTGGATGTCTGGACAATGTAATGCGCAGAGTTGGCAGATCCTGCAAGAAAGCTTAAAAGGGTATTCAGAGATTTTACTGGACTGATGACCAGTGTCTGATCGGTGGGGGTCCAGCACCCAGGACCCCTGCTGATCAGTTGTTTGAGAAGGCACTGGCGCTCCAGAGAGTGCCGTGGCCTTCTCCATGCTTACCAAGCACAGCGCCAAACATAGTATAGTGGTTGTATTTGGTATCACAGCTCAGCCCCTTTCATTTCCATACCTCCCAACTGTCCCGGATCCGGCGGGACAGTCCCGGATTTCAGTGGCTGTCCCGCTGTAACGGTGGAAGCTATGTCCCGCTTTCTGGCAGGTGTCTCAGCATCCATAGGAAACAGAGACAGTTACCTATGTTATGATGAAGCAGTGAGCCAGCATCAGCTTCCTGCTATATCATCCCTCCCCCCTGCCGGCTCTCCACACCTTTTGTCATTAGCCACCACCCCAACTCTTCTCTGTACTTCATGTCTCCTCATGAACTCCATTCCTACAGAGATTCAGCTGAAGATCTTATCAGCTGTATTCAGGTTCATAATCCCTGACAAGTAGGAGAGGAGGATGAGGCAGCTCTTTACCTCAGTGTTATGAAGTAATTTGTCCTGCTGTGTGATTACGACAGGCTTTATGTGAACCAATAGGGCGGCGGCCATTTTATTTCTCCTAATAATTGCTCCATAGACAAAACAAGCCATTATTCATAATGAAAGGTATTTGGAAATATATTTATAATAAAGTAATATTTAAGTAGGTTTACTTTCTTTATTCTTGGAGAACCCCTTTAAGGGTCCATTCACACGTCCGCAATTCTGTTCTGCATTTGCGGAACGGAATTGCGGACCCATTAATTTCAATGGGGACAGACAAGGCATTTTCTATGAGAGTGCCAGCGATGTGCGGTCCGCAAATTGCGGAACGCACATCGCCGATGTCCGTGTTTTGCGGATCCGCCGATCCGCAAAACACACACGGACGTGTGAATGGACCCTAAGTGTGAGACATAGAAGAGAAGTGTGAGGAGGACTGCTTTGAGGAGATATATTGGTCTATTAACTGTTACTGCAGTTGTGTAACCTTTCAGATCTGTGGAAATTGCACTTGTGTAAGAACTGTCAGTCCATACACAACTTTAACTAATGAACTTGATTATTCAGTAAAGAACCGTTCTACTAATAATTTAGCCTAATTATTTTCTGCACTGATATCTTTAGCTGAAAAGGAACCTTTCCTTGCACCTTATAGCAACCCTTAACACTAAGGGCACCTCAACCAACACCAGGCAGGAGAACACAAAACTAGGGAGTGTCCGAAAGGGAAGGAAGGTGCACCCTTTCCATTACTGCAAGGCTCAGGGAGTATCAAAACTGTGAGCAATACTACTCCCACTATTCACTACATCCTGCTTGCTGCACTAATAAACAACACTAGTGGATATAAGTGAGCTGATGCTTTGGGGCTAGTACTCTCTGTCAATCAGCAAGGAGGGGAATATTATTTTCTTTGTACTACATTACAGCTAAGGGTGTAACTATAGCTGTAGTAGCTGCTATGGGTCCAGGGGTTCTGTTGTCCATTCAAGACATTATATGAAAACACCTGTTGACCCTGAGTGTCTGGGTCACCTATAAATACAGCTTACGCCTCAGAATGAAAGGTTGGTTGGACATTCAGTGGCCATTGTTGGTGATAGATTTGTCAACTTAAAGAGCTCTGTCTTGGCAACCATGCTATTTAATTCAGTGAATGGAGTCTTGAAGAAAAGGAGCCTCAAACTGCATTCACATCATGACTGAATTAACTGTATTGAGTCTTGTATGTGCCGTCGTCTGTCTCATGGCCTGTCTTCACTTAATGCAAGGATTATAGCCTGCTGAAGTTAAGGATGGATTGTCCTCTATGTGAAGCAAACCTCATACATTGAGCTCTTTGTCTCCATTTCCTTGAATGACCTACAGTATGCACAGTATGCAGTTTAGGTCATGTTTACCAGCAAAACTATTTGTTTCTCAGTATTTTGGTGTTGCATTAGGCAATATGATGTACAGTTTGTATGTCTATCACATTTATCACATATGCAAAAACATGGGTATTGCTTCATATTTAAAGATAGCAAATAATTTACCTTAAAGAGTATGTCTATCCTTGAACACTACCATACAACTTATATGTAGATAGGATCAATATAAAAACATATACACAGAATATATAGTTTAGTAACTTTGTAAATACATTAGACTACGTTTACATCAGTGCCAGTTCCCATTTTTCTGTTCTGTTGTAGGAGCAGAAAAACATTTTAAAAGGCAGTGCCAGATCTATATTATGACAAAAATGAATGGCTCCGGACCAACCCTATTGGCACTATATACAGGTGGCAAAGAAGAGGCACTAAACACACAGTGCACCGCGAAGAGTCACTATATACAGGGGCAGAGAAGAGCCACTATATACAAGGGCAGAGATGAAGAACTATATACAAGGGCAGAGAAGAGAAACTATACACAGGGTGCACCAAGAAGAGGGACTATATACAAGGGCAGAGAAGAGGAACTATATACAAGGGCAGAGAAGAGGAACTATACACAGGGTGCACCAAGAAGAGGGACTATATACAAGGGCAGAGAAGAGGAACTATATACAAGGGCATTTTCTATGAGTGCCAGCGATGTGCGGTCCGCAAATTGCGAACGCACATCGCCGATGTCCGTGTTTTTGCGGATCCGCCGATCCGCAAAACACACACGGACGTGTGAATGGACCCTAAGTGTGAGACATAGAAGAGAAGTGTGAGGAGGACTGCTTTGAGGAGATATATTGGTCTATTAACTGTTACTGCAGTTGTGTAACCTTTCAGATCTGTGGAAATTGCACTTGTGTAAGAACTGTCAGTCCATACACAACTTTAACTAATGAACTTGATTATTCAGTAAAGAACCGTTCTACTAATAATTTAGCCTAATTATTTTCTGCACTGATATCTTTAGCTGAAAAGGAACCTTTCCTTGCACCTTATAGCAACCCTTAACACTAAGGGCACCTCAACCAACACCAGGCAGGAGAACACAAAACTAGGGAGTGTCCGAAAGGGAAGGAAGGTGCACCCTTTCCATTACTGCAAGGCTCAGGAGTATCAAAACTGTGAGCAATACTACTCCCACTATTCACTACATCCTGCTTGCTGCACTAATAAACAACACTAGTGGATATAAGTGAGCTGATGCTTTGGGGCTAGTACTCTCTGTCAATCAGCAAGGAGGGAATATTATTTTCTTTGTACTACATTACAGCTAAGGGTGTAACTATAGCTGTAGTAGCTGCTATGGGTCCAGGGGTTCTGTTGTCCATTCAAGACATTATATGAAAACACCTGTTGACCCTGGAGTGTCTGGGTCACCTATAAATACAGCTTACGCCTCAGAATGAAAGGTTGGTTGGACATTCAGTGGCCATTGTTGGTGATAGATTTGTCAACTTAAAGAGCTCTGTCTTGGCAACCATGCTATTTAATTCAGTGAATGGAGTCTTGAAGAAAAGGAGCCTCAAACTGCATTCACATCATGACTGAATTAACTGTATTGAGTCTTGTATGTGCCGTCGTCTGTCTCATGGCCTGTCTTCACTTAATGCAAGGATTATAGCCTGCTGAAGTTAAGGATGGATTGTCCTCTATGTGAAGCAAACCTCATACATTGAGCTCTTTGTCTCCATTTCCTTGAATGACCTACAGTATGCACAGTATGCAGTTTAGGTCATGTTTACCAGCAAAACTATTTGTTTCTCAGTATTTTGGTGTTGCATTAGGCAATATGATGTACAGTTTGTATGTCTATCACATTTATCACATATGCAAAAACATGGGTATTGCTTCATATTTAAAGATAGCAAATAATTTACCTTAAAGAGTATGTCTATCCTTGAACACTACCATACAACTTATATGTAGATAGGATCAATATAAAAACATATACACAGAATATATAGTTTAGTAACTTTGTAAATACATTAGACTACGTTTACATCAGTGCCAGTTCCCATTTTTCTGTTCTGTTGTAGGAGCAGAAAAACATTTTAAAAGGCAGTGCCAGATCTATATTATGACAAAAATGAATGGCTCCGGACCAACCCTATTGGCACTATATACAGGTGGCAAAGAAGAGGCACTAAACACACAGTGCACCGCGAAGAGTCACTATATACAGGGGCAGAGAAGAGCCACTATATACAAGGGCAGAGATGAAGAACTATATACAAGGGCAGAGAAGAGAAACTATACACAGGGTGCACCAAGAAGAGGGACTATATACAAGGGCAGAGAAGAGGAACTATATACAAGGGCAGAGAAGAGGAACTATACACAGGGTGCACCAAGAAGAGGGACTATATACAAGGGCAGAGAAGAGGAACTATATACAAGGGCAGAGAAGAGGAACTATACACAGGGTGCACCAAGAAGAGGGACTATATACAAGGGCAGAGAAGAGGAACTATATACAAGGGCAGAGAAGAGGAACTATACACAGGGTGCACCGCGAAGAGTCACTATATACAGGGGCAGAGAAGAGCCACTATATACAAGGACAGAGAAGAGGAACTATACACAAGGGCAGAGAAGAGGAACTATACACAGGGTGCACCAAGAAGAGGGACTATATACAAGGGCAGAGAAGAGGAACTATATACAAGGGCAGAGAAGAGGAACTATACACAGGGTGCACCAAGAAGAGGGACTATATACAAGGGCAGAGAAGAGGAACTATATACAAGGGCAGAGAAGAGGAACTATACACAGGGTGCACCAAGAAGAGGAACTATATACAAGGGCAGAGAAGAGGAACTATACACAGGGTGCACCAAGAAGAGGGACTATATACAAGGGCAGAGAAGAGGAACTATATACAAGGGCAGAGAAGAGGAACTACAGTATACACAGGGTGCACCAAGAAGAGGGACTATATACAAGGGCAGAGAAGAGGAACTATATACAAGGGCAGAGAAGAGGAACTATACACAGGGTGCACCAAGAAGAGGGACTATATATACAGTGGGCACAGAACTTTAGGCACAATATGAGTTTCACAGAGTGTGTGGCAATACCTATAGGGACACCAATCATGTATTACTATATACAGAGAGAACAGAGTGTGTCAGAGTTACATCATTATCCAGGGACATAGCATGTGCCAATCAGGGGCACAGTGTATATTGCAATTATATTCAGGGCACAGTGTGTGGCACTTAGAGGAATTTGTCTGATTATATAGGGTGCCGATGCGTTAGCAAAGTGAGAAGCTGAAGATATCTGAGCGGCAAAATCTGCAGAGACAAGTTGTGGCCAGGAGTAGTGATCATGGTAGTCTCAACCAGATGGAGAATAATTCTGGAGGAGATGTCACCTGTAAGTCACTAAATGTAAATGTTTATTCAGCTAATGACTGCATCTGATCAATGCTATAGTCACCTGTATGATCTACAGCTTTCCAGTGTTGTATTTTTGTAGTGATCTTGGTTCTGGCAGTGTATTTGTGTGTTAACCTTGGATCTGACACTATACTTTGATCTGATACAGTCTGTTTATATCTGTGTTGGAAGCTCCATATTGGGCCTGCATCAGAGATTCTGTTAAAAAGACTGGACAAAAAAGGACTTTATTGTCCGGTAAAAAGGCAGCATCCCAAAAAAAAACTGAAAAGACCCCACATAGTAGTCAATGCAGTCTGTTCAGTCCAGCACTTCCATTATTTTTGTTGTTCTGCTCCTATAATGGAACAGAACAACGGAATGTGATAGCGCTCTGGTGGATCCAACAGTCCAGGGTACAATAAAAATGTACATTTTTTCCCCTTCTCACAGTGCATAATGAGCTGTCCACACATATGACCACATGTACATGTAGTAAGTGTTTGTGAGTAGATATGTATGTAGACGTTATTATTTCTATAGTACAAACTTGCCAGCTCTCCCTGAACATCCAGGAAGCTCCCACAAAAAGGGGAGATCTCCCAAATTTTTCAAATAAGGCTTCTTTCAGATTAGCATTAGTATTGTCCGGCAGGCTGTTGGTTGCTGCAGTTTTTGTCTGTCCGCTTCTCGGCATGTTTGCCGTGCTGCGGCTGCACCTCCGACCCATCCCCATTATAGTGAATGGGGCCGGAGCGGACTTCTGGTGGCACATGTGGGCTAGCGTTAGTGCAGATCAGGCAGGCTGTTCCCCTGCCAGAGCAGCCTGCCGGACAATTCCAACGCTATTCCAATTCCAATGTGAAAGAAGCCTAGGTAGACTCATATGTCCAAAATACTTCACAATGTTGCATATATTTCCAAGTAAGCAATTCATTCCATAGTCAGAAACTATGGGTGAAACACCTTCATGGTCTTTATTGATTCATAAAAATTCCATAGTCATGTAGAAACATACACCATGAGGGATGCTGAGATACACATCACTCTGACCTCCTCCCATCCGCGCAATGTTCTGGGAGAACAGGCCCCCTTACTCATGCGTGAGGAAGGAAGAGAAGGTGGGGAATTTATAGCCCATCATTAAAATGCAATATAAATATAGACTTCATTTAATAAATACAAACTTTATATAATCTACTATTACAAACAACAGCCATATTCACAGCATAATCAAAACAATATACCTTATATAAAAGCACTAATGCTGCATATCTCATTCAGCTCTTTTGGTATCAAAGAATCTAGTCTCGCTATCCAATAGGTCTCCCTCTGAAACAGCAGTATTCACCTCATTTCCCTTATAATTTACCACATCCAATACCTGCCACCTGAGATCAAAAACCTGGTGCACACAGTGACGTGGCTGCACAGGTAGTTAATAGGCCAAGGTGTTCCTTTAAAGCAATTATTACATTGCACTACTCTAGCTGACTTTTGCATAAGCATCCAGGAATGAGGATGCACACTTTCTCTGGTACGATGCAACCACAGGGCTGACCCTAATGTCAGACTATGCTCTGCACCTTTTTTTGAACAGATTTCCATGGTCACAGCTTAAGTTTCCCCAATATCTTCTGTGGGATGTGGAACAATGAGCATATCCAGACTCTAGTCTTTTGTAAAATTGTCCAGGGCCTGAAGCCTTTACACTACCGAACAATGTGGCTATAGAGTCCATAAGCTTCTTGTGATTCTTGTGGTCATTCCTCTGACTTGATTTTCCAGTAATGTTCTCCTCTCTATATAAAGAGGGTAACACCAGCCCCTAGAAATCCATGCAAAAATGCAATCCCTTTGCAGTGTACCACTGCTCTAGAGTGGGAGGCTGCAAAAAGAATTAAAATCGTGCTTCTCTCTTGTCCACAGTCTTTGCATTGCCTGTGAATAATATTCTATGTCAAAGTTCTATAATAAAAAGAGAAGTCAGTAATAGTTGGTCCCAGCTGAGGAGAGATGTGTCAGGAGCTTATAAGTGGAATTTCTCTGCAGATCTAATCAAACAGAAAAATAAATTATATTCCCTGCATACCTATCTTATTTGTGGATGCTTCTCCCATTCCGCAGACCTGCTTAATTTGTAGACTTCAGAACTCCACTAAATGTGACCTTTCGCAAGCCTAAAGCTTCCTTCTTCCCATGAAGTTAGTCATGTGTACACTGCTACAGCACTGCCAATAATAGATGGCCTCATTAATTCATTAAAAAAACACTGAAATATAAAAAGAATTATAAAATTAATGCAAAACCTGGCAACAATAAAATGGAAAGTTTGGGCTAAATTTTGTCAATCTCTAACCTCTTGTCCTGCAAAGGCTTGCTTCTACACTAGTAGCTAACCTATGGCTCTACAGCTATTGCAAAAGTACAACCCCCTAACATGCCCTGATAACTGCAGGCTGTCATGGCATGATGAAAGTTGTAGCTTTGCAATAACTGGAGAGCCACAGGTTGGGGAACATTGCACTAGAACAGGGTTCAGCAACCTTTGCCACTTAAGCTGTTGCTAATGCTCCAGCAAGCTCCATTCAGGCTTGGACTGGCCCACAGGGGTACAGGAGAATCCTCCGGTGGGCCCCTAGTCTCCCACCCACTGCACAATTTGCACACAGTAGACTTACTAGGCACCCCAGTCCAACACTGGCTCTATTCACTTCTATGAGAGATCCAAAAACAGCCAGGCAAGTGTCCATGCTGGGAGTTGTAGTTGTAGTAGTCACCACACCTGGAGTGACATATGTTTCTGATCCCTGCACTAAAGTGTGGTCATTGCTTGAGAATGTACTATAGAACTTGCTCAGAGATTACAGCTCATGTTACTAATAGAAGAAGCAATATAAACAGTACATTCAATGGAACATTTAAAGGGTATGACTGATCAGAGTGACCCCAATATTTGATTAGAATTGCAAAGACATATCTAAGAATCATATTAAAGTAAAAGGTATGTTCATATCTAACCTCACTGTAGGCAATTTGTTGGCTTCATCGTGTCTCATGAGATTGCTTATGTCTAATTCATAACCAATAATATATCTGCATCATCTACAAAACATCTGCCAATGCTGTTTACGTACCAGGTAGATTTGTAATGTATCACTACTGACTAATAAAATTGCTTGTTTAATTTTGACAAATATTTTCATCTGCAAATATGACACCTCCAATTATCCTGGAGATAAAAGTGCCCTTTGAAGATTAAATACGGCAGGCGGGTGTTTTTATTTGCCTTTGGTCTTTTGCATGTGTAGAGCTTAAAAATGCCTCCTATGTGTATCAACTCTCAATTAATTGTAGAAAAACAAATACGTAGTCCAAAATCCAAACATATAAAGGAATGTTTTATTTTTCCCTTTGGTTAACATCCCTGCTATTAATCAACCATGAACATGGAAGCCCAAAGTTAAAGATGCAACTTCAATGTATCTGACTTCTTTCTAGTGGATAGGTAGTTTCAGCTGCAACAGCCAGATCAATGCTCAAGGCGGACCGTGGTAAGCCAGTATTTTACATATTTAGGATGCTTTTCCCAGTAGCAAAGGGTTAAACCAAACAACGCTAATAGCTATGTCAACATATTTAAGTTTCCTTGCTTTGGGCTGGAATCCCGCTCTTTCAGTGGCAGCATTTTCTTTGATACTGCTGTTTTTACTGGAAGCGGTTGGTCCGCTCTGCTCACTCTCATCTCCCACCTTTCAACATGATATTGCTTTTGGACTAAATGAATCCTCTTTCTTCATCGTTATTGCTCATAACCCTTACACCAAATCCGTTCACTCACAGTTATTGCTGTTTACTCACTGCACAGTTCAGTATATCCCGGGCATTAAGAAAAAAACACAGTTGATATTTCCAGAAATTAGATTATATTTTACAATAACAAGGTAATTAAAGAAAGTGTCCAAAAGTGGAGTCCACCAAAGCCAACTCACGCATGACCAGGTTACAGTAAGAGGCCCTATATCCTCTAATCATTGCCGTAAGCTCTAGCTGTAGATACAGGAGCATGCATTTTATTTTAAAGGGGTTGTAAGGTTTAGAAAATACTTTTTCATATATCAGAAGATTCTTAGAGGAGAAGCCCCTCAATCAGATTCTTCATCAGTTAGCCAGAGCATAAAGCAACTACCAAGAGTATCTCTGTCTGTGAAGGACCCAGCTTGTCTGTGCATTACATGGCTAGTCTAGATTTTAGAATACACCAATTAATGCTTCAGTTAACCTGTGGTAGTACTGCAGAAAAGTGGACGTTTTCCAGAAAATTATTGCTAATCACTAGAGGGCCTTGCAGCAGGACATTCTGAAAATCTTAACTTCTGGTGACCCTTCCAAAAAAAACGGGAGGCTAAGACAAAGTGGCTAGGTTCCTGTGAAACTTCATGTTCACTGTTGTATGCTCATGCAAAAAGCTGGAAAAATATGCAATTATGTCCTTTCTTAAAATGTGTGGATGAAGCTAGGTTTATTGCATCAACTTTTGTAAAAATACAAGTGAAAGATGAGAAAGGTATCCTTTTTTCGCAGAAAGATAGAGCTCGTTATAGAAATGGCTGGTTAACAAAAGTCTGACTTTTGCCAATGTCACATCTATCTTCTAACTCCTGAAGTTTCCTGTTCCTAGAATGAATGGACATGTCATTTCCGAGACCAGCTTAAGGGCAGTGCAGTTGATGGGGCTGCAATCCTGTGGACAGAATCCTCCCTCATTTATCAGTGGTTGCGCTGATATAGTGAGTCTCCTATGTGCATGCAGATGATGGAGGATTCCACCCACAGGATTACAGTCCCATCCACTGCATTGCTCCTGTGCTGGTCCTTGAAATGATGTGCCCATCCTTTCTAGGAATATTCTGGAGTAAGAAGATTGACATGACATTGACAAGTCAAGATTTTATGAAGAAGTCCCGTGACCAGTTCTAAAACCAGATGATATACATTAGAAAGTGTTATTTTTTATTTTAATTTTTTATTTTCTAAGGTTCAGGCAGATGAGCAGGGGTTAGGAAGTCCTAGCTAACTGTCCTCTGCAGGGTTGGTCAGTTCCCTCCATTTTTCAATCTGCAGATTCTTTCTGTGAGATGCCATATCTCCTGGTTCATTTCTACTTTATAAGGCCCTGTGTCTAGGTTGTGCGCAGAGCTTTATCTTGCCCTCTTTTTACAATCCTCTCATTCGCAGTAACCATGCCTTGCACTCACTCACGGTGGGGGGTCCATATCATTAGACATTTGTCCATCTGGTTCTAACAAGGTGGGCTACATGATCACCTCATCACGAGCCAACAAACCCACACTGACCAGCCTAAACAGGTGCACCACACTCCTCCCTGAGCAAGATGGCGCTACTAAACTTTTCTCCCACTAGCTTTCACGCATCCATTTCTACACATATTAACAAATATATGTTAATAGCTGAAACTTGCACAAATAACAAACGTGCTATCCTACAATTTTACACAAGCTCCAGACTGTCAGTCCAAAACTGTTAGCCAATACTGTATTCAAAACAAATATGGCTACCTATCCAAAACTTCACCAAGAACCACTAAACTACTGGCACTTCTCACCACAGTCCTTGCCTTACAAGCTCTCCAGATCACGCACAACACTTCCACTGTTCAAGGACTGTCCTGGTACCACTGTCACAGATTATTTCACATGAAATTACATTGTATTTTGCAGATCACAGAAAAGGGAGGGTATGGGATGACACCAAAGCTGTTATTTTGGTTGTAAAAATTGTCTTTTTTGGGTGGAGAGGAGTACGGCAGTGTGAAGGCAAAATGCGATACAATGCCGCACAAGATGCCTATTTACAACATAATACACTACAGGCCTTTATATTAACAGAATCTTACACCACCTTTTAAGGCTTTTATAGTTTTTGACCTCAAGATGCGACAAAAAGTTGGTGGAAAAGTTGACTTGCAGCTAGTTGAGTCTAGCATGTCATAAATCGGTACTAATTTTGGCATATGAAATTTTGGTACAATGAGTGTGCACCACAAATTCTGATGCAAATCAAGTAAGATTCCCAGTGCATATATATTAATATAGCTTCCCCCATTGTGGCTGGTATTGGTGGATATGCTAGCTCTGGGAGCATTGTGGCTAGTATTGAGCAATTATGGTTTACAAATCTGTGACCACTAACCAAACCGTGAGTTCTTTAGCATTATTTGTGAAAAATAGCTATAGATAGCTACCATGTAAAGTCCAACCCTTTAAACAGTTTAAAAAAATATATAAACTAAATTATAAGTCAAACCAGAGGTATCTACTGTATCTGCAGACAAAATTATTTTGGAGTGTTTGCTACTCATCAGAACATAAAGATCATACTGTTCTAAAAATTAGTTTTCACAAGTAGATATTTGCATCCAAACATTATACTGTATTATATACATTGTGAGTACACCAAAATCCCTTAAAACTAGACCAGAAAACTAATTTTAAAGGGTGTAAGTAGTGACGCTTTAATTCTTTGTCATTATGTAGTATCATAGCAGAACTATCATACTATTTGATTTTTGGGTAAGAAGGTAAAATATTCCTAATATTCCTATTCTCTTCTGTTCTCCACAAACTGATAATCGGAAGTGTAAATTCAGTAGTTTGTCATCCAGGGTTCTTGTAGACTTGTGGTCATAGTGCACTGGGAGAAGCTCAGACGTTCCTTAGGTACATGTCTCTATAGCTGGAGATGTTAGGGTCAAATATATTCTCTTAACCAGTGGCGTACACACAATCCATGGAGCCCCGGTGCGAAACTAATCCATGGGGCCCCCTCCCCGTCGCCCCCCCCCCCATTTCTGAGAGCGCTGCTAATGGCCATTTCAGCCCCAGTTTACTACTAAAATTAAACAATTTGGCTAAATAAAGTATATTACAAAAATGTAACCTATCACTTGCCATTTCCGTGCGGCTAATCCGCTGCATGAAAGAGTGCCAAGCCCCGCTCCAGACAGCAGAGAACAGAGCACTAACAGGATTGATAATGCTCTGTGCCTCTCTGTGATCTTTTAACTACAAAATCACGGTGACAACTTTATCTCACTGTGATTTTGTAGTAAAATCCTGTTAGTGCTCTGTTCTCTGCTGTCTGGAACAGGGCTTGGCACTCATTCACACAGCAGATTACCCGTACAGGATGTTAAAGAGCCCTAACCCCAATGCATGGCTACACTCACCCAGTCCTAACTAATAAAATCTGGTCCTACCTCATCCAGAGTGTCGCTGGTGTCGGCGTGATGTCCGCTGGATCCAGAACAAGGTCCCTGTGGTGAGAAAAAAAGAATAATTACATAAGGAAGGGATGGCGACTGACCCTGTGAAATCACCAGCAGAGGGCGCTGTGCTGGCCTTTAAGACTGAGCCATGTCAATATATAGCAGGGTAATCTAGTGCTACCACACAGTACTAATGCCCACCTTGAGGCCCCTCACAGTACTAATGCCCACCTTTGTTCCTGTAACAGTAGGTATACTCAGATATGTGTCCCCTCACAGTAGTAATGCCAAATATGTGCCCCCTCACAGTAGTAATGACCAGAATATGTGTCCCCTCACAGTAATATGCCCAGATATGTGCCCCCTCACAGTAGTAATGCCCAGAATATGTGCCCCCGCACAGTAGTAATGCCAAATATGTTCCCCTCTCACTGTAGTAATGCCAGATTATGTGTCTCCTCACAGTAATATGCCCAGATATGTGCCCCTCACAGTAGTAATGACCAGATTATGTGTCTCCTCACAGTAATATGCCCAGATATGTGCCCCCTCACAGTAGTAATGCCCAGAATATGTGCCCCCTCACAGTAGTAATGCCAAATATGTGCCCCCTCACAGTAGTAATGCCAGATTATGTGTCCCCTCACAGTAATATGCCCAGATATGTGCCCCCTCACAGTAGTAATGCCAAATATGTGCCCCCTAACAGTAGTAATGACCAGAATATGTGCCCCTTCACAGTATTTATGCCCAGTATGTGCCCCCTCAAAGTAGATATGCCCAGATATGTGCCCCCTCAGAGTGGTTATGCCAGATTATGTGCCCCTTCAAAATATTTATGCCCAGATATGTGCCCCCTCACAGTAGTTATGCCACATTATGTGTCCCTCAAATTAGATATGCCCACATATGTGCCCCCTCACAGTAGTTATGCTTTCATATGTGCCCCCTCAATCCTCGTAGTTATGCCTTCATATGTGCCCCCCCCCTCACAGTAATGCCTGATTAGGTGCCCCCTCAAATTAGTTATGCCCCCCCCTCTTGCCCTTTGCCCCCAGTCTGCAGCCAAAAAAAAAAACTATTTACCTTCTTCCCTGATGACAGGCTCCCTCACTCATCTCGGTGCTGGCTGTGCTGAAGGCAGATTCCTGGGTCTTCAGATCTCCTCCCACAGCCAGCAGCGTGATCTGGGGCCAGCAGGGGGAGCTCCTGAGCTGTGAAGATCAGTGAAGCACGGATGAAAGAGGTTTCCCTGCTTCACTACGGAAAAGAAATGCCGGCCAGCGGGCCGGGTGTGTGAGTGCGCGCACCCCCCCCCCTCCACATTATACATGTAATGGAGTGCTCTGTACTTGGGCCCCATCAGAGCGCTCCATTACATGTGAGTACAACATGATTTAGGGTAGCCTGCTGGCCTGGGGGGTGGGTCCACAGGCGGCCGGGCCCCCTGGAGTGCCGGGCCCGGTCGCAACTGCGACCCCTGTGACCCCTGTATGTACGCCACTGCTCTTAACTACTGATGGAACAAGTATATAAACCATTCTATGTTGCTAACTCTGTGGTCCAATTCAAGTGACAAAATTGTAGGAACGTGTTCTAGAAACGCCAGGCTGTTTTCTTAAGGATTATTCCTTCTAATCCCCCGGGACAAGTTACTGTCTGGAAAAACGTATTCCAAAGCCAAATGGACCTGCAGTGCTTTATGCAGAGCTTAAACCTACTTAGAAGTTTCATTTGTTGCCATATATGTCAACTTCTTAAGGCACAAAAGCAAAACCATTCCCAGAGTTCTGTCATGGCTTCCCTGCACCACAGTAACAACCCTTTATCTGCTGGAATCAAGTGTTGTCCACCATAAGCCCTAAAATCAACTATATCTCTTCAAATATTAACACGCATTTCTTATTATAGACATTTTAAACTCCAAATTGCATTGAATAAGAAAAAATATATATATATATTGAGGTCTAATATACAGGTAGGAACCAGACAGTCTCTGCAGCAGCTTTCTAAAGCACATATATTCCCCAGGTCAAAAAGTGGGACACGTAAGGAGCAAAGAGGGCCTGTCCCTCCAAAAGAGGGACACCTTTTACATACTGGAAAAAACAATCCAGTTATGAGTTAGAACTAGTTACTTAAAGAGTATGGTGCCAGTACAAACAGCAGCAACAGGCACAGTCCCAAAGTATATCAAAGTATAGTCTTCTCCCAATAGCTGTGTATCGGCAGCACTGATGGTTTTACTGCAGAATTTTGTCAGCCAAATCTATTCAAGGGATGTGGAGCTCTGGATTAAACAAACTGATTTTGGATTTACTTTGAATAATAAAATTATGTTCAGGGTTTGGTACGCATTAGTGGTAATCTTTTAGCTCTGCATTTTCCATGTCTTTATGTTATCATTTTCTTTGCAGTGTGTCATCGTGCTAATCTATCCATGCTGATTTTAACTCAAGTTTACTTTTGCAGGGACTAAAATATTAACATCATAAATTGAATTATTTTCTGGTTCTCATTAATGTTTAAAGTGACAAGTTAAAACGCATCTATTACTAAAAACTATTTTTGGGTCGTGAGTGGTGGAAGGAACCAGGCAGGCTCAGTTGCAACTAGAGATAGACGCCTTTTACTGTACACACTTGAGAAGACAAGCTTACAAGAATCTTACAAGAAGGAAATAACTGACCAAATAATTGAAGTAGGAACTCAGCCTTAGGGTCCATTCACATGACCGTAAGAGCTCCGTGCCGGTATTGTGGTCCACAATGGTCGGGGACCAGCTGTGTGCACTCCGTGGTGTGGATGCGGACCCATTTTTTGAATGGGTCTGAGATCCACAAGATACAATGACGAGGCACGATCCTCAAATCTCACTGAAGCGCTGTAATCAGTTTCCCTATTTAGCTGGGCTGTGGTTCTATCTCCTTGTTTGAGATTTAAGGTTTCTACTTGTTATTACCCAGTGAAGGTGATCTCATCTGAATTCCCATGTACCGAACCCTGTCTGTCTTCTGATTCTGCTCCTTGCTGCCTGCCCTGATCTTGGAACTGTGACCTGGATTATGCATGAACTCTGCCTGCCCTGTCTTTCAAATCTCTATTTGAAATAGGCAAGTCCTCAGCCTGCCCTGACTAGTGGACTGTATTTAGACTGTGCTTTTGCCTGTGTCCTTGATGCTTCGCACTGGTTTCTCTGAGGACAGACAACTCCAGGAGGTAGCGACCTGGTTGGTTCCTTGCAGTGAAATCCAGATCCCTGTATAGGGGTTAAAGGGTGAATACCAGGGAACCACCAGGATAAGAGCCCTAAGGTTTAGCCCAAACCCAAAATGGTTAGTTGGCACAGTGGGTCCCCACTGAGTTTTCATAAAACTTTTGATATGTCATAGATGTATGATACATTTTGATCTGTGGGGTTCTGAGTGCTGAGACCCCTACCGAGTGCAAGAACAATGAAAGAGAAGAACTCTCTCATTCAATTAATGCTTCTTTAAAATGGTTCTCTGGTGGATTAAAGGCTCAGAACATGTAAAATAATAAAATAAGCATACTTGGCTTATCGCTCCCCATCTGAAGCTTCCTGGTTTCTACTTTCTGGTCCTTCTCGGCACACACAAAATGACCCCTCAGCCAACCACTGGCTCAGGCAGGTCACCACAATGGTCAGTGATTGGCTGAGCGCTCATTTCCTGCATGATGAGTGGGACCTGGAAGAGCACCGTTCCTAGTCTTTTAAAAAGATAAAAATTTAATGGATAACCTTTTTAAGAGAAGTTCATATTGAGCTGGACGCTGGACACAGTCTATGGACAAAAGTGTCATTGTTTCTGGAAGATAGCAGCCATGTTTTTAGAATCTTATATAACACTTTTGATTCCATAGTTTATCACTAATATTTCTAAAGCAGAAAAATACCAGTTTGTTTTTCATTATCTCTCACCCTGAGGGATGAAAATTCCTAAGCAACTCTTTTGCAATTCCAAGTACTTTGTGTTTGATTGAGCTACCAGTTTGGCTTTACCTTAAAATAGATTCATAAAACAGGACATGCTGTTCCCTGAATGTCCACCACAGCTGCAAGTGGTTACATACATAACAGATGTGACTTATTGTAAGGGCATGACCCTGTGGTCATCATGGCACTGCCTCATCCAAGAACTGGCAGCTTTCTATGTGTAAATCCGATGTGCAAAGTATCAACATGAGTGGGCAGTTTTGATTAACAGATGTGCCTTACTATAAGGGCATGACCCTATGGTAATCATGGCATGGCCTCATCCAAGAACTGGCAACTTTCTATGCGTAAATCTGATGTGCAAAACATCATGAGCGGACAGTTTTGATTAGATCTTAATAATAGTAAAGAAGCAACTAGTATGTAAAGATATAACTGAATATTTTGGGGAATTAACCTGGTTTTTGTACACAGGACAGGCCTTCAGGTTGTGGGATGTCTGCAATGGTACAGGGCTGCCAGCCAACTCTGCTGAAGTGGGGGCCACAGATGGTCTGCCATCTGTGGCTTGTACTAACCACCATGGATCTTAATATTAATTATATATCAGTATTCGTATGGAGCTGTTATTTGTTCACCATATGGTGGTATTATTTAAAGGGGTTGTGCCAACATTAATGTTATTTAAATGTAATTCAGCATGAAAATCTAGATATTGCTATTTACCCAACTGTATAAGTGTCTAATCTGACTAACATATAGCACTGTTACTTGAGCAGTGACTCAGTGGTCATTGCAAAGGGGTTAAATTTTGTATTTGTTTCGTATATATGTTTTTCCTAGTCCGAGAGTTGAAAATGGAGTTAACTAGCAGCACTTAGTACTAGTTCCTAGGTGGAGCTGCTGTATCATCCCATAGAGAGGGGCTGCTGTTCTTAGAAGTGAGTGAGTCTGTAGTTGGGGAGAGAAGAAAAGGTTGATAGGAAGCAGCCAGCCCAGAGTACAGGAGGAGACCATGCCAAACACCAGCCTCTGAGGAAGAATAGAGTACTTATTCTGGATGGTTGAGCAGCCATTATCAGGAAAACCAGTATTCCATTACGGTTCCGTTCCTGAAGACAGGACTTTTGTTTCTGTCCAAAATAACGGAACTGTAATGGTATGGTTGGTTTTCATTTTTGTTTGTCTATTCAACTCTATTAGAATGGTTAAAAAGGAATGCTTTTTAAAGTGTTCCATTTGGCTTTCCGTTCTAGCAATTCCATTATTTTCCATTTTAATCACATTTAAATAGAATGCTATAACGGAAAGGGAAACACTGATAAGAAAACCCCCTAACATCGTTTGTAAGGCTGAAAGGCTGAAAAAAGACTGTCCTTCCAGTTCAGTCAGTTATCCTGCAAGTTGATCCAGAGGAAGGCAAAAAAAAAACTGTGAGGTACAAGCCAATTTTCATCATTTTAGGGGGGAAAAAATTCTTTACCAATCAGGCAACCACAATACTCCATGGATCAATGACTCTTCTCCAGAAATCTTGTAAATATAACATGTAATGTTTTAACACTCCAGAAATACATCCAGGCCCCTCTTGAACTCTTTTAGTGAATTCACCTTCACCACCTCCTCAGGCAGAGAGTTCCATAGTCTCACTGCTCTTACCATAAAGAATCCTCTTCTATGTTTGTGTAGAAACCTTCTTTCCACCAGACGCAGAGTATATAAATAGATGATGAGAGAGATCTCTGTACAGACCCCTGATATATTTACATAGTAATTAGATCTACCCCCAGTCGTCTTTTTTTCTAAACTGAATAACCCTAATTTTGGTAATCTTTCTAGTTACTGTAGTCCACCCATTCCAGTTATAACTTTAGTTGCTGTTCCCTGAACCCTCTCGAGCTCTACTATGTCTATCTTGTTCACAGGAGCCTATAACTGTACTCCATGTGTGGTCTGACTAGTGATTTGTAAAGTGGCAGAACTATGTTCTTATCACCTTTTTATGCAAACCATTATCTTATTGGTCTTGGCAGCAGCTGCCTGACACTGATTTCTACCATTGTTTGCTGTCCAATAAAATTCCCAAGTCCTTTTCTATGTCAGTGTTACCCAGTGTTTTACCATTTAGTATGTACAGGTGACTTGCATTATTCCTTCCCATGTGCATAACCTTACATTTGTCAGTGTTAAACCTCATTTGCCACTTTTCTGCCCAAGCCTACAATCTATCCAGATCCATCTGTAGCAGTATACTGTCCTCTTTCGTGTTAATTTCGTTATACAGTAATAATTACTTTTCTGTGCAAGCCTACTACAAGATCATTAATAAATATATTGAAGAGAATAGGGCACAATACTGACCCCTGTGGTACTCCACTAGTGACAGTGACCCAATCTGAGTGTGTACCGTTAATACCCACCTTCTGTTTTCTATCACTAAGCCAGTTACTTACCCATATAGAGTCATTTTCTTCCAGTCCAAGCATTCTGATTTTATATACTAGCCTTTTATGTGGTACACTATCAAATGGTTGGAGAAGTCAAGATTTACGACATAAATTGATACGCTGCGGTCAAGTCTAGAACTTACCTCCTCTTGGAAACTGATTAAATTTGTTTGACATGACCGATCCTTCAAAAAGCCATGCTGGTAGGGCATTATACTCGTATTTTCATTGAGGTGCTCCAAGATAGCATCTCTTAGAAAACCTTCAAACAGTTTACCCACGACAGATCTTAAATATACTGGCCTATAGTTTCCGATAGTTACCTGTTTTTGAATACTGGCACTACAGTTGCTACACGCCAATCCTGTGAAACACTCAATGTCAATGTCAATATAGAGTCCTTAAATATCAGAAATAAGGGCCTGTCTATGAAATTACTTAATTCTTACAGGAAAGTGGGGGTTGGAGGCCATCTGTTTCCAATGATTTGTCTATTTTAATCTTTTTAAGACACGGCTGCACCTTTTACTGGGTCAGACAGGCCACTTTTAATGGAAAATTTTATTAATTTATTTTCCTTAGTGAATATGTTGGAGAAAAAAATATTTAATAGCTTTGCTTTCTCCTTGTCACACTCTGCGACACCCCCCCCCCCCCAACACTTTCAGATTTCAGGTTTATACTTTTTAACATTTAAATAACTGAAGAACATATTAGGGTTAGTTTTACATTCTTTGGCAATTAATCTCTCTGTTTCTAGTTTGGCTGCTTTTATTTGTCTTTTACATATTTTTTTCAAGGTTTCCTTACTACCCTCCTGCTTTAATGATTTTAATGCTTTCTTTTTGTTATTTATTGCTTCCTTTATCTTACATATTAGGCTAGAATTAACGAATATGGATGTTTTGTCAGTTCTATAGGTTAGTACTAAGTCTAGTACGGCCGACCCTGTAGTCGGATCCTGAACCTGTTGGGAAAGGTAATTGTCTTGGTTATTGTCAAGAACTACAGGCTTAAGTTTCCCAGTCTATATCCGGGAAGCTGAAGTCCCCAATAATAATGATCTCATTATGATTTGCCACCTCATCTATTTCCCTTAGTAGTGGATTTTCTGTTAATTCTGTTATGTTAGGTGGCTTTAGACAAACTCCTATCAGTATTTTATTATTGTTTTTGCCTCCATATATTACTGCAAACAGTGACTCCACATGCTTATATCCCTCACTTATATGTTCCCATAGTGTGGGCTTTAAACAGGACTTTACATAAAGGCAAATCCCATCCTGGTTTTCACGATCCTTTCTAAACAGACTGTAACCCTGTACATTAACCGTCCAGTCATAGCTATCATCCAGCCATGTCTCAGGAACTCCCAGTATGTCATAGTCCTCCTCACACATCACTAATTCCAGTTCAGAGGTTTTATTGGTCAGGCTTCTGGCATTAGTATACCTACAAGTAAGAGGTTTTTGTATATTCTTTACCCTACACCTTACCTTGCTATCTGTTCTAGTCCTTTCCTCCGTTCCTTCATCAGCTCCATTACCTAGCCCCAGGTCTCTATCTGCACTGTCTTCCCCTCCTATAATGTAATTACGCCCCCAGTCCCTAGTTTAAACACTCCTCCAACCTTCTAGCAATCTTATCCACCAAAACAGCCGCACTTTCCCTATTGAGGTGCAGCCCATCCCAGAGTCTGTAGTCGACAGAGAAGCCGCCGGTTCAGTTCTCCAAGAACCCAAACTCATCCTCCTTACACCAGCTCGAGCCACTTGTTAATTCGCCTAATCTTCCGCTGCCTTTCTGGTGTGGCTCATGGTACAGGTAGTATTTCGGAAAATACTACCTTTGAGGCCTTGCCCTGAGCTGGTGACCTAAATCCCTAAAATAATTTTTAAGGATGCTGAACCCACCTCTAACTTTGTCATTAGATGACAAACTCGAACGCCAGAAAGACAACAACCTTTGACAATCCCGGTCTTTCTGACAAATTGCCTTATTGGCCTATTGCTCAGTAAGTAGCAAACTCTTTTCCCAATTCTCAACACATCTCTGTGTCGAAATTTGCTCATTTAGATACAGGACGTTTGATTCCAAACATGCAATTAGCTCACATTTGGAACAAAGATATGCACCCAAGCTTGTTCCAGGTCTGCATACATTTCACAAGATGTACACTGGATTGCTTTGTAAATAATGGAACACATACTTACTAAAAAAAATGATACAGTGCAATGACAAACAACTGACTTACTGTAATCCTCTTCTAAAATCCATGAATCTAAAGTCACTTAATCTTAAATCACACACTCATTGTTTGCTCCTTCTGGATCATTGCAACTGATTGATCTTGAGGTTCTGACTGACAGCAATTTTTATCTAGACTGCCCACCGCCAACTGGTGACTACTCTGTGGATGCCAACCTGGGCATCTAATTGGCCTCATTACAGGGGTGAAAAATAATAATCCCATAGGCACCATGCCTTACTTTAGTGAACCAGTCCATGGTGTCCAGTGGTTTACTAACCAGCCCCTGGGATCTAGTGGTTTTGTGCCTCAGTGGTTTTATATCCAGAAGTTTTATGTCCATGCTTCTGGTTTACAGGATTTTATGTCACAGCTACTAGTATCTAATGGTTTTGTGGCAAAGTTGCCAATGTCCATTGGTTTAATGTCCAGTTAGATGTCTAATGGTGGTTGGCACTAGTGCTGGACTTCAGGGAAAATTCAATTTCCTGGAAGCCAAATTTTCTTGTACTTCATGGTAGCAAATTGATTTTCCCTGAAATAGTGTAAAAAAAAACAAAAAATCATACTTACCTCGACTATTTGCTCGTGACACGCCAGCTGCCATCTTAATTGAGTATCTTGACCGAAATACCATGCACAGTGATGTATGATGTCACCACTTTACGGGCAGCGCAATATTTCAATCAAGATGGTGGCTGGCCCATCGCAAGCAAATGGATGAGGTAAGTATGATTCTATTATATTTTTTTTTTTACTTTACACTCTGTCTACGGTGTTCATTTTAGGACATGGTCAGATATCAGAGTCAACTATCAAAATAATGCCAATGTGACACCTGACACCTGACACCTGACTCCTGACACCTGACTCCTGACTCCTGACACCTGACACCTGACTCCTGACACCTGACTCCTGACACCTGACTCCTGACACCTGACTCCTGACACCTGACACCTGACTCCTGACTCCTGACACCTGACACCTGACTCCTGACACCTGACACCTGACACCTGACTCCTGACACCTGACTCCTGACACCTGACTCCTGACTCCTGACACCTGACTCCTGACACCTGACCCCTGACTGAATTGAAGTTATGTGTGACCGCTGATATCTGACTACTGACAAAGTCAGGGGTCAGCCTCACTATTAACTTTAGTTTCATCCTTCTTTTCATACACTGAAAGGCATAGATGAATAAAATGCCAAGTAAACCTTAACTGAACTTATAGCTCAGTGGTAGCGCATCTGTCTTGTGATTAGAACCTTAGGGTTCAAGTCCTGTTCCAGCTCTTAAAAAAATTTACTTTTATTAAACTGTAGATATGAGGCAAATTGACGTCATGTGCGACCGCTGATATCTGACTACTGACAAAGTCAGGTGTCAGGGGTCAGTCTCACTATTAACTTTAGTTTCATCCTTCTTTTCATACACTGAATGGCATAGATGAATAAAATGCCAAGTAAATCTTAACTGATCTTATAGCTCAGTGGTAGTTTGTATGTTTTGCCTCCAAAGACCATAGGTTCAAATCCCCTTTGCTGTCTAAACCTGACTAAAATTATGAGCTTGGAATTTTCTTTTTTTTACATTAAACAGGTGACAAGGAATACTGTAAGTAGTCCTTTTTTATTTTATTAAAGATTAAATGGGCAGCACCATTGTAAAGTGGGCACTAATTTAATGTACAATACAATGAAGTATTAAAGGGGATTTGAACCTATGGTCTTTGGACGCAAAACATACAAACTACCACTGAGCTATAAGATCAGCTAAGTTTTACTTGGCATTTTATTCATCTATGCCATTCAGTGTATGAAAAGAAGGATGAAACTGAAGTTAATAGTGAGACTGACCCCTGACACCAGACTTTGTCAGTAGTCAGATATCAGCGGTCGCACATGACGTCAATTTGCCTCATATCTACAGTTTAATAAAAGTTAATTTTTTTAAGAGCTGGAAGGGGATTTGAACCCTAAGGTTCTAATCACAAGACAGATGCGCTACCACTGAGCTATAAGTTCCGTTAAGGTTTACTTAGCATTTTATTCATCTATGCCTTTCAGTGTATGAAACGAAGGATGAAACTAAAGTTAATAGTGAGGCTGACCCCTGACACCTGACTTTGTCAGTAGTCAGATATCAGCGGTCACACATAACTTCAATTCAGTCAGGGGTCAGGTGTCAGGAGTCAGGAGTCAGGTGTCAGGTGTCAGGAGTCAGGTGTCAGGAGACAGGTGTCAGGAGTCAGGAGTCAGGTGTCAGGTGTCAGGAGTCAGGTGTCAGGAGTCAGGTGTCAGGAGTCAGGAGTCAGGTGTCAGGAGTCAGGAGTCAGGAGTCAGGTGTCAGCGGTCACACATAACTTCAATTCAGTCAGGGGTCAGGTGTCAGGAGTCAGGTGTCAGGAGTCAGGTGTCAGGAGTCAGGAGTCAGGTGTCAGGTGTCAGGTGTCAGGAGTCAGGTGTCAGGAGTCAGGAGTCAGGAGTCAGGTGTCAGGTGTCAGGTGTCAGGAGTCAGGTGTCAGGAGTCAGGAGTCAGGAGTCAGGAGTCAGGAGTCAGGTGTCAGGAGTCAGGTGTCAGGAGTCAGGTGTCAGGAGTCAGGTGTCAGGTGTCAGGTGTCAGGTGTCAGGTGTCAGGAGTCAGGTGTCAGGAGTCAGGAGTCAGGTGTCAGGAGTCAGGTGTCAGGAGTCAGGTGTCAGGTGTCAGGAGTCAGGAGTCAGGTGTCAGGAGTCAGGTGTCACATTGGCATCTGTCATTGCTATCAGATGCCACTATCAGCTATAAACGTGGCATCTGAGGGGTACAATGACGGGGATTGGCGCAATCGCTGCTCCTTGTCATTGCACCCACTACTTACACAGAAATGTGCTTCTTGACGAAGTAATTTGTCACAAAGCTAATTTTTTTGTAAAATTCAGCAAAGCAGCTGAATCAAATTTTGCAATACTTCACTCATCTCTAGTTGGCACCAAACTCTTTGAAGAGAAGTCCCTAGCACTCACAATATAATCAACCCCATACTGTTCTGAAACCGAGCTGAAGTGGTTAAGGAGGAACGGAAAAAACATAATAGAAATGTTTCTTCAGCCCATGAAAAAGGAAGGAGTGATCAGTATTAGTGGCAGTTACATTTTGGGTGGCTGTGCAATGCTCTCCTTAGCTTCTCCACACAAGGTAGACAGATGCGCCTGGGCAATCTCCTTCCCCTGTCACTGTTTATGCCAGCTCTGATTATGTTAACATTTATATCATCTGTGAAAAAAATGTAATTTTCAGATTAATATCCCTTTCAACCCTTCAGTGTCATATTCTATTTGATTTTAAAAGAACGCTGGAGAGACGGCAATAATTTTGCTGCTCTTACAGTAAAAGTGTGCAATCTGTTTGGCCAGGACTTTACAGCAATTTGGTAGGTCCCCTCCCTGAAGCTGGCAGTATCCGCTGG
Organism: Bufotes viridis; assembly: GCA_033119425.1. Classification (NCBI taxonomy): domain Eukaryota; kingdom Metazoa; phylum Chordata; class Amphibia; order Anura; family Bufonidae; genus Bufotes; species Bufotes viridis. The sequence continues at coordinate 403,962,889 of CM065590.1, forward strand.
CCTTTAAAATAATTAATGTCCCCATGCTTTAAAACTTAATGATCAGCAGTACAGGATTACACTGAGTAAATACTGGCACTTGAAACTGACCAGCAATGTTGACTTTCATTTAGAATTCAGTGTAAAGAAAAACATGGATCACACTTCACTCTCAGGATGGAAGGCAGACGTCTTGCAGAGTCATGTTGGCTCTTGTGCCATCTCTCCTGATCCTAAAAAAAACACAAGATGACACATACATTCTGAGACATGAGACTAAGAATTTTTTAACATAATTTAGCCAATAAAAAAATAGCAAATATTCTGAGCAATGTTGTGCAAACGTTCAGTAGCCCATACCAACAGTCATCAGTGGTATGTTTTTGCAATGTGGGAGGAAATCAATGTACCTGGAGGAAACCACAGAAACATGGGAAGAACATACAAAATCCGTACAGATGTTCTCTTTGGTCCGATTCAAGTCCAGGACCTCAGTCCTTTTTTATTCTGAGGACAGGCAGACAAAAACTGATCAACCTAACAATATAACACCACATAATAGTGGAATAACCCCTTTAAGGCTCATGACTGTGCAAATGTTTAGTAGCCCAGTCATCATTGGTATGTTTTTTCAATGTGGTAGTGTTGAGCGCGAATATTCGAATAGCGAATTTTTATCGCGAATATCGGCACTTCGCTAATTCGCGAATTTTTCGAATATAGCGCTATAAATTCGCTATTTCGAATATTCGTTTTTTTTTTATTTTTTTTCGTTATATTTTTTTCTTTCCCACTTCCCATAAGTAGCTCTTACCTGTCCTGAGGATTCCTGGCTTCCTGGCTGCTCCAGTCAGTGCCCGTTGCCGCTTCTGCCGACTTACGTGCTCATGGAGCGTCCCCATCACCATGGGAACGTCTCCATATACTAAAATGTACTGTCGGATTTGAGAATTACGTTGAAATCGCAATGCGATTAATTCAAGTTATATTAATCGCATTGCGATTTCAACTTAGCACTGCTATGTTCCATATTCGTTAACTTCGTTAATTCTAGCAAGCTGACCCATTATAAACCCAGCTCTAAGTTGAAATCGCAATGCGATTAATATAACTTGAATTAATCGCATTGCGATTTCTACTTAGCACTGCTGCTATATTCCATATTCGTTAATTCTAGCCTATGTAAGATAGCAGTGCTAAGTTGTAATCGCAATGCGATTAATATAACTTGAATTAACCGCATTGCGATTTCAACAGACATGGTTTACTATGGTTGCTAAAACGAAGATGGAGAATACTTCGTTATCTTCGTTTTGAGGAATATGACAAATTTATTCGTCATATTCGCTAATTCTACCAAGCCAACCATAGTAAACCAGGTCTAAGTAGAAATCGCAATGCGATTAATTCAAGTTATATTAATCGCATTGCGATTTCAACGTAATTCTCAAATCCGACAGTACATTCTAGTATGGAGACGTTCTTGGTTTGGTAGAATTAGCGAATATGACGAATGTATTCGTCATATTCCACAAAACGAAGATAACGAAGTATTCTCCATCTTCGTTTTAGCTACCTATTCGTCAACTTCGCTAATTCTAGCAATCAAATAGGAAGGTTGACTATAGAGACAGCTGTTTAATTCGCTATGCGATTATATTATTATTATTATTTTTTTAATAAATAGAATAATTATAATAATTATCAAGTAATATAATTATTCTATTAAAAAAGCAAAGTAATATAATCGCATAGCAAATTAAACAGCTGTCTCTATAGTCAACCCTCCTATTTGATTGCTAGAATTAGCGAAGTTGACGAATAGGTAGCTAAAACGAAGATGGAGAATACTTCGTTATCTTCGTTTTGAGGAATATGACGAATACATTCGTCATATTTGTCATCTTCGCTATAATTCTAGATATGAAACCAATAGGAAAGTAGCCTAAGTTAAAATCGCAATGAGCGATTATTTAAATCGCATATTAATCGCGATAACTAGAATAATGACGAATATTCGATTTCGACGAATATGAAATGAATATTCTTTTGAATATTCGCGAATTTCGTCGAAATCGAATATGGCACCTGCCGCTCATCACTACAATGTGGGAGGAAATCAGTGTATCTGGAGGAAACCCACAGAAACATGGGCAGAACATACAAAATCTATATCGATCTTCTCTTTGGTCAGATTCCCAAGCTAACAATATAACATCACATGTAATAGTGGGAAAACCCCTTTAAGGCTCATAACCATGACTGTAATATGGCTTTGTAAAAGTCTGTGGATTCATACTGTTCCTCCATATACCTGAAAATGATTACTGAATCCCACTGAAAACAATGGTGCCATACTGCAGAGTAGGCATTAGCAAAAGTTCTTCACTTGTGAGGGGCTGTCCTCACATGTAAAGAAGCGCTCATCTACCTGTTGATTGACAGGGCTGGACATCTCCCTTGGCCCTAACAATCTTCCGCCTCCATAGCAGTGACTGTTCATGTGTCGCTACCAGTGGCGTACCGTCAATATAGGCAGACCACGCACTGGCTATGGGGCCCGTGAGGTTAGGGGGCCCGGCCAGGCTGCATGGCTCCGCCCCCTTTCCGACCTGAATACCCACTGCATTAGTAACAGAGATAAATACAGGCAATGGCTACATATAATAGCGCTTTTGGGTCAGCAGCCATATTTACATTTTCATTTTGCCCTATGCGCAGCGCTGGTGCTGCACTGATAACAGCAGGCCGGTCAGTGGAAGGAGGGAGGACAGGAGAGTGAGCAGCTGCTTCCTCCAATCAGGTAGCAGCTCAGTGCCTGATGTGCCCGCCCCTCTGTGATGTCCCACAGCAAGCAGCCTGGTAAAGTACCAGCGTCCAGCCCTGGACTTACTTATCAGCAGTGATGTCCCACATGCTTCCCCTCCTCTGGGTCCTCCGTACTTCTCTTTGTTTGTTTAACCCCAGCACCGCCAGTTACAGCCAGTCGCTGGGTGAGAGGTCAGAAACGCTCTGCATGATGGAGCTGAGGTGAGAGGAGCTGACAGGAAGACACGCTGTTTGCAGGGTGACTGAATTTACAGCTGCTAGGGTCAGGGTCAAACAGGAGCCTCAGCTCTGCTCACTGTAGTGTATATATATTCTATCATATGGGATCTGAGGCCTGTGCTGGATGCTCCAGATAGCCTACCTCTGAGGTAAAAGGATGGGACATGACTAAAAATGCTCAGCCCTGCTCTCTGTTAATAACAAAGGGAGAAGTTGAGCTGTGAGACAGAGATCTAATGCTGTAAGACCTGCAGAAGATCTGTCCCAGGGGTCACACTGACCAGTATGGACAGTCCTGCTGCAGTCATTAACCCTATCGGCTCTCCTCTGCTTTAGGGCTCATGAACACAACCATTGATTTGGTCTGCATCCGAGCCTCAGTTTTTGCGGCTCAGGTGCAGACCCATTCACTTCAATGGGGCCGCAAAAGATGCGGACAGCACTCCGTGTGCTGTCCGCATCCATTGCTCTGTTCCATGGCTCCTCAAAACAAAATAGATGATGTTCTATTCTAATCCATTTTGCGGACAAGAATAGGCATCTCTATAATGGACCGCCCGTTCCGCAAATTGTGGAAGGCACACAGGCAGCTTCCGCGTTTTGCAGATCTACAAAACACATACGGTCATGTGCATGAGACGCCGAGTTCATATCCCATTTTTTCCATCCGTTTTATGTATGCATACAGTGCATCCTTCATCATAGAGTTTGAAAGAAAAATGTATATGTTAACGTTTATGTTTTTTCTACTGGACTCTGTGGCATAGAAAAGCGTTGAGTGCTGAACTCCCCCCACCCCCAACATATACGTAAAAACGTGATGTGAACAAATCCTAACCTTTTATTTAACCCTTAATGTACCCCACACTCTCACTAGCTTTAATAATTGGACTTTTTATTGGAGGGGGGCCCAATTCTGAGTTTTGCTATGGGGCCCCATTATTTCTATGCACGCCCCTGGTCGCTACCCAGAAGTGTAGCAGCAACTGCTAAAGATCTAAAGAAAACATACTTTTAAAAAGAACTGGGCACATGGAGGTGTCATGGGCGCAGCTCCCCTCCAGTTTCTTCTCACGCAGCTCAGCTTGTTTGACAGGTCTCTCCCGGTCTGGATATAAAGAGAGATCTGTCAATGAACCCGAGCCAGGAGAAGTACTTTCAAAGTAAAACATATATCCGTGTAATAAAGGAGCTGTTCACTGTTTCATGTTACACATGGTTAGCGCAGAGTGACAGTTTCTTTTAACCGAGTGCCATGCAAAGCACCAAATGGCTGCGCATGTAGTGCCACAACTTCGGATGAAACTATAAAGACTGCTTTGAAACTCCATGCTTATGACTCTGCATTAAAGGGGTTTTCTGGGATTACTATGTTTTTTTCACAGACATGCTCGTGTAGTTTCTTACCTCATGTACATCTTCCCAATTTGGACTCTCCTGACACGTTTTCACCATGTAAATGTAGCTCTTCCTGTTGCTGTATCCAACCAAACCCATGATGCTCTTCTTCTTGCTCTGCCACAGCCCTAGTATCCCCAGCTCCTCCCACCTATTTTGTTACATAAACACTCTCCTATGACTGTCCCTAACAACTCCCAGCTAGCTTATAGCTCCTCCCACCCAGCTTTTTACATAGACACTCCCCTATCACTGCCCCTGGTGCTGCTTTGAAACAACCATGGACATAATAAAATTACGGGAATTGTTGCATGGACATGGTCATGTGACCACAGCGGAAGATAGGAGCAAAAAAAAGTAAAAGAAATTACAGCTACCTTCATAAAGGATTATTTTAAAGGGTGTTGATACAAGCCAGAAACCCCCTTTAAAAGCGATATCTAGTCCAAAAAGTGATAAAACAGCAATGCTTACCTGCTATTCATATCCGTCAACCTATTTAGTGTTGAACCGTGATCTAAATTTCAAATGAACTTATTTTGTATGTTTTGGGATGGTTATAAAGTAGAAACTACTAAGCTACCAGAGAGGGAAAAAAGATTGATAGGTAATTGCTACACATATACTGAAGCAGATAAGCCTTAAATAGAAGGAGTGGGAGAGCCCATCAGCATGACACTATGCAATGACAGCCTACGTGAGCAGTTAAAGGAAATCAGTAGAATGCCGACAAGTTCAAAGTTTATCTCTACATATACACAGAGGATACATGTCCTCAAAGGTTTCCGTGGTCCTCTTCCACCCTCAACTAAAGTGACACGTGTTGGGTACAGCAGTTGCAGTAACATTCAGGCCCTGGCTTATAGCTAGTGAGAGAGCAGCAGTCCCTAGAATAGCATGTAATGGTTGGGAAGCCCTGAAACAGATTTTACATTAGGGCCTGGACTTCAAACGCTGATCAACTATATTTATAGGAGTTGTCTGGTTTCATAATATTGATGACCTTTCCTCAGGATAGGTCATCAATATCAGATCTATGGGAACCCTCTCCCATTCAAGTGAATGGGATGGACAGCTATAATTACTCTGCACCGCCACTACAAAGTACTATAGATGGCATGCAGGTAACCAGTGAAGAGGATGCGCAGCCCTGATGGGGCTGGTGGAAGTTGGACCCTCACTGATATTGGTGACTTATCCAGAAGATAGGTCATCTATGTCATGATATCGACAATCCTAGCAAGGGAAATAATTTCCTATAAATATGTTCAGATATTGTAAGTGTTTGAATTATAAGAAGATGTAATCCCCACTTAGGACAGGGAGGAAAGGGTCACCACTGTAAACAAGTAGAAAAACATATATTTGCTGCAACTACTGGGAAAGCCATTTGTCTTGAAATATGCTAGGGCATCAAAATCACATGAAAGCAGGAAAGACCAAGCACTATGGCAGTCCATAAAAATGGAGCTTACTTGAACCATGATAAACCTACATACACAAAATATCTACATGTTTCAAGACCCTCTTAGTCATAATTGGCGATGAGGCTTGAAACGCATCAGAATTCTATTTTTTTGGACAGGAGTACAGATGATGTGTTCCTGTGGCTCAAAGCTCCAAACCTGCTTTTCTAAATTCTAACATTTTGGCTCGCTGCGGCATACATATAGATTTGTACAGTTAGTATTGAGTTCAATGAGAGCTGTAAAAATGAAGTGAGCATCCCCTATTGGTGGCTGAAGGTAGCCAGAATTTTATTGGTTAACTCTGTGATGTTCTGTGATGTCTTTTGTTTTTTTAATATAAAACGTTTGCCATACTCTATTACTCTTCATTACTTACTACCACTATTATGTATTAGAGAATAACAAGCTTTAAAGGCTCTGATAAGAGAACTTTTTTCACTAATCCAAACGTCCTTCTGGGAATCAAAATTTTGGACTTATTTAAATCTGTTCTTCCAATCTGGCAAATCTGTCCAGACCTGCGTGTTGGATTTCTTTTTATTAAATAAATGTTATTCTTGCAGTAGAATGTCAGATGTTTGTTCTCGTTTCATGTGCACAGGACTAATGCAGGTGTACTCTGTATGCCCTACATTCTTTTCATGTGGCTTACTGTGTGATTTCAGGTAGAAAGGGAAAGTTTTCCAAGACAACCTCATTAATAGGTTTGAGTTTGACAAAATCTCACTGGTTAAGTATAATTATGGAAAACAGGAAATTAACCCATAATTACTGCATAAGAGGCACAATGTCATACCTAGATGAGGGCAACCTCACTGCAAAGATGAGAATTAACCTCTAGTTTGGTCCCAGGTTTTGCCATTGAGGTCTGCACTACTCTTATCTCTTCACTATCCAAAATTCCAGAACGACTCGCTGACGCTTTTCACTCTGTAGGTGCCTGCCTATAACAGACCTCTGGCCACTTATTTCAAAAATAAAAGTGAAAATACTCGGCATTAAATTATCTCCCAGTCTCCAAGTATTATCGATCCCCTTCCCTCCTGCACTTTCTCTGGTTCACTCTCTACATTTTACTCAATCATGAAGATATCTCAAGGCTCCTCTCTTGCCCTACTACTTGCACTAGTGTCCCTATTCCCTGACACCTCCTCCAGTCGCTCTCCACAGCTTCCTCTACTCACTTAGCTAAAATATTTCACCTCTCTCTTTTCTGGTATCTTTCCCTTCTCTTTTAAACATGCTGTCATAAACCCATTGCTTAAAAAAAAATCTCTTGACTCGTCCTGCACAACTTACTACCAGCTTTTCTCTCATCTCCCCTTCATCTCTAAACGTCTGCTAAGTCTGGTCTACTCTTGCCTCATGCTCTATCAATCTGCTATCTCTCTGCTTTACACCTTACAATCTGGTTTCCACACTATACAAAAACTGTCATTACTAATGACGTCAAAAGATTTCAATGTCAAAAGAATGAGGTCAATGTCAAAAGATTTCCTGATGGCTAAATTCAATGGTAACTACTCTCTACTCATTTTTCTGGCTCTCTGCGGCATTTGGCACACTAGACCGCCAACTCTTCTGAGTCTTTACCTACTGCTCTTGGTTTTCTTTCTATCCTTTTGATCAGTTTTTTAGTGTTCCATTTGATTGCTCTACTTCTTCTCCTCTTCCTCAGGGATCTGTCATTAGATCAAATTCATCATAAGGGATTATAAAGATTATAAGTAATACATGTGTTTATCTAAATATACTGATAATATGTCACTTCCAGTATTTACTGGAAAATCTAAAATAGTAATTAATACTAGAAAAATGTGCTCAAGTACCACTAGCCTCACAAAAAGTATTTTTACATGGACATAAAAAAGTCACCTATTTTTACGGACTGTACAGGAATTTCTGGACAGTTGGTAATCCTGTCCTAGGTCCTCTCCTCTTTCCTCTCTACACTACCCTTATTGGACAGACTATCAGTAGGTCTGCTTTTCAGTCCCATTTGTATGCTGATGACAACCAATTATATTGATCAATCCATGACATCACCCCTGTACTACTACAAAACACCAGTGACTGTCTATTATCTCTCTCTAACATCATGTCCTCTCTATCTGAAACTTAATGTTTCAAAAACTTAACTTCTTGTGTTTTTTTCTGATCTACTTAACCTGATTAAACCTGATATTTTCCTCTAAATGTGTAGTACTACCATAAATCCTAACATAACCCCGTTGTCTTGGGGTTATGTTTGACACTGATCTTTCCTTCACCCCATGTATTCAGTCACTTACCTACTGCCATCTGCACATCAATAATATCTCTATAATCTGCCCTTTTCTTATTGTAGAAACAAAAACTCTCATTTTTGCCCTGATTCATTCTCATGCTTACTGTAACACGTTACTAATCAGTCTTCCACTTATTAAACTTGCTTTCCAAATTGGAGGGAATTAATTATACAGGTTCTCAACACTCCTCTCTCCAAGGGCCCCACATCAACTGCATGTGCTGCTTCTATGGTACGTATGGATTTGCTCTCGAGCAGAGTTAGACTGGACCACCAATGGGCTCAGACTCTTACATAATCATTTGGCCAACTCATCATGGGGATTCTCAATTTTGTTTTGTTATTTTACATATGGCTTTTTAGACCTTGTTGATGATACATCCTCTAGATGCGATGGTAATAGCAATACGATTAAAAGTCGGCATGCACTTGTTTTTATAACTGGATGAGCGGCTCTTAGACGAATTCCCACTCATTGGCCAAAGTTACTCCAACAACCAGTTTTGTGAAAGATTTTCTTCTTCTCTCTTCCGAGATCAGAGTCTGGTTTTGACATGAAAAGAAGGAAAGAACGCAACAGAATAAAAAACTGGAGGACAAACTTTTTCCCACTAAATGTTTAGTCTACAGAATGAATCAGCAATTAAACAGAATTTTACTAAATAAACCTATAATGCAGAATATGTGCCTTCTCGACCTGGCAGCAGTGGTTTCTCTTAGTAGTGGTTGGCACAGTTTGTATAGACCACGGTGAGTTGGCACTAGCTGTGTGATGAAACTTTGCCATTGAATCTTTGAACCACAACTGTATACCTCTTCCAGGAACAAGGTAATGTGTATAAGAAGTTAAATATTGCTGCCTCCTCCCTTTCCCGCGCCTTCTCTCTGGGGTCAGGTTGTTCTTGAGTTAGAATTAGACAACAGAGGCATGTTTAACGTCCCGGCAAAGTGGGTTCATGAAACAAGGCGTCCTTTCTACCGTCTCTTTCGAATTTGACCAGGGTTAAACATGAGGCACTGATCACCTGATCTTCTTGTTTATTCCTTACTAGCCCCATCTTAGGAGAAAGGTAAACACACCTGCCCTTCTTGAGAACCACATCTGCAGCCTCATTCTATCAAAGAAAGGAACTCTATATCCAGAAACAAGTTCATACCAGCCTGTTTTTTTTTCTTGTGATTACCAAAAAGGGGCCTTTCATATTGGATCACAGATACATTTCGGATTTAAATTCCTTTTCTGATGACTGTGGATACAGAAAGGAGGGATTGATGGGTTTGTAATCTGCTTTTAGTCCTGCGGTTGCCTTCCCTTCTTATCAGGAATGCAGGACTTGCCTCTTTATCCCCTGCAGCCTAATACCTTCACAATGATGGCCAACAGGGGCGTAATGATCGTGGTCCCAGAGGGTGCGACCGCGACCGGGCCCGGCGGGGGCCCGCTGCACTCACATGTAATGGGAGCGCTCTGACGGGGCCCGGCATGAAATACAGTGAGAATGCCGGGCCCTGTCAGAGCGCTCTTCAAACATGAGGGGAGCGCAGAGGCAAGGAAGGGGGGAGGGGCCTCACCCGGCAGTTCTAGTCACTGCTGAGCTTTTCGTTTTCAGAGTGAAGCAGTGCGATCACTCCGCTCCCTGCTTCACTGTTCTTCTGAGCTCAGGCGCTCCCCCTGCTGGCCGCACATCGCGTTGTTGGCTGTGGGAGGAGTGCTGAAAGCCCAGGAATCGGCCTTTAGCACAGCCAGCAACGCGATGTGAGTGTGGGAGCGTGTTATCAGGGAAGAGGGTAAGTATGTTTTGTTTTTTTGTTTTTTACATAAAGCTGCAGATTGGAGGCAAAAGGGGGGCAACAACTAGTGTGAGGGGGCACAAAAGTGGGCATCTTTACTGAGGGGACGGCCTAATCTGGAATAACTACTGTGAGGGGGAACATATGTAGGCAAAACTGCTGTGAGGGGGCACATATGTGGGCATAACTACTGTGAGGGGGCACATATCTGGCATACTGTGAGGGGGCACATATCTGTCATAAGTACTGTGAGGGGGCACATATCTGTCATAAGTACTGTGAGGGGGCACATATCTGGCATAACCACTGTGAGGGGACACATATCTGGCATAACCACTGTGAGGGGCACATATCTGGCATAACCACTGTGAGAGGGCACATATCTGGCTTAACTACTGTGAGGGGCACATATCTGGCATAACTGCTGTGAGGGGGAACATATCTGGCATAACTACTGTGAGGGGGCACATATATGGCCAAACCACAGTGAGGGGCACATATCTGGCATAACCACTGTGAGGGGCACATATCTGGCTAGAACTACTGTGAGGGGCACATAATCTTGGCATGACTACAGTGAGGGGGCACAAAAGTAGGCAAAACTACTGTGACAGGAACAAAGTTAGGCATAACTGCTGTGAGGGGCCACAAGGAGGACATAACTATTTTGAAGGGACCACAAGGTTAAGGCTTTATTACTGTGAGGGGCCACAAGGTGGGCATTAGTACTTTGAGGGGCCACAATGTTGGCATTAGTACTGCGTGGTAGGTAGCACTTAGGGGAAATGTCCTAGATTACCCTGCTATACATTGGCATGGCTCAGTCTTACAGGCCACCACAGCGTCCCCTGCCGGTGATTTCACAGGGGCAGTCACCATCCCTTCCTTATGTGATTATTCTTTTTTTCTCTATGGCCACAGGGTCCTTGTTCTGGATCCAGTGGACATCATGCCGACGCCAGCGACACACTTGATGAGGTAGGACCAGATTATATTAGGACTGAGTGAGTGTAGCCATGCATTGGGCTTAGGGCTCTTTCACATGAGCGGATCCTGTGCGGGTAAGGCCTCTTTCACACTATCGCTTTTGCTTTCCGTCCTAGAGTTCCGTCCTCGGGGCTCTAGGACAGAAAGATACTGATCAGGATTATCCCAATGCATCCTAAATGGAGAGAAATCCGTTCAGGATGCATCAGGATGTCTTCAGTTCAGTACTGAGATGTTTTTTGGCCGTAGCAAAATCCGCAGCAAAATCCGCTTGTCCGCTTGCCACTGATGGCCAAGCATTTAAAGTTAACCCTTCTAGTATTAAATCTTAACTTGAACATTTACAAAGCAAAGTATTCCCATAATTGCTTACATTTTTCTTTTATTACTTCTCCCCCTGTGATTCACTGATTGCAGATCTATTGCTCTCAACTTGACTCCTATTTCTTTTGTTCCCTTCCAATAACCTTTCTATTGTGCTCCTCTAATACAAACTTGCAGTGGTCTAAAGATAGCACTTTCTAAATCTGTGGGTTATTTCATCTCTTTTTTTCCAGTTCAAGACGAACAAACATTAAGCCCGTAACATTAATGGTCTTAACTATTTGGTTACATTTTTCTTGAACATTTTCTTTCAGTCTCACATTGAGCAGCGACTTACAGCTGAGCATCTTGGCTGCTAATCCTTTGTACCAAAGGCACTATGATGGTCTTGGAGGACTAATGTAGATTTATGTGATGAAGAAGCAGAGAGCCAGATGGGAAAGGGTGCATGGACAAGAAAGTGTACACCATTGCCTGAACTGACTGTCACAGACTGGATCATTACACTGTTGAGCAAAAGGGTAACAATGTTTTGAACTTTTGACTTTTAGGGTCCTTATCTCACCATCCACTACAGCTTCAAACGTATGACTATCATCATTTTATAGAGAATCATCCTGGCTATCTCATACATAAATTGGATTTGAAACTATTTAGCTTATGATTAGTTATGCAAATTCTTGTCATGTGACTGCATTGTTACTGTATTGCTCCTGGTGGTGGAACAATCTTTTTCTTCTTGTATACTACAAATTGCAACCTTTTCTCACATTCCCTAATAGCTCAGTGTGTTCATTCCCAAGCGAAAGGCTTGAATCCAGGAGCAGCCATGAAGAAGACTTCACAAGAAAAGAAAAACAGCATCATCCTACTCATCGATAGCAGTATCTTGGCCAAGAAGATTGCCAAACTGCATCATGTGAATGCCATAACAAACGGAAGAATATGAAAATAAGTCCATCCATCCATTCCAAAGCCATGAGGTGGACGTCCAGGCAAAATATCAGAGTCAACAAGGCGGCTCATCAAAAGATCTATCAGTTCTGGTGCGACAAACACGGCGTTAGAGGTATTATGAACGTATTATAAACATATGGCTCATAATAGTGAAATCACAGACATCCATGCAACCACCGCATGACACGCATTACACAAGTCTGGAATGGTGGCCCAAAAAAAAGTGAAGAAGCCTCAACTTCAATATCGTCATAAGAAGAGTTTGCAAAAAAGTATGAATAGTGGACAAAAGGCATTGGATGCTTGACTAGGATCGAGTTACTTCCTACACTCGAGTACTATGGGTATTAAAAGGATGACATAGTGTTCTAGCAGGACAACAACCCGATTCATACGTCGACATTGACAAAGAAATGGTTCAATGACCATGAGGTGCTGGATTGGCCCCCACAGTCTCCAGACCCCAGACCTTAAAAAATCAAACAGTTGTGGGTAGAGTTCAAGAAAAAGCTGTATTCGTACCGAAGTGAGTCGACCAGTGCGCACCAACATTGGGAGTGTGAAGAAGAGACCTGGGAACAGATTTCTGCCGAGACATGCTTAAATCTGATCAAGAGCATGCCCAGAAGGATTCAGGCAGTGTTGAAAGCCAAAGAAGGATTTACTAAATACTAACAAAATAATAAAAATAAAAATTTTGACATTTAGGTGCAAAACAGTAACAATGCAGTTACATGACAGGAATCTGCATAACTAATCATATGCTAAATAGTTGCAAGTCCAATGGGTCATAAGAATTAATACAAGTTTGTATTTTGCAGGTTGGTAGTTTATAAAGTATACACGTTTACACGGACCTACACTAGATATTATATTCGGTACTCATATGCTACAAAAATGATCATTTCCTATGCAATACAAGAGTAATATGTTAAGTAGCTTGGCCAAGCATGCATGTTTTTAATGGGGTGAGGGAAAAACAGTAAGTAGCTGTTTCTGGCAGCAAGTTATCTCACGTGAAAACAAAGGATCAGACATGGGGGATTTCCCCTTGATCTTCCTTGCCTCCAAAATTTGCTATTGAAGTTGTCAGAAGAGCTCCATCCATACACATTAGATAGTTAACCGTTCCTAATGGAGTTGTTTGTTTTCAGCTAAAATTTCTGTAAAATATATAGCCTCCCTAAAGGGGCTGTTCGGGATCACATTTGTTTTAACTAACATTACTAATCACTTTTACATATAGCTGTAAGGTCCCTCTGAAGGTTTCCAGGTCTTTTTTCCCTCTTCCGGTGCTCCTACGGGTCTCCAACGCTGCAATCGTTATTGTTTACATCGCAGCTCTCCTTCTATGTCACTTCCTACCGTGCTGCCTTGTGGGAGATGCAGTTTGACATCTCGGCCCCTACCACTTCCTCTCATCAGTATTCCACCTTCTGCCATTCCTCCTAGTAACATCAGTAAAACCGCCCTTGTCAATGCCTATAGGCACAAACCCTCCCTGCTTCCATGTACAGTGCCTTGCAAAAGTATTCACCCCCCTTTTTGTGTTTTGTTCAATGTTTTGTTAATCTGAATTTTATGTGATGGATCAGAACACAATAGTATAAGTTGGTGAAGTGAAATGAGAAAAATATATAAATAAAACTATTGTTTAGAAACAGAAAATTGTCATGTGCGTATGTATTCACCCACTTTGTTAGGAAGCCCATAAAAAGCTCTGGTGCAACCAATTATCTTCAGAAGTCACATAATTAGTGAAATGATGTCAACGTGTGTGCAATCTAAGTGTCACATGACCTGTCATTACATATAAACACCATTTTTGAAAGGCCCCAGAGGCTGCACCACCTAAGCAAGAGGCATCACTAACCAAACACTGCTATGAAGACCAAGGAACTCTCCAAACAAGTAAGGGACAATGTTGTTGAGAAGTACAAGTCAGGGTTAGGTTATAAAGAAAAAAATATCCAAATTTTTGATGATTCCCAGGAGCACCATCAAATCTATCATAACCAAATGGAAAGAACATGACACAACAGCAAACCTGCCAAGAGACGGCTGCCCACCAAAACTCACGGACCGGGCAAAGAGGGCATGAATCAGAGAGGCAGCTCAGAGACCTAAGGTGACCCTAGAGGAGCTGCAGCGTTCCACAGCAGAGACTGGAGTATCTGTACATAGGACGACAATAAGCCGTACGCTCCATAGAGTTAGGCTTTATGGCAGAGTGGCCAGCAGTAAGCCATTACTTTCAGCAAAAAAAAAAAGGCACGTTGTGAGTTTGTGAAAAGGCATGTGGTAGACTCCTAAAATGTATGGAGGAAGGTGCTCTGGTCTGATGAGACTAAATTTGAACTTTTTGGCCATCAAAGAAAACGCTTTGATGGCCGCAGTGGCTGCGGCCACTGGTCAAGTACTGTTTGTAATACTGTAGAATAAAAACCATCCTTCCACACAGAGTCCTGTAGGTGTAAAGTTATCTACAGGGTATAAATAGTCCTCATATAAAAGTCATGATATTTCATATAACAGCACTGGTTTGTTTTTTTCCTTGAAGGAAACTAGGACAAGTTGCTTTTCATGAAACTTTTTAGTAACAAATATTTTACTATGGAATATTGAATTTTAATACGTATCAATTGCAGAAACATGGAAAGAGCAAAATTCATCATATCAGTTGAGTCTCAATGAAAATCAAAAAGCATATATATTTAATGTAAATATAGGGGGGTTTAGGAAGTGCCAAACTGGGAAATTCCCAAAGACCTCCATTTACCAAGGGGCCCCTCATAACAGTAAAACCTACAAATTATTTGGATACTATAAGGAAAAAAATAGAATATGTAAAAAACTAATAAAATTTGCCAAACTAGAGACCGAGAGATTAATTGCCAAAGAGAGTAAAACTAACCCTAAAATGTTCTTCAATTAAATAAATAGTAAAAAATATAAATCTGAAGGAGTCGGCCCTCTACATAGCAATAAGGGGGGTGTTGCAGAGAGCGACGAGGATAAAGCAAAACTATTAAATATTTTTTTCTCCACTATATTCACTGAGGAAAATAAACTGTCAGATGAAATGCAGAATGTAAAAGTAAATCCCCCATTAAAAGTGCCCTGTCTGACCCAGGAAGAAGTACAACAGCGACTTAAAAAGATTAAAATAGACAAATCGCCAGGACCGGATGGCATACACCCCCGTATCCTAAGGGAATTAAGTGATGTCATAGCCAGACCATTATTTCTGATATTTACAGACTCTATAATAACAGAGAATGTTCCACAGGATTGGCGCATAGCAAATGTGGTGCCAATATTCAGAAAGGGTCCAAAAACAGAGCCTGGAAATTATAGGCCGGTAAGTTTAACATCTATTGTTGGTAAACTGTTTGAAGGGTTTCTAAGAGATGCTATTTTGGAGTATCTCAATGAAAATAAGCAAATAACACCATATCAGCATGGCTTCATCAGGGATCGGTCATGCCAAACAAATTTAATCAGCTTCTATGAGGAGGTAAGTTCTAGACTTGACAGCGGCGAATCAATGGATGTCGTATATCTGGACTTCTCCAAAGCATTTGACACCGTACCTCATAAAAGGTTAGTATATAAAATGAGGATGCTCGGACTGGGAGAAAATGTCTGTATGTGGGTAAGTAACTGGCTGAGTGACAGAAAACAGAGGGTGGTTATTAACGGTACATACTCAGATTGGGTCACTGTCACTAGTGGGGTACCTCAGGGGTCAGTATTGGGCCCTATTCTCTTCAATATATTTATTAATGATCTTGTAGAAGGCCTGCACAGTAAAATATCTATTTTTGCAGATGACACTAAACTGTGTAAAGTAATTAACACTGAAGAGGACAGTTTTCTGCTACAGATGGATCTGGATAGATTGGATGCTTGGTCAGAGAAATGGCAGATGAGGTTTAACACTGACAAATGTAAAGTTATGCACATGGGAAGGAATAATGCAAGTCACCCGTACATATTAAATGGTAAAACACTCGGTAACACTGACATGGAAAAGGATCTAGGAATTTTAATAAACAGCAAATTAAGCTGCAAAAACCAGTGTCAGGCAGCTACTGCCAAGGCCAATAAGATAATGGGTTGCATCAAAAGGGGCATAGACGCCCGTGATGAGAACATAGTCCTACCACTTTACAAATCACTAGTCAGACCACACATGGAGTACAGTGTACAGTTCTGGGCTCCTGTGAACAAGACAGACATAGCAGAGCTGGAGAGGGTTCAGAGGAGGGCAACTAAAGTAATAACTGGAATGAGGGATCTACAGTACCCTGAAAGGTTATCAAAATTAGGGTTATTCACTTTAGAAAAAAGACGACTGAGGGGAGATCTAATAACTATGTATAAATATATCAGGGGTCAGTACAGAGATCTGTCCCATCATCTATTTATCCCCAGGACTGTGACTGTGACAAGGGGACATCCTCTGCGTCTGGAGGAAAGAAGGTTTGTACACAAACATAGAAAAGGATTCTTCACTGTAAGAGCAGTGAGACTATGGAACTCTCTGCCTGAGGAGGTGGTGATGGTAAGTACAATAAAGGAATTCAAGAGGGGCCTGGATTTATTTCTTGAGTGTAATAATATTACAGGCTACAGCTACTAGAGAGGGGTCGTTGATCCAGGGAGTTATTCTGATTGCCTGATTGGAGTCGGGAAGGAATTTTTTTCCCCTTAAGTGATGAAAATTGGCTTCTACCTCACAGGGGTTTTTTGCCTTCCTCTGGATCAACTTGTAGGAAACAGGCTGAACTGGATGGACAAAAGTCTTTTTTCGGTCTTATATACTATGTTACTATGTTATATGGTAGTATTATGAGGTCCATATATTTCGGTATTATCTTGGCACTGTATGGCAGTATGATAGATGTAAGGTAGGTAGCGTAGGCGATCTGTTAGGGGACTACTGAATGGTTTTGGATTAAACAAAGTTCTCTGTTCTTAGATTTTTTAACAATTTGTCTCTTCATCTACAAATAAAATAACTTGGAAAAGTAGACAATAAAATGGATGATTTCAATCAAAGAACTTTTATTCTGGGACCACTACCAGTTCATCCCTCCCTGGATGGTGGTATTATGAGTACTGAAATTATGAGAAAATGTACAGGTATAGATCTAGTGATACAATATATACTGTAGCCTATAACAGCTATACTAAAGCCATTGTATTTATAGGGGGAGTATTATCCTCCTGATAACTGAATGAACAGTTCTTTGAGTGAGGGCCACCACTGCCAGCCTGGTAAGTCACTGAGCTCAATGGACTTGTTTGGATAATTGCAACTTGGACGCCTTTACCTGGAAGACTCCCTCAATTTTAAGTTTCCCCACAATATTTTAAGATTTTATTAGAAATCTTGCAGCATGTAAACACCTTTTGTATACTTTCAGAATTTCCATGGAGCCAGCCCTTCAATATATTACCAAAGGTTGTGGATCAACTGGCATCTATTATATTTTTTAAGTGATTACCAAGACTCGAAAGCATCTGTCAATTGATTTGACCAGGTCATTTTCATTTGATATTTGACTGCCCATTTCATTCTGACTCATCAAACACTTGATCCTAACTTCAAAACTGGTGGTAGCATTGTGTGTTCGGTTGGTCACATGGTCATATGACTTGGTGATGTCACAGATATTCCATTAACGGAATAGATGATTGGGCTATAATTTTAAAATGTGTTTCTACAATATTCATTTTTGTTGTTATAGTTCTGAGTGGAAAGCTCTCTGAACTAAATGTAAAACAAGTTGAATTTCATTTAATTAATTAATGAATGACTACTTAATTAATCAATTAATTAATTAAAACTTCCCGTCAAGAGTAAACAGGTTTAAAACCTGTTGACTCTTGATGGGAAGTTTCAATCAACTAATTAATTAAAAATCCCAACCAAAGGAAAAGCCATAAAGGTCTAACAGGTAAGGTTGCTCACCTCTGGGGCAAGGTTTCTTTGACCTCCTTCAATGATGCAGCTGCTATTACCATTGTAGAGGTAGATACTGTAGAGAGGTAGCCATGGCTCCCAGAGAAAGTTATAGATAGAGCACCAGCAGTGATCAGACCTTTTAATAACTGTCATAGCACCACTTCTATGTTGAAGCAGATGAAACAAATGGCCACTGGCAGCTGCTTTGCATAGGCAAACTTGGGTCAGGGGATCCCAATCTCCTGATAGATGTTGGTCCCAAAGGTGTTAGGCATAGTTCACATTATAGTTGTTTCGGGTATCGCAATTTCAATACCCAATCGATACTTTTATGCCAGTATCGATTCGGTACCGGAGTGTACGCAGTCTAGTATCTCCTCTTATGAGAGAACATGGCGTGTGCCGCGCTCGGCGCTCGCTATGTTCTTTCCAGCCAGACAACAGAAAAGGAGTGAAGGAATCCCTCCCTCCTATGACGAGGTCACAAATGAGCCCAATGAAATGAGCGGGCTCAGAAGCTGCCCACGCCACTGCCACCAATGAATATGTGGCTAATTAAAGCAGGAAGTTGGACAGGGGGAGGAAATAAACTGCTGCACCGTTGAGCTAGTGAGCTCCGTGAACAGCAGCCTCCCCCTCCTGAGTGCTTTGTGTCCTCCCCAGCATCAGCCTGAGCCTCAGAGTCAAGCAGCCAGTATAGCAGGTACCTGGCCTTGCCACCAATGATAATTAACCTTTAATATAGATACAGGAGGCGGGTGCCGGAGACAGAATCACATAGCCGGCACTGAGGGGTTAACTGCCGCTGATCGTAGCGCCCTGTCATAGAGGCCAGCACCTGACTCCTGTATCTGTATTAAAGGTCAATTATCATTGGTGTTGCAGTGCGCCCCCCCCCCAGTATTAAAATCATTGGTCCCAGGGTCCCCTCTTCCCTTTTCATTGGTGGTACAGTGGTAGTTGTGATCAGAGCCCCAGCAGTGTAATCCTGGGGCTCTGATGGGTTACCATGGCAGCTGGGACGCTACTGGCTGCCATGGTAATCTCCCTGCTGCTGTGTGCACAGGGCAGCAGGGAGAGTGTGAAGTCCTATTCACCCTAATAGAGCTCTATTAGGGTGAATAGGACAGGGTATTAAAAAATCCCAGGTTTTAGCCCCTAAGGGGGAAATGATTATTTAAAAAAAAGGAAAAAAAAAACACACCAGAATATTCGTATAAATCACCCCCTTTCCCAATTTTACATATATAATATATAAACAATAAATAAATAAACATATTACATATTGCCACGTCTGAAAAGTCCAAACTATTAAAATATTTTAAAAATGTCCTAAATAAATTAAAACCCCGCGATTCTCTATTTTTTTAAGTCACCTTATCCCCCCAAAACATAGTATACGACTGTTTGATTATGGGCCGGACGTTCCATAAAATGCGGAATGCACGCAGCTTTTTTGGTGTTTTATTTTTTTTCATGTGGTATCAAATAGTTTCGAATATAACAATACTATTTTATGGTATCGAAACCGAATCAAAATTTTGGTTTTACAACAACCCTAGTTCACATCTGTTACAGGGGCGTAGCTAACAGCTCATGGGCCCTGGTGCAAGAGTTCAGCTTGGGCCCCCCTTCCCTCAGTGCTTTGTGTGTCTTCTTATGTGGCACAAGGGTCTTTAGGCCCCCTCAGGCTCCTGGGCCCGGTAGCGACTGCTACCTCTGCACCCCCTATAGCTACGCCCATGCATCTGTGCATGATGGACCACAAGGAATTTGAATTGGGTCTTTCAGGTAAAGTCAGAGTCTGTCCTTTCACTACAACAAAATATACTGCCATGGAGACCCCAGGCAGAGTCTCCAACACATATGTGAACAAAGCCTTACCCCCATCCAAAAGGTATTTATGGAATATCTTGTGGATACTTTAATTGATAATAAGCCTTAAAGGGTTTACCTCATGAAGAACACAGGGAATCAGGATTTACTAACCCTATCAGAAGAAGGAAGCTGCATCTGGAAATGAATGGCCACACATGTAATGCATGGACACTCTAGGTCTGCATGACCAGAGGCTCATAGAAGGCTCAAAAGATGGTATCTCCAAGCCCTAAAATGGTCGATATACTGTTAATAAATATGACAAATTATTTATTCCATAATAGCAACATTTTCCTGGCTTACAAGAGTCCTGAAAAATTAACGTGATCTAAATAACCTCCGCTTTACCTTTTGTATACTCAACTCCTTCTATTAAAATCAGTCCTTATTAAAAGTTGAACATGTAATATATGTCCTATAATGTACTTGGACATTTTGCACTCTATCTGATACCATGGCGTCTTCCAAGAAACCATATTAGTTTTTGGTCCCATGGGGCTGTTTACATAATCAGGCTATGACTTTTGAGGCTAAAATGTGATTTCCATTAATTTTATGTTTCTGTGAGATATCTACAAAAGATCCCCCCATTTTCTATTGGCAACCAAATAATAGAACCTTTTAAAGGGGTTGTGTCATGAAGCATATTGCACATTTTTTGAAACCAGCACCTGAATCTGAATACTTTTGTAATTGCATGTAATTAAAAATTTTGTATAGCCAGTGAGCTATTCAATAAAATGTATTTGTATAGCGCCACCTGCTGTTCTTTTCCTTATTTTTGTCCGTCTCACTGAACTGGTCAAACATGATCAGTTTAAGGACTCATGCACACGAACATATTTTCTTTACGTTCCGTTTTTTTTTGCGGACCGTATGCGGAACCATTTGTTTCAATAGCTCTGGGGGAAAAAAAAATTACTATGCAAAAAAAGAGAACATGTCCTATTATTGTCCGCATTACAGACAAGGATAGTACTGTTCTATTAGGGGCCAGCTGTTCAGTTCCGCAAAATACGAAATGAACACGGATGTTATCCGTTTATTTTGCGGGTCCGTTTTTTGCGGACCACAAAATACATGCGGTCATGTGCATGAGCACTAAATGTACGCCACCTGGATTTAACAAAGCAAATATGTATGAGCCTCCTATTGGATAATTACTGCATGGGCGATTATCTTTCAGCTGGCAACAAGTTATTTAAACCCAACTGGTGCAATGAGTTGCTTCCCATTTCTTAAACAACCATGTCGAAAGACACATCTCGTGGTCGTGGAAAAGATGTCAAATCATTGGCATGCATCAAGCAGAGAAAACATCTAAGGAGATGGAAGAAACTACTAAAATTAAGTTAAGAACTTCCAACGTATTATTAAAAACTGGAAGGATAGTGGGGACCCATCGTATTCGAGGAAGAAATGTGGCCGTAAAAAAATCCTGAAAGATCGTGATCGACGATCACTTAAACGTTTGGTGAAATCATATCGTAGAAAAAAGACAGTAGAACTCAAGGCTATGTTTAATAGTGAAAGTAAGAGCATTTCCACATGCTCAATGCTAAAGGAACTCAAGGGATTGGGACTGCACAGCTGTGTATCCTGAAGAAAACCACTAATCAGTGAGGCAAATGAGAAAAAAAGGCTTCAATTTGGTAGGGAGCATAAAGATTGGACTCTGGAGCAATGGAAGAAGGTCATGTGGTCTGATGAGTCCAGATTTACCGTGTTCCAGAGGCATGGGCGTATCAGGGTAAGAAGAGAGGCAGATGAAGTGATGCACCCATCATTCCTAGTGCCTACTGTACAAGCCTGTGGGGGCAGTGCTATGATCTGGAGTTGCTGCCACTGGCGTAACTAGAAATGACTGGGCCCCACAGCAAATTTCCCCCAGTAATTTTTCACAACCCCTTCCTTTCATGCCGCCCCCTTTCCTGTGGCTAGTAAAGATCGCTCTCTCATACCAGGCCCGGCAGCTGTTCCATCCGTTTTCTACACTGTCTATACTGCCACTTTATGTAATTTCATTGTGTAGTAATGTTGAGGGGCCCTGACAAAATATTTTAGTACTTCTCCTCCTCTTGGATGGGCCCCTTCTGGGTCAGGGCCCCAAAACAGCCGCTTCCCCTGCTTCCCCTATAGTTACGCCCCTGGTTGCTGCAGTTGGTCAGGTCTAGGTTCGGCAACAGTATGTGCTCCAAGAATGAGGTCAGTTGACTACCTGAACATACTGAATGACCAGGTTATTCCATCAATGGATTTTTTCTTCCCTGATGGCACGGGCATATACCAAGATGACAATGCCAGGATTCATCTGGCTCAAATGGTGAAAGAGTGGTTCAGGGAGCATGAGACATCATTTTCACACATGGATTGGCCACCACAGAGTCCAGACCTTAACCCCATTGAGAATCTTTAGGATGTGCTGGAGAAGGCTTTTAGCAGCGGTCAGACTCTACAATCATCAATGCAAGATCTTGGTGAAAAATTAATGCAACACTGGATGGAAATAAATCTTGTGACATTGCAGAAGCTTATCGAAACAATGCCCTAGCGAATACATGCCATAGTCAAAGCTAAAGATGGTCCAACTAAATATTAGAGTGTGTGACCTTTTTTTTTTTTGGTGACGACTTTTTTTTGGATAGGCAGTGTATGTCACTTTAGGTTATTGTTTATAATGTGAGACTGGATGTGTATACTCATGTACAGTATGTGTGTTTGTATAGAGGGCCTTGGAAGAAGATAGCCTCTAGCCTGGACTAAGCTATATGTGTCACCCTAGAAACCACAGGGGTGCAAGAGCACAGTTGAGGACGTGTAGAAGCAACCATGTGGAGAAAGGGGGGTGAGAGTTAAGAAAAAGACTACCGGTCAGGTAGAGAAAAGTGACAGTTAGTGAAGAGAGTGGGTCAGTTAAAAAGATGACAGTCAGACTATAATATAGGGACAGCCATACAAAAGAGAGATTGATTAGTTGTATAGCGAAAAAGGAGACATGGATATTCAAAGTACAGCAGAGGCGAAGAGGAGAAGTCCCTGATTTGACTTGTGGGAAGTGAGAAATATAAGTATATAAATGCTAGATGAGTGTATAGTATATCAGTCAATATCCAGTGTTTCCTCTGAGATTTGAAATTTTTTAGGGGGATGTAGAAGTTACAGTATTTTTCGCCATATAAAACAATCTTTTTTTCTTATATGGTGAATACTAATTAGTGCTTCTATTGGATTGGAATACAGCGCTCTTTGTGCTAGCTCTACTCACCACTCCCAATTTTCTCTTGCAGGCGCCACATGCTGTGCTATGACTTGTGAAAAGTGTGACGACATAGGCGCACTCTGAGACCTCACGCTGTGTGATGTCAGGTCATAGCATGGCAGGAAGAGCAGTGGATCTTATGAGTGGCGGCAACGTCTGGAAAAGGAGAGTTGAGTGTTTTTTTTTTTGTCTGATCTGACGTCTGATTGACATTGGGGATCTGATCTGAGGTCTGATTAACAAAATTTGGCGTCTTATCAGAGGTCTGATTAACAATATTGGGGGCCTGATCTGAGGTCTGATTAACATTGGGGTCTAATCTGAGGTCTCATTAATATTGGGGTGTGATCAGAGGTCTGATTAACATTGGGAGGTCTGATTTACATCAGGGGTCTGATTGAGGGTCTGAGTTGAGGACGGATTAACATTGGGAGTCTGATCTGAGGTCTGATTAACAATATTGGGGGTCTTATTGGAGGTCTGGTAAACATTGGGGGTCTGATGAACAATATTTTTTCCTTATTTTCCTCCTCTAAAAAGTAGGTGCATCTTATGGCCAGGTGCACAAAATACAATAAAAGAAAGATTAATTTCATCACCAACTAGTGACAGACAGACACAGAAGTAATGTTTTGAATGGCTCCCAATGGTGTGATTATCACATAACTCTTCCCAGCATCAGTTTGCCTACTATAAGTTTTTAGGCAATTCTCGCTCTAGAACTAGTTGGGTTAAACATTCATGGAGTTTCCTTGTTTACCCTACACCCCCTATCCACCCATTTCCTATTGGCAACTGAGTGAGAGAACCTTTTAAGAGCAAATCTGGTGTTTACTTGATTGGCTTATTGAGGGTCTTACAGATAAAATATGCTGAACGCATTCAGCCTACATCTGTTCCCAGGAAGGCTTCTTCCTACAGTCTGAGTGTACATTTCTTCCTAGCTGCTGGCAGTGCACATCTTCATGCTGCACAGTGTTTTGGCTGCCAGAGCAATGCAGACAACAAAAAAAGGGCTTCTCATGTCTGATTGTATCCAACATGGAAATTATCATGACACATTCACATAGATTTCCGCAACGTATTACTTCATGCTGGGATAACTAACTATAAACGGAGCGCAAATTTCATAATATAAATGAACACTGGATTGAACCAGCTGCGTGACACTGCTTAACTGAAAGACTATGACCTAACATAACCCAAAATTCACTACATTTTTATGATGAGAACATGCTAGGCATCATGGTGACTCATCACACAGACTATAATGCATGGGAGCTAGACAGGGATGTTGGTCCTTTATATTACAAAGGATTAGCAGTCTGATCTTTAGACACAAGACAAAGCCAACTTTCATGACTGCTCCTGTTTCTTATAATAATAAAAATAATAATCTTAATAATGTGATTAAATAAGTCTTAGATGTTTATGTCATACTAGCAAAATCCATTAGCTGAGAATATATCAGGGTGGTGAACCTCGTCTACAAACTGGGCACAATTTTCAATCATTTTCCTAGGGAATTCTCTTCAACATCAAGGTATAAATAAATAATAATATGAAGCCCCGTAACTTAGATATCAACTAGACCCTATAATAATTATAGCAAGAAGACCCCCATATCTGGCGCCCTCCATTGTTTTATTTCTAGTGCTGATCAGTGGGGGTACCAGACCCTCACAGATCTAATACTGATGACCTATCATGAGGATAGAGACTGGAAAACCCCTCTATATCCTTCCCGACATCTGCCCTAATACTAGGGCAGATGTTGGGTCTTTAACCCCTTAAGGACTCAGCCCTATTTCACCTTAAGGACCCGGCCAATTTTTGCAAATATGACCACTGTCACTTTATGTGGTGATAACTTTAAATCGCTTTTTCTTATCCAGGCCATTCTGAGATAGTTTTTTCGTCACATATTGTACTTCATGACAGTGGTAAAATGGAGTTGAAAAATTTCATTTTTATTTAATAAAAAATACAAAATTTACAAAAAATTGGGAAAAATTAGCAATTTTCCAAGTTTCAATTTCTCTACTTATATAATACATAGTAATACCGCCAAAAAAAAGTTATTGATTAACATTCCCCATATGTCTACTTCATGTATCGATACAAACTACTACTATACTAGAAGTTATAGTATAGAGGCAGGGCAGAATGCTGGTTGCAGAGTGTTGTTGCATTTCTGTGTTTGCATGTATATTTTGTCAAGGCTATGTGCACCTGCATACAGGGACATGCTGACTGACCCCCCCCCCCCCCTTGTGTTTCTGTGTAGTATTTGCTGGAGGTGTGGCGGCCTCCTTTCAGTCGTGCACACCTGACTAGTTTGTCTGCCCTAGAGGCTGGTTTTAATCAGAGTAAGTATAAGACTGAACTTGCATTCATAGTACCTACTAATAGCCATCTGGCTCCAGGAGGAGTACACAGTGGGCTCAGCATGCATGTTGGTACCTGCATCCCTGGATCTAATGGAGGCTGTTATGGCACCAGAAAGGGTTAATAAGCACGGTGGATCTTAGCATACATGCTGGGCCCGCACTAACTGGATTTTATGTGGCTGTCATGGCCCATAACAGGTAGGATTTAGCGTTACGACCACTCATAGAGGCGGCCTTGGCGTGGCGAGTGGCTTATAAATTTTTTATTAAAATGTACACTAACGCCTCTGATAACTTCTAGTAAAGAGGCAGGGCAGAATGCTGGTTGCAGAGTGCTGTTGCATTTCTGTGTTTGTATGTATATTTTGCCATGGCTACATGCACCTGCATACAGGGACATGCTGACTGACCCCCCCTTGTGTTTCTGTGTAGTACTTCATGTATCGATCATTTTGGGAATGCCATTTCATTTTTTGGGGATGTTACAAGGCTTAGAAGTTTAGAAGCAAATCTTTTCTGAAATTTTCAAAAACCCACTTTTTAGGGACCAGTTCAGGTCTGAAGTCACTTTTTGAGGCTTACATAATAGAAACCACCCAAAAATGCACCCCTAGAGTAGAAACTCAATAAAAGTGACTCCATCTAAGAAACTACACTCCTCAAGGTATTAAAAACTGACTTTACAAAACGTTGTTAACGCTTTAGGTTTTCCACAAGAGTTAATGGCAAATGGAGATAAAATTTCAGAATTTTTTTGGAAAATTTTCCATTTTAACAAATTTTTTCCAGTAACAAAGCAAGGGTTAACAGCCAAACAAAACTCAATATTTATTGCCCTGATTCTGTAGTTTGCAGAAACACCCCATATGTGGTAGTAAACTACTGTATGGCCAAACGGCAGAGCATAGAAGAAAGGGAACGCCATATGGTTTTTGGAAGGCGGATTTTGCTGGACTGGTTTTTTGACACCATGTCCTATTTGAAGCCCCCCGATGCACTATTAGAGTAGAAACTCCATAAAAGTGACTCCATCTAAGAAACGACACTCCTCAAGGTATTTAAAACTGATTTTACAAACGTCGTTAACCCTTTAGGTTTTCCACAAGAGTTAATGGCAAATAGAGATAAAATTTCAGAATTTCGATTTTTTGGAAAATTTTCCATTTTAATCCATTTTTCCAGTAACAAAGCAAGGGTTAACAGCCAAAAAAAACTTAACATTTATTGTCCTGATTCTGTAGTTTACAGAAACACCCCATATGTAGTCGTAAACTACTGTATGGCCAAACGGCAGAGCATAGAAGGAAGGGAACACCATATGGTTTTTGGAAGGCGGATTTTGCTGGACTGGTTTTTTGACACCATGTCCCATTTGAAGCCCCCCGATGCACCCCTAGAGTAGAAACTCCAAAAAAGTGACTCCATCTAAGAAACTTTGTTAACTCTTTAGGTGTTCCACAAGAGTTATTGGCAAATGGAGATTAAATTTCAGAATTTCTATTTTTTGCTACCTTGCCTCAAAAAAAGTGTAATATAGGCTGTTTGCGATGTGTTGCCACTCCCAGTGGGCGGGGCGTCTGACGTAAAGCAGAGCGCGCGAACGGCCGCTTCGCGGCCACACTAGCGCCGATACTCTGTGTCTCTCCTCGTGACATATCGATGCCGACCCTCTGAACGGAGGGATTCGGCGTTAATCTCCTGTCCTGCTCCTGATGAATAGTGTATAAAACTCACTTAGAAACGCGTCGAGCAGGGGACATGAACTGTATTAGGAGGAGACTACTTCCTAGGGTTTCTAGCTGTAATCACATTAGTGATTAGCCTCCGTTTAACCAGCTAATCTATGTGCTGGAATGATATACAACCAGCCTATGTTCAGCATCGTCTACATTGCTATGCTGGGTCATGTAGCTAAGTTATAGGTTGGCATGTAGGAACCCCATCACTATATACACCTTACAAAGTGACTCTGGAGTGTGCTGTTTTTGGCATTAGTGATACATTTTGCCAAGATGCACTTACATTAGTGCCAGCACAGAACAGAGCCGGGTGTCTATAGTTGTACTTTTTGTACTAAAAGGCGCTTTTGGCATTACATTGCTGAACACGCTATAAGTATTCTGCACATACCGAGGTGCAATACAGCGATTTTTTGTGAGTGCCAAGCAATACAGTAGGCTCACTTTATTTGACCACCCCTAATTTTATAGCAAACTTATAATAAAGATTTTTTGTTTTGCTTTTAACGTCCTCCCAAGACCTTATTTGATTATTTAATATAGAGCAAGCAAAAATCATATTTACCCTAAAATAGTACAAACAAAACTACCACCTCATCCCGTAGTTTCCAAAATGGGGTCACTTTTTGGAGTTTCTACTGTAGGGGTGCATCAGAGGGGCTTCAAATTAGACATAGTGTCAAAAAACCAGTCCAGCAAAATCTGCCTTCCAAAAACCATATGGCGTTCCCTTCCTTCTATGCCCTGTCGTTTGGCCATACAGCAGTTTACAACCACATATGGGGTGTTTCTGCAAACTACAGAATCAGGGCAATAAATATTGAGCTTTGTTTGGCTGTTAACCCTTGCTATGTTGCTGGAAAAATTGATTAAAATGGAAAATTTGCAAAAAAATTGCTGTTTTGGGACTATTTTTATTTTTTGTTATTTACATCGTTGATCTGACAGGTTAGATTGTGTGCTATTTCTATAGAGCAGGCTATTACAGACACAAAAATGCCAAATATGACAACTTTTTAGTTTTTTTTGTTTCAGTTTTTCATAACAAAGCATTTTTGAAAAAAAAAATTTTTAGTGTCTCCACATTCTGAAAGCCATATTTTAAATTTTTTTTTTTTAGGTGACTGTCTTTTGTAGGGGCTGAATTTTTGCGGGATGAGATGTCGGTTTGATTGGCACTATCTTGGGGTGCATATGACATTTTGGTCACTTGCTATTACACTTTTTGTGGTATAAGGTGACAAAAATGACTTTTGACACGGTACTTATATTATTATTTTTTCTGTGTTTACCTTAGGGGTTAAATCATGTGTTATTTTTATAGAGTAGGTTGTTACGGACACGGCGATACATAATATATTAAGTTTTACACAATAATATTATTTTTGAAACAAAAAAATCATGTTTTAATGTCTCCATGGTCTGAGAGCCATATTTTTTTTATTTTTTTGGGCGATTGTCCTATGTAGGGTATCATTTTTTGCGGGATGAAATGACGGTTTGATTGGCACTATTGGGTGCATATAACTTCTTAATCGCTTGCTATTACAGTTTTTGAGATGTGAGGTGACAAAAATGTGTTTTTTTACATTGTTTTTATTTTTTTATTTTTTTACGGTATTTACCTGAGGGGTTAGATCATGTGATATTATTATAGAGCAGGTTTTGACGGACGCGGCGATACATAATATGTATACTTTTTTTTAAATTATTTTACTTTGACACAATAACAGCATTTTAGAAAAAAATTTAAATGTTTTAGTGTCTCCATAGTCTAAGAGCCATATTTTTTATTTTTTTGGGCCATTGTCCTATGTCGGGGCTCATTTTTTGCGGGATGAGATAGCGGTTTGATTGCTACTATTATGAGAGGCATATGCCTTTTTGATCGCTTGGTATTACACATTTTGTTTTGATCGCTTGGTATTACACCATTTTTGTTTTTATGGTATTTATTTCAGGGGTTGGGTCATGTGATATTTTTATAGAGCAGGTTTTTACGGACGCAGCGATACATAATATGTGTAGTGTATTTACTTTTTTAAATTTTTATTCAGTTATATGTTTTTTTTTAACTTTTTTTTCACTTTTACTTTTTTTTTTGCCCAGACCCACTTGGTTCTTGTAGATCCAGTGGATCTAGTGTCTGTATAATACAGTACAGTACACTATATAGTCTGATCAGAGTTACATTACCATGGCAAGCAGGACACCTCTGAAAGAGTCCTGCTGCCATGGTAACCACCACCCGCTGCCAGAACACAGCAGCGGGTGATGGGGACGGAGGGGGGCTCCCTCCCTCTGCGATCCCATCGAGAATCGGCGGCTGCAAGGGCACAGCAGCCCCCGATGGGAGAGGGAGCTCCCTCCCTGTTAACCCCTTCCATACAGTGGTCCGTACAGACCACGGCATGGAAGGAGTTAAAACTGCTGACATCTGCAGCACAGATGTCAGCAGTCTTTAGCAGAGTGTCAGCAATGTGCTGACACTTTGCTAAAACCACTAGCCACCAGGGAAATATTACAGAGGTGGAGGGCGGGGGATCGCTATTGCGATCCCACCTGCCGCACTTCCCGCCTCCCGCACTGCCCATGCCGCCCGCAATCACCAACCTGCACCCCCGCAGCCACAATATGATTGGGGCTGCAGGGGGGGGGTTAAAATCTAATACTTGGGAACATTTAGTCCCTGATCCCCGCTGTCACAGACCGCGGGGATCAGAGATTGCAGAAAAATAAAAAATCTAAATGGCTTATTCGCTATTTGTTTGTTTTTTGCTTTACCTCCCCAAAAGAATTGAATGAGCAACTGATCAAATAGTCATACATTCCAAAATGGTATCAATAAAAACTAAAATTGTCCTAAAAAAAAAAAAGTCCTCATACACCTTCCTCACAACCATAAAAGAGTTATGGAGGTTAGGATATGGAGATGAAAAGAAAAAATGTATTTCCAAAGGTTTCTTTTCAGCATTAAAGGGGTATTCCCATCTCAGACAATGGGGGCATATATCGCTAGAATATGCCCCCATTGTCTGATAGGTGCGGGTCCCATCGCTGGGAACCGCACCTACAATGAGAGCGCTGTGGCTCGAATACCCTGGATTTCCAGGGATCCGTCCACCACCAAGCGCTGCTCCTCGCTGCTCCCATAGAAGTGAAAGGGAGCGCACGGCTTATGCGTAGCCTATACTCCCATTCATTTCTATGGGGCACAGGAAAATAGCCATATAAAACTATATAAAACTATATAAATGTGGTATTGCTGTAATCGTACTGACCCAGGGAATGAAGGTACAGTAACAGGTCAGTTTTACCACATAGGGAACGGCGTGAAAATAAAACCCATAAAACTGTGGTGGAATTGAATTTTTTCCAATTCCACCCCATTTTGAATTTTCTAGCTTCCCACTATATTGTATGCAATTTTAAATGGTACCATTAGAAAGTACAACTTGTTCTGCAAAAATGACTCTGGGAAGTCAGGGAGTAAAGACTAAAATGCAAAAACAGAAAATTGTCATGTCAGAAAGTGGTTAAACTGACATGATATTAACAGTTAAATACTATCAGATCTGTATTTAGACTGGAGGTTTTAATATTTCAGGAGCATAAAATGGTTATATGAGCCTTATGGCACTTGGGAAAATGTAGTTGTAATATAAGTAACAGCCAATAAGTACAATAGTTACGAGACTCTGGCATGTCTTATTGAAACATCTCAAGAGAGACTTCAATAACCTCCCATTTGTGGCGTCTAAATCTCATCCATATTAGATCAACATTTGTCCATAAAGGTAGTAGAGGGCACCTTGAAATCCTAATCTATAACAAAATCAAATTAATATATGTAACAAAAAAAATCTCTCCCTTCCATTACCATTGTTTTTATTGGCACAAATGTCTTTCCGTCATCTTAATACTGTTTATAACCTGTTTTCCAAGTTATACACATTTAAAAATGAAATCTACATACTAAATTCCTAGGTGGAGCAGCGACATGGGAAACAAATCAAACAATGAGATCATTGTTAAAATGTGCCCAAATGTCCAGCAGAAATAAAGCTAAGCCTGGGTGGCCAACTGGAGCTGACAGCCTATAAAAGGAGACTAGCTTAGATTAGTTTATTTTCCAGCATTAACTGTTGGCAGCAATGAAAAACATGTACGTGGGATACGGCGAATATCAGGATATCATCAACAATATCTGATTTGAGTTCCTTAGGCCCACCAGGGGAGATGATTTTAAGGCCTACAAACTGTCTATAAAAACATGTGCACACCCACAGGGTCAGACAGGGGTTCCTTGGGCTCTCCAGAGGAAATAATTTGGAGGGCCCAACCCCTATATCATCAATAAAGTATTATAGGTTTTGATGAAAAAAAAATAGACCCTAGTGGCAAGTTACTGGCTCCAAAGGCAGCTCCAATTTAGGGGTTTAAATTAACTGAAATATTTTGCTCTTCTGTCTGAGATTTTTTTTGTGGAAATTTGTTGATAAAGATTATTTTTAAAAAAAGGCAGCTCCAAATGTTATTTTCTTCTGGACCTTTGGAGCACGCTATGATCCTGGTGAGTCTGGGCCCACCTGAGGATCTTATGTTATCACTGCATAGAAACATATCATTGATAAGATTATTTGTAAATGAAGACATAAGAATTGGATGTGAATGGCAAGTCAGCTCCAAATGGGGTTGTCATCTGCTGAACCACTCGACCACCTGACCCGTTCTAGCAGCCACATCTACTGTACATAGGAGATATGGATATGAGACAGAAATTATGGACAAGTTAAAAGAAACACTTTTCTTATTTTTAATTTTAATTTTTTATTTTTTAAATAGTATACATAATTGGGATCACTGTGTCTGACCCCATCTATTAAAATATCACATTATTTAACCAGCATGGTGAACATTGTAAAGAAAAAAAAAACAATGCCAGAAATGTTGTTTTTTTGGTCACCTCGCCCCCCCTCCCAAAAAAAAATATCTAAACTTGCTGCCATGTATTCAAAATGGTATCAATAAAAACTATAGCTCGCCCACAGCTCTCTCTGTAGAAAAATTAAAAGAGTATAGGCATAAGGGTATGGCAACACTAAGTAATCTTTTTTTTTTTAAAGAGCATTCTTTAAAAAGAAGTAAAACATATCAAAAATTGCACACACAGAACGAAGTTAGGCCTCTTTCACACTTGCGTTGTTAGGATCTGGTGTGCACTTCCGTCGCTGGAAGTGCCCGCCGGATCCGTAACAATGCAAGTGACCTGAAAGCATTTGAAGACTGATCAGTCTTCAAAATGCTTTCAGTGTTACTATGGCAGCCAGGACACTATTAAAGTCCTGGTTGCCATAGTAGTAGTGGGGAGCGGGGGAGCAGTATACTTACCATCCGTGCGGCTCCCGGGGCATGCGATCACATGATCCATGCGCATGGGGCGCCCTGACGTCACTCTGGAACGCCACGGGAGCCGCACTGATGGTAAGTATACTGCTCCCCCGCTCCCCACTACACTTTACCATGGCAGCCGGGACTTTAGCGTCTTGGCTGCCATGGTAACCATTCAGAAAAAGCTAAACGTCGGATCCGACGACGTTTAGCTTAATGCCGGATCCGGATTAATGCTCCTCAATGGGCATTAATTCCGGATCCGGCATTACGGCATGTCTTCCGGATTTTTGGACGGAGACAAATCCGCAGCATGCTGCGGTTTTGTCAACATCCAAAAAACGTTCACGTACTGAACAGAAGACATCCTGATGCATCCTGAACGGAATGCTTTCGATTCAGAATGCATTAGGGAAATCCTGATCAGTATCTTTCCGTACTAGAGCCCCGAAGACTGAACTCTAGGACGGAAAGGAAAAACGCATATGTGAAAGGGGCCTTAACATGTTATTATTACCATTCAGTGAACATCGTAAAAACAAAGCACTAAAAACAATGATGAAATTGTGTTACTTTCTTTAAACTGTCACCCAAAAAAGGTTTTAAAGTTTAACTGTTGTTTTGGTTTAAAGAGTCTGCTATCAAAGCTGTAACTGAGCGTTACTAGGGAGAACATGTCTTCAGTTCTACTGAGCGCTGAAGATGCCTATGTGTAATAAGTCAGATAGGCAGGTGATGGGCAGTGGTACTTAGGCTATGTGTCCATAGTCAGGAGCAAGAGGCGTTCACCCCGATGTGCATTCCAGTGTACCTTCATCTGGGGGTGGACACCTTCCTGATCAAGCATCAACCACGGGTAATCTATTTTATACTCCTGTTTGATTGTTTAGTTCTGGCATCTTTTTGGCAAATTAGCATGTGAATTTAAGATATATTTTTTCTTTTTTGGTGGATGTCATTGTGTACAGTTTCGGAATTGGGGGGGCCTAGGGCACACCAGTAAAATTTATTTAGGGGGCCCACCATATGGATAGATTCAAATATTACCCGCTCACA
Source organism: Bufotes viridis (assembly GCA_033119425.1). Classification (NCBI taxonomy): domain Eukaryota; kingdom Metazoa; phylum Chordata; class Amphibia; order Anura; family Bufonidae; genus Bufotes; species Bufotes viridis. Next base: position 403,996,816 of record CM065590.1, read on the forward strand.
CAGCAACAAGATGCTACCATATGATTGAATACGGGGGTCCCTGTAGCAACTTTGAGAAGATAGGTCCTGGGAAGAAGTGGACACTGGTTGTTTTTCTTTATACCTAGAAGTCATCTCAGATCTGAATGTGCCTATAATAATAAACTGGGAATGTGCCACTGGTGCAGGGGGTGGGAGACTTGGGGCCCATCTTGCTCAAGGGCCCACCAGGGGATTCACCTGTACCCCTGTGGGCCAGTCCAAGCCTGATTGTGTATATACCGTAGTCAAGCTATTCTCATGGAATATTGTTATATAGTGATATTTATACTGGTGCAAGAGTTCAGCTTGGGCCCCCCTTCCCTCGGTGCTTTGTGTATCTTCTTATGCGTCACAAGGGTCTTTGGGCCCCCTCAGGCTCCTGGGCCCGGTAGCGACTGCTACCTCTGCACCCCCTATAGCTACGCCCATGCTTCTATGTTGATATATCCACGTCTTTATTGCCATAGTGCCATACGCCTCTATGTACTGATATTACTGTCATCTGTTACTACCTGACACCTTTCTATATTGTACGCTTAAGCCAACCAGTGATATTTTTAAGTACTCATGATATTATTTAATAAAAACTTTTTTCTAAGATATATTGTGGCTCTATATTTTTTGTAGGTTTAGTGATAGAGGCTTTACTGCAGTGAGAGGGACGTTACTAAGACACCCTTCACCTTCAGACACAGTCTGACCCACCGTGTCTGAATCCTTTACTCCTCAGCTATGAATTATAGTCAACTTGCAAGAAAAATATTGCCCGCCTTAGATTCTGCAGAGACTTTGGAGAGAAAGAGGGAAGGCATACTACAATTTTTATTTTGGCTTATATCCATATATTTTTTTATCTGGAACGATTTGCACTGAGAATTGTTTATTTTCTACAACTGGCCTGGTTGCTAGAAAGTTTTCAGAACAGGACCGTGCTGCTGTATTGGCCAATCTGAGATTTTTCACTCTAGCACAGAGCCGTCAGCATAATGGGACATGGGGAACCAGACCTCCTTCCACACGCACACTCCTCTCTTCCAACACAATCCAGTTAGGTGTTGAGAGAGAGCATCGATAGTGAAGTCCTGTTTGGTCCAGTCAGATAAAAGGGTTTATTATACTCACAAAAGCAGATCTTGGTAAAAGCATATCACATATCCATATAACACCTACTCCTGCCCGACCCGGGTTTCGCTTTCGCGGTTCGTCAGGGGCATCTAATCAAACACCTTACAGGGTTGTATTAAATTCCTACATATTCTCCACCCATATATGCCGTTCAGCCAATCCCAAGAGGTATGGCCAAATCCCCGACACAGCTCATAATCATAGTGGGAATTGTTATAGGTGAAACAAAATACCATAAACATTAATATAGATCACATAAAAACAATATGTAAAAAAAACAACAATACAAAAAATCCCCATCTTATTACTTATAAATAGCCAAACAAGGTACACTTTCTCTCTCACTACGCACACACTTTATTTAATGTGCCTACACATATCCACATTTTTCTGAATGACTGCAATCACAAAAAATCCATCCAGGTGGTTCCCTTAATTGCAGACGTTAGGAATTTTCTATCCTATAACTATTCAGTCCGCTATTCAGATTTAACATGCTTACTATATTATCTTTCTACATTAATAAAATCTCTCTCTGCATCCTTCATCACATACCTCCTCTCACATAGGTGTTATCAACCTGTCAACTCCTACTACCCGTCCATTCAAATGCTAGTCTTCATATCCAACACAGGGATAGATACTGCATACCTGCAAGTGCACAGTTTTCACTAAATAGGATTCCAAATCCCACTCTATGTTAAATCCTTGTAGTTGGAAAGTGCCTAACCTGTGCATCCACTCCACTTCTTTCCGATTTATTTGGGCAATAGTATCTCCTCCCCGCTGATGATTTTTAACCATTTCCACTCCCGAAAATGATAATCCCTTAGGGGTTTTTTGATGGTAATTTTTAAAATGCAGGGACATACTGTGGGACTCTAATCCCATTTTAATATTTTTAATATGTTCCTGAATGAGGGTTTTTAGTTTTCTTGTAGTTCTACCTACGTATTGGAGGCCACACGGGCATTCCAGTACGTAGATCACTCCGGTATTCTCACAGGCTATCCTCCCTATTGGTTATTCTCCTTACTTCTATTCTTTCAAGCAAGGCAGAAACCACACCACATGAATTTACCTTCATTTCTAATCACCATATTTTTCGGGGCTGCACTATGTACCAGACGGGTCTGCAAATTCGGGGCTTTTTTAAAAATGACAGTAGGTTGTACCAGTATCTCTTTTCCCAAGATAGGGTAATTTCTCAGAATGATGTTCTTTAGAGTCCCAGCATTCATATTATATTGAGTGAGGAACGAGAAACTGAAATCCCTCATTCCTTTCTCCATGACTTTATTCTCTGGCTCGCTATTCTTTCCAATCAGATCACAACATCTATCCAACTCCTTCTCATCACACCCCTTCTCAATAAATCTTTCTTTAATGACCACACTTTGTTCTCTAAAATCCTGGTTGCTGACTCCATACGCCGGCCACAGCACCTATATTATGCTGCATTGCACCCATAAAACACTAATAACACCAAGGGCCCCCCACTTACCATCAGGCAGGAGCCCCAACATCAGGGTGTGCCCTGAGGGAAGAAAGAGTGGCCCCTCCTATCAGTGCTGTGACCCTAAGGGGCATGAGTGAGGAGTACCGCTGTGAATAGCCATTGCAGCCAAAGCCACTACCATTTCCATCCTTCTCTCCCACTCCTCCCAGGGCTTGCGGCATTATGTCCATGGGAGTGTCAAGTACCAATAGGATCAGTGTCTATGTAGCTAGCTGGGTGGGACGTGGGAGGAGCTATAAACTAGCTGGGTTTTGTTAGTGGTGGTGCTTGAACTGAGCCAGAGAAAGTAGAAGTGCATCATGGGTTTGGTTGGATACAGCAAAAGGAATTTCTACATACAGGATGTAGACAAACCAGAGTGGCTTGTTTACATGTTGAAATCACTAAAGTGAGTCTAAAGTGAAAAAAAAAGTAAAAATAAAAAAGGTAAGCAACTACGTGAGAATATCTCCTAAGAACTATAGTAACTCCCAAAATCTCCTTTAAGTATCAAACTAGGCTGCAAGCTTATAATACATTTACAAAAATACACAATGTTCTCAGAGTCACGTGTCTTCTATGATTGTAATGAAGTGGAAAAAAGGCAAGAATAAATGCAAAAATGTTGCTAATTTTATACATCCCTTGCGGGATAATAGTGAAGGACTTTCTCCATGCCGTTTTTTAACTTTGCTTATACAGTTAAGTTTCTGTGTTTTCTAGTACGGAGAAATGCTCCTATGTATTCTATGCTATACTTTATACTGCTGTAGATCCTCTACTTTTCACATTTACTGCTACAGGGGGATATCAATTGACCATCTGTTTTTGCATTCAGGAAAACTTTCACCATCATGTCATTGAATTTTATGACTTACCTAATGCTCCAGGAAAACAATCTCATGGACTAGCTTGCGTCTGGAAGAAGAAAAGATAAATTCTTTGCATGTTATAGTCTTACTTCTTAGAATAGTTACCTTGTCACTTTTTAGGAATGATTTGAATAGGAATGACTATTGCAGTCACTTCTTCCACTTTGTCAGGCTATGGCTGTGCATGAGAAGGGATTTGAAATTGGTAAAACATATGTTGCTTATTACCTCTTTTTATTAGAGAGTACATAATGATTTTATTTCCATTGACACAGTTATGGGTATGCAGTATCATGACTCTGTCCAAGTCATACAGAGCCATAATACGGCACACATAGAAGTCTATAGAGCCATACTTAACTTAATGGGGGTCATTTATTAAGACCAGCATTTTAGATGCCAGTCTTAATATCCCCTATAGCTGGCGGTGGAGCCGCCAAATTTATGTAAAGGCGCCGGCCTCTACATAACTTTGGCGTATCCAGCACCGGTCTAAATGTAAGAAGCTTCCTTGCTGTCTTACATTTAGACCATTTTCTACGCCTAAAAAAGCCGTAGAACATGATGAATGAGACGGGCCTGCCGGCCTGTTCCCTTCCCCATCCATGACGCACACTTTTTTTGCACCATAATCTTCCATATAGCATTTTTTGTCAAATCAATTCAGTGTGTCAAAGGAAGCCATGTTAGAATTGCAACTAGCATTGCCTCAAAGGCAAAATAACCGTGTAACACCACATTAATACTCCCGTATTATGGTGCAGTACAAAGGCACCATATGGCAGCACATATGCATACTCTGCATGTACGGTGTGGGTGGAAGGGCAACATTTGTATTGATTTATCTGTAGAGTTATTGTCTAAATTCCTCTGAGTCTATGTCATGTCATCTCCATCTTTGGAATTACACTCTGAGACTTGTGCCAATGGTACATTCAAGGACAAGTGGCTCAACATGCTTTTATTATCGTCATAAGTGGTGCACTTAGCATCTATTCCAAGTCTCAAGTGTTACAGGATGAGTACAAGCCATGTGTTAAGTGTCGCAGTTACTAGGCATTCAGTCCCATTTGGTTAGAGATACAGACAGGATCTGCCCTTGGTTGGTCGTACACTGCCTTGGATGTGACTTCTGGTGCTGACCCCACCCGGTATCTGACTTTGTGTTGTTTCTGTTTTGGTCTTGACATTGCTCTATGGCTTTGACTTTCGACTTGTCCAGCAGAGGGATCATTGATCAGTTTTGGGGGGATGGAGTGGGGGGGCGCTGTATAAGGCGGATCGTCCAAGCAGGTAGGGATAGCTGTTGGGGGCAGACAATGCTGGGAATACACCGTTCCCTACCAACATTGACACATTTATGGCACATATTTTTTATATGTTGTAAATGTTTTAAATGATTATCCCCTTTTAAGTTTTATTGTGGCCTTTGGTAATGGTTCAATATGACAATTTGGTCCTCAGATCAGAAAAGGTTGTGCAGTCCTTCCCTACAGCAACCACTAAAATTGCCATGGTAGGATTTCTGCTGAAAAGTACTGGAGTGTTCATATTAACTGAGTGCCCCATAAACATGGATGAAGAACACTTATATTATGCATCATTTATTTTATATGTGGTCATTAAAAATGATGCTACTAAAAATTCATAACAAGTATGTGAAATGTGTCTTAAACTGAATTCTCATGTCATCAAACTGTCATATACTGTACATGTCAACTGGGTTGGTTTTATGTTGCATGGTGACCTATGCTGTAACTTCTGTTAGCATTACACCATATGAGTGGAGGGGAGTATTGTTTCGCAGGTATATGGAGATTGGTAAGAGGAAGACGAAGATACCAGATAATGCAATTTTTCTCTTTATTGAACACATCTCAGGCTAAAGGCCCCAACATTTTTAACAGCCATTTCTACCTTGATGGTAGAGTTGGCTTCATTAGTGCATATAGATACCTCTTAGATATCTTTACTCGCTTGTTTAAAGTATACCTAACCTTTCAACAGCATGAACCAATAACAAAGTTTGTGTACAATAGGAATAGATTACTGGCCACTATATCCCTTTTATATAACAGTTTTAACAGTTTTCCTGTGTACATGTTGAACATCTAGTTTGCAGAACTCTTAGACATGGTGGGTGGAGACAAGCTTTCGTCCACTGCACACAGAACATTCAGAAGAAGCTGCTTCCTATGTTTCTCTTACTCGCTCAGAAGTGTTCCCCGGGAGAGCTACTGACCTGTTATGGTTGTGAATTTAGCACTTGTGCGGAGATATAAATCTCCTGTGTAGCTGTGCAGTCTTTTTAATGTCTCTCTTTGAGTCAATCATGCTGCTGCTCACTCCTCCACACTCCCTCTCCCTGTGGAGCTGCTCTGTCTCGAGATAGAATTCAAGCCTTTTTGAAAAGTGAAGAGCAATTAACAAGGGCAGTTCAGTTGATAACTGAATAACATGAAAATTTGACATTTCTGACTGATAAAATATATTACACAGGGTTTTTGTGGTTGCTTGTACCATTGATTTATGTAAGCTCTCTGGGCCATACTCTATGACTTACACCAACTCTCTGAGGAAAAGGGACTGACTAAGGCTACAGGCAGAGAACAACCTGCTGGAATTCACTGGATGCGAATGGAATGTGCTATGGTTTGTGTCCGGCTGACTCTCCGCTTGTCTGGGAGAACAGCCATGCCGGAGTTTCACACCAGAGGTGTGAAAGTAACCTAAGGATACCTGTCTCAGACTCCACCTAGACTTTCCCACACTGGCAAGCTGGGGAGGTATCTTCTCCCAATAATTCCACGGTGATGTCCCCCGTACTCTACCGCTGGTTTGTAGCTTCAGTGACCAGCCACACCACCACACCATTACAATGGTCATAGTATAAAACGTGCCAAAAATGTGAAAAACATACTATGATGAGGAGATGCTTTTCTACTCCCTTAGAACATTTTTATACAATGTCTAACTAAGGGTGGGTTCACACTACAGTTATGGTTTCCGTTATGGCTTTCCATTATAACATGGTTATAACGGAAAATAACGGAATCCATAAGACGGAAGGACGGATCCGTTCTGGAGCCCATAGACTTGTATTATGATGGAATGCAAAACGGAAGCCTTTAAAAGGATTTCCGTCATAATAGAAGTCTATGAGAAAGCATAACGGATCCGTCAGGTTCCCGTTATGGAAGACGGAAAACAAAGTCCTGTAGATGGGACTTTGTTTTCCATCTTGCATAACGGGACCCAGACGGATCCGTTATGCTCTCCCATAGACTCCTATTAGGACGTGGCAAAACGGAATGCTTCTTAAAGGCTTCCGTTTTGCATTCTGTCTTATGGATTCCGTTATTTTCCATTATAACCATGTTATAACGGAAAGCCATAACGGAAACCATAATGCTAGTGTGATCCCACCCTAATATTGCTATTCTTGGTAGTTACAAGCTTTGGAAGTCACCTGAAGTGCCCACCAACAGCTGTAGGGTCCGGTATGTCCCTGCATAGAGGAGAAAGTATGGCTGATATGCTTCACTAGCTACTCTTTCCATCCCAAATATGGCCACATGACAAAATTTCTCCTTAAGAAGTTTAAGTACCAGCAATTTCAAACTTCTTTGGATGTATAAGGACTTTCTTTCCTCTCTTAGTTCATTGGTTTTTACGTCATCTACCATCAAATTACCTGTAGCTGCAGTAAAATAGCTATTAAAAAGGTGGCAATGGGGGACTGAGTGGAGAAAAGCTGCTTCGAAAAAAAAAAAAAAAAAGGAACAGCTCTGAACTGTGCTGGGTATGGAATTGTAAAGCATAGCCAAATTGTTCTGAACAGAGCTGGAGGGATTGTATGTCATTGCAGAGACAAATTAGGAACAGATGGCCAGAGAAAAACACAGAAGTAGATGGAGGCACTGAATGAAAGGAAATGGCAGAGAGCTCCGTACTTCATCACTGTTGTATTCTAATGAAGTTATTATAAGAAGTAAACCCAGTATACCCCTGCTGAACGTTTATAGACAGCCAAGCGCAGATTAAGGTTGATGGTAAAACAAAAAATTGGTGGGGTCCCCATTCTATTTCTTGGACCCAAGATCCACCTGACCACCTATAGTGGCCACATACAGGAGATGTTATATTTGTCAAACAGCCATTCAGGGACCACCATGTTCCCAAGAGGTGGGGTTCCCAGAGAGGAGCAGTGTATGCAGAGGCAGGCAGTGTATGCACTATCCATATAGTAACTTCTGAGGCATAGCTAGAAAATACTGGGCAGGGCAGATTGGCAGAACCAGCCATAGCAGAGAGGGTGGTGGAAGCCTCCTAGATTCTGAGGCGTATATCTGGTCATAAATGACCCCCTAGGTTGCTATGTTTGTCGGTAGCACATCCTGTTTAGACTAGTTTCACACTAGCGATAAACGTCTCCGGCAGGCTATTCCAGCAGGGAGCAGTGTGCTAGCGATGTCTGAATCCGGCAATGCTGGACACAACCTGACACCCTATAATGGGGACCAGCGGAGATCCGGTCGCAACCCAGAAAACATGTCGGGATTGCTCATTTGTCACGTGATCATCAGCAAGTTTACTAGAGCCTGTTGGAAACAAGTGTTGGTACAAACCTTAAAGGAGTCATGTTCATTTGAGGTGTTTTTACCAACCCCCTTCTCTGCCTCCTTCCGGGCATACTTACATAATTCATAATGTTGGTTCCCGGCTACTACACTCTGCGGCCTCCCCTGCTCCACTCACATTCATGGATGTAAGCTTCTAGGGGACCCAAGCGGAGAAGCAGAGGCCAGAGAGGGAAGGAGCCTACGTTAGGAAGCAAGTATGCTTCCCTTCACAGGTCTGCCAAGGAGGGGAGTTGCCAACACACCACAACATACAGTTACGTCATTGTGCATTGTAAAGTGTACGGAGTCACGCACTGAACCCAAGTCGTACACTGTCGGGATGGCTGCCTAATAGAGCCGGCACTGAATGACTCGGATCAGCGATGATGCTGACCCCAGTCATTTAACCCCTCAGATGTTGCAGTCAGTTGTGACCACGGCATCTGAAGTCCCTTTCCCTGGCACCACTGTGCCTACAGAGGCCAAACAGTTATTAAAAAAAAAAGTTTTTAATAATATAAATAAAAAATATAAAACAATCAAATCAACCCCCTTTCTCTAGTTTACATATACAAATAAATAAACAATAAAACAATAAACATAATGGTCATCACTGTGTACAAAAATACCCGAACCATTAAAATATAACAATATTTTTCCTGCATGATGAATGCCATTTTACTATGCAGCTACTTGCATTTACTACTATGCCGCTGAATAGGACAAGAAGCACACACACCTGGTTGGGACCTGGGCGGATAAGCCCATAGCCTGTGTGTACAGTGAGTCAATGGGGAGGCACAAGGCAGAGAGGATGGAAATGGTGGTTGTGGCCCTCAGATGGGTAGTAGTGCTCACAGTTCACAATGGCAGTCCTCACTCTGGCTCCCCGGGCTATATACAGTGAATGGAGTGTACATCCTTTCTTACCTTGGGCCATTCCCTGACATTGTGGGGCTCCTGCCTAATGGTAGTAGGGGTGTCCTTAATGTTAGGTGGTTGGCAGGGTGCAAGGCAGGAATACGGATGCAGTGCAAGTGAATGGATGATGGAGTCAATAATCAGGCCCGTTGATTGCAATAAATAAAGTCTTTCTTTACTAAATCTATGATGAGAGTAGTAGTACATATAGAAGCAAAAGGCAGAGTTCCAAAGTACCGTATTTTACAATTTATAATACACACGTTTTTCCCCAAAAAATGCAGGGAAAATGGCAGTGCATCTTATAAAGCTAATACTAATGAGCGCTTCCATTATGGACAAGCTCACTAGTATTCAGTAGGTATGGGGAGCGGTGAAAGAAGCATTGCTAGCACTGGCTGTACTCAGCACACCTGGTCTTCTCCTGGGCCGTGCTGCACTGTCCTGACTGTGTACGTTGTGCAACAGCAGATCACAGTGCAGGCCCAGAGAGGGCCAGGGAGCAGTGAGTGCAGCACACCATCCAGAGAGGTAAGTCTATTTAGTTATTTTTTGCCTCCTCTACATATGAGTCTCATCTAAGGTCTTATATGGGGGTCTGATCAGAAGTCTGATATGGGGGGTTTAATATAATGGTCACATCTGAAGTCTGATATGGGGGTCTGTTCAGAGGTCTGATATGGGAGTCTGTTCAGAGGTCTGAAAGGGAGTCTGATCTGAGATCTGATATGGGGTCTGATCTGAGATTTGATATGGGGTCTGATCTGAGACCTGATATGGAGGTCTGATCTGAGGACTGATATGGGGGTGTTATCTGAGGACTGATATGGGGGTCTGTTCTGAGGTCTGATATGGGCATCTGATTTGATCATCCTTTAAAACCTTGGAGCATTTTAGAATCTGGTGCGTCTTATAAAGTGAGAAATATGGTATATCACAGTATAGTCTCTTCTCCATAGCTGTGTAGAGGCAGCAATAATGATGGTAATAGTAGTGCTCTCTGACTCTTTCTGCAGTTCCTGGGTTGAGGGGTGCAGATCTACGTCCGGATGGCAAGTATGTCTGAAAGTCTGGTAGGTGCTGAATGCACTGGACCCTTTCCACAGCATCAAAGTCTCTCTGCCATAAAGAGAAAATACTTTGCTGTCATTATCTTGCACAACATTTATGGTCCTGGACCTTTGATTGTTCTCTTCCCTTCAGAGGTACTCTGCTTCTCTGGAAGCTGTAGTCTGAGAGAGAAATGTTTTCTGGACTTTGGCCTAGTCTGCAGCAGTTTGCACATGTGGGTCTTGTCTGTAGCTCTGCTCTGCTAGGACTCCACTACCTAACAAGGCGGCAGACCTGGTCTATCATCCTGGTAATCTAACCAAATCTGCCAGTATTAACTATATATTGCCCATACTTTGCTATTAGATATGCACACTGCCTAAAGAAAAATTTGATTTACCAACAAATTACAACATCTAATAGCCTTTTAATAAACACCAAAAAAGGGCGCTGGGTACACGCCGATTGCCGGACAACCCACAATATATGTACGCCAAAAAATACTTGCGGATAATCATTAAATCGCTTTATTGACAATAATAAATACAATATTAAAAAGACATATTGAATACATGAATATTGTATTTATTATTGTCAATAAAGCGATTTAATGATTATCCGGAAGTATTTTTTGGCGTACATCTAATAGCCTTTGCAGTCGTCCTCTAAGGCACTGCATGTGCAGGGGATGGGTAAGTATTAACCCAACAATCTTCCTTACACAGGTTAGAAGAAATAACAGTTTTTATTAAAATCCCAGAGAACCACTTGGAGGATTTTTCAGACCTGGTCATTAAAAGTTTAATGGGCAGCATTGCACAAACGTGTTTCCTAACCTGGTGCCTTCATTTTACATTGTTCCATCAGGATAATCTAATTTCTCTTCATTCAAAATCAGTGGGTCACTGTGCTTGAGAAGAAGTAAAACAGACTTTCTCAGGCATCTACCAAATTTATGCTGGAAGGTAATAATAGGGTAATCAGGGGCCCTGATCATTTGCCTCTATGGGGCCAATACATTTCTGATGGCAACCCTGCACACCCAGACAGAGGCTATGTGTCCATTGCTTGCAACTTTACCCAATAAAAACAAATTTTGTCATTATGTTTGTATGCTTTGCTTTATTCTTCTGTTTACAAAGCAATTATGGAGCCATCATCATTAGTCAGATAGATAACGAGAAATTGATGATTTGCTGTAGTCCGGTCTAAACAAGTGATTCATGCTTTAATCATTTTCAAAGCTAGAAACAATTCCGATTTACTGCTGACTCGTTGTGTCCTTTCTTCTGTTTTCTGTAAATATTTTTAGCCGCATTTTGTTTGAGGCCTAGTTACAGGGCTTTAACATATAGGGGATCAAGATAACCAGAAAGTGATACATCTTCCATTTTTATAATCTCTTTTTGATTTAGCAATTTCCAAAATTTTATTTTTATTTTATATTCCCTATTTTCTCTTCATGATTATGGGGGCAACCATCTTGCCTTAGCATTTACAGATGCACAATGAAGGATAGGTATAATGGGCAGGAGATGAGCTGTTGACATCTATGAGAGATTTTTCTAGACATCCTCTTTGACCTAGATGTCACTGTATAGGGTAGAGACTCAATAAGCTGTGATATTATCTATTGTGAAAGGTGGGTCCTCAATTATGCGCCTCAATGGGGAAGGTGCAGCTGTTTTGGGGAAGGAGATAGCCTCAAGGTTGGAGGAGTGTTTAAACTAAGGACAAGTGGGAGGGTAATTACATTATAGGGGAGGAGGATAGTGCAGATAAAGACCTGGGGCAAAGTAATGAGACTAGGGGTGGAATGGAGGTATGGACTAGAACAGTTCCTAAGGAAAGGTGTAAGGTAAAAAAAAAAAATACAAAAATCTTTATGCCAGAAGCCTGAATAATAAAACTGGTGAACTGGATTATTAGGATGATTAGTTTGTGGTATACTCTTGAAGGAGTGGCACCTTCAAGTGTGAATGCTTTTATTTTATCTTGGGAGCAGCATTTTTATGCACTTTCACCTTGCCTATCCCACGATCTTGATTAGGAGGTACATGTAGCCGTGTGTGCTCCTCTTCTCATTGGTTGCTTGATGCACACAGAGGTAACAAGGACCAGCACACTATATGTGCAGGGTCTGCTCTCATGAATGTAGATGCCCAACGACATAGGTAGGTTTAGAGTAGGAGCTGCTTGACTGAGACCACCTTGACGCTGGTAGGTGGGCACAGATGTGTTTTGATCACAATATATTGGCTGAGTAGCAGATTTTATCATATCAGAGTGAGAGTTTAGTCCATATATGATTGTATGTATTGTGTTAGTGCATTATTTTCTGTGATTTTTCTAAAATTATGGGTTGCATCAACAAAGGGCATAGACGCCCGTGATAGGAACATAGTCCTACCACTTTACAAATCACTAGCCAGACCACACATGGAGTACAGTGTACAGTTCTGGGCTCCTGTGAACAAGGCAGACATAGCAGAGCTTGAGAGGGTTCAGAGGAGGGCCACTAAAGTAATAACTGGAATGGGTGGACTACAGTACGCAGAAAGATTATCAAAATTAGGGTTATTCAGTTTAGAAAAAAAGATGACTGGGGGGGGGGGGCGCGATCTAATAACTATGTATGAATATATCAGGGGTCAGTACAGAGATTACTCCCATCATCTATTTATCCCCAGGACTGTGACTGTGACGAGGGGACATCCTCTGCGTCTGGAGGAAAGAAGGTTTGTACACAAACATAGAAGAGGATTCTTCACTGTAAGAGCAGTGAGACTATGGAACTCTCTGCCTGAGGAGGTGGTGATGGTGAGTATAATAAAAGAATTCAAGAGGGGCCTGGATGTATTTCTGGGGTGTAATAATATTACAGCTTATAGCTACTAGAGAGGGGTCGTTGATCCAGTGAGTTATTCTCATTGCCTGATTGGAGTCGACAAGGATTTTTTTCCCTTTTCCTTCCCCCCCTAAAATGAGGAAAATGGTCTGCTACCTCACTAGGGTTTTTTGCCTTCCTCTGGATCAACTTGCAAGATCACAGGCTAAACTGGATGGACAGATGTCTTTTTTCAGCCTTACAAACTATGTTACTATCTGTCAATGTAATCCTGCCTGTGATGATGATTAATTGACTGCTGAGAAGTGATCCCTACGGGTAGGAAGTGTAAACCTATTGTTAAAGAGGACCTTTCACCGCTCCTGACATGCCTGTTTTAATAACTTCATGCATTCCCCATGTAATAACAGTTCTGGAACATCTATTCTTATGGCTTTATATTGTACCATTCCTTTATTATTTGCATTAGATGTTATGAATAAATTGCTAGCATAAATAGCACCAGCAAAAAATAACATTCACAAAAAAATGTAAAAACATGTTTAATTTGATTTAAGTAATAGATCATTTTCTGATGACACATTCCCTTTAAGAGTCATATTTCCTATATATTTTTTTGAACGTTAGACACCATTTGATTTTAGTTCTAAAGTTAAAAATGCAGTGCTTTGTTAAAAAGAATATTCTCTTTCCTAATCCTTTATTTTCTGATTGTTTCTTTTTATTCAGTTTTTTATGTACATGAATGCGAGGGCAGCCATCTTGACCACAGTTCAGTGATTTGCTTAACACCAGCTACATGGACCATATGAAACTTGTGAGCTATGCAAAGGGAGAGGGGAAAAGAGGGGGTGAGCTGTGACCATTACTTATTGTCAGAGGCAGGTCTTGTGCATGCCTCCTGCTTTATAAGGAAAAAACAAAAAAACAAAACATATACCATGCAGTATACATTTCTTACTGGATGCGCTTTATGGTACAGCACAGTCTGGTCTGCTATTCTATACCGTAACAAAACAGAAACACAAGGACATACCATTGAACAGAGGAGATGGGTCTATGTAATCATACACTGTAGACGCAGTGTGAAAAGACCCTTATTAATTTCTGTGTAGTATGCAGTGAGCTCCTATACGCCCTCTAGTGACTGCTGCAAGTTTATTCACATTGAATAGAAATACGCATTTGCAATATTTCGCTAATTTTTGGACGAATATTCTCCATAAATTCGCAAATTGAATTTATGGAGAAATTGTCATCTCCAGTCATTATTTACTTGATTATGAAAATCGACAATGCAATATATTCGCGATAAAAATTAGCGATTAGAATATTCGCGATCAACACTAAGAGGTAGGCATCTTTCCTATTGGTTGCTAGTGATGTTGCTAAGTGCTGATATTTGCGATAAATGCGCGATTAGAATATTCGTGTTCAACACTATTCGCGAATACAAATATATAGCAATATATTCTAAATATTCGCAAATTCTCAAAGTGGTGATATTTGCGATTAAAATTCACGATTCGAATATTCGTGCTCAACCCTATTTTCAACTAGAACACGATAATACAGACTCCCCTCAAATAAGGATAGGGGGTCCATGCAGGCAATATCAGATCCAAATATATCCACCCTGATGTATGAGTACTTCTTTAGAATGTTGTGCATGACCTCTTCTCATGGCTCTGGTCTACGCACTACTCTCACAACTTCTGAAGAAGATTCTGCAGTGTCTCATCTCTGTGCCATCAGGAAACCTCTCCTCCACATGCGTAGGATTGTGCAGGGAGGCTCCCTGGAAAACAGCAGTTTTGATAACCAATTTGTTCCTCCCAGCATGGGCAATGCAGTGTCTTTATGCCTATGCACACTAGGGCCTACTAGGGCCTATCTACTGTGTTCTTCCCCAACATTCATGGTGAATAAACCCAACCTTCACTTTGACATATTAGAATGGGCCTTGGGGAAGCTTGAGAACCCATACAGTGAATGACCCAATTGCACAATATAGCATTGAATATAATAACACAGTCCTGACCTCTGCCACAGTCTTAGGGTGGGGGAGCAAGTCATATAGTTCTCAAACCATGGTAACATTCACATCGGCATTAATATAGCTAGATTTAGAAACCTATAAGGGTTTTAGATATAACAGCCTAGAACATGCCTGGATGATGTCCAGATGCCTGGATATGGTCAAATTTGTGTTTTGAGTGGAAATTCTCAAAACTAGAACCCTTTTGTAATGTACTAGGTTAGAGTTCTCCTAAATCCCATTTAATTCCAGAATAAATCTGAGGGGTTGAACTGATAATGTGCTATCAAGCAGGCAGTGACTTTTCACAGTAGCAAGGCACACGGCATTGGATCCTGGCCATGGTTACACTGTTGCTATGCACTGGTATTCATTGTAGTGCTAATTTAAAATACAATTATTTTCACACCCACTTCATGCTTTCCGTTTATCAAGAAGAACCTTTACATATCTTGTCTTAGAGAAAAGTCATTTCATTTTCATTATCACTCTATTTCTTAGAAGCAGATGGGTGTTTGGTTTCTTAATGCCATATGTCAGATTATCACTATGAGGTGCACAATGCAAAATAGAATGATAAGTTTCTTAAATACTAAAATGCAACCATTGTGTGTTAATAAGTGACAAGAGGTGCAGTCATATTGATTGTTACTTTTGAACAACTTCATTTTAGGTGGGGATGCTCTTTGAAACTTCAGTTCACCTTTAGTGAGTAGAAATCATGATTGTATCCTCCATTGGCATATACATACCCGTTACAGGAAAAAGAGGGCCATGTTCGTTCCCCAATGCCCTTTGTTAGTGTTTGTAAGAAAGAGATAGGAAGGAGATAGGCAAGACTCATTTTTGCTTAATTAAGTTTGAAAATGCATAATGTAAAATAATTCCAAATATCAGTGGGTGTGGAACCAGTGTGGAATCAGTTTGACTTTGGGCTAAACCTAAGGGCGGTATTAGAGTAGTCCCCTGGTATTCACTCTTTAACCCCTATACTGGGATCTGGAGTATTCTGCAAGGGAGCCATGAGATCACTACCTCCTGGAGTAGTCCAGGTGTGTGCTTGACAGCTGACCTACAGGATTCAGAGACACTGATGTAGGTCACCAAGGGATAAGGCAAACTATGGTAATAGCCAATAACAGGCTATTACAGTTCAGGGCAGGCAGAATTTGTGTGAATCTTTGAAACAAGTCCGAGGTCAGGGCAAACAGCAAAAGGTCAATACAGTAATCAGGCACAAGTCAGGCAGCGGAGGGTCAGAGACAGAAATCGGGCAAAGGTTGGTACACAGACAGACAAACAGACCAGAACAACTTTGCAGGGACTAACCTACAAAAAATACCTATTGCTCAGGCACCCTCCCCTAGGGGAAGGTGCCTTAAGCACCCCAGGTTTACCAGCCATTGACTAGTGAAGATTAGGGTGAACGCACTGACCCTCTAAGAGCCAGGGAGCCTACATACAGAGTGGAGGGGCGAGCCAGGGAAGCGCAGGCTACAGCCTGCTTTGGAGGAAGGAAGACGGGACAATGGCGACCGAACCTTATTCAGGAGGGCTGAGAAGCGCCAGCAGGTCCGGAAGTGGGACAGGAAGGGAGAATAAGGCAGTACTCATGTCCACCCAGGGAAGCGGAACAGCGGTGGGCATGGACCGCCTACTTGACACATAATATCTAAGGAACGTAAGATGAAACTGACATTTACCTGATGAAACAGTCATCCTCCATATAACGAGGACTTCTTCTCCAGACCACCCCAACAGCCAGAGGGAACAGACACTGCAATCAGTAGCTCCTGTTCAGAAGGACTCAGAGCTACCATGAATTATATGGTTACCCATTTGCTTCACCCCATCTGTATTAAAGGGGTGGTTGGACCCCTAATAAACTCATCACAGAGTATCCTGCTGCTAGTATCGTGCCCCAGCAAGCAGCAGTATTCTGCAATGGATCCTGGAAGTAAGTGTGCAAATATCCTCTAGCGCCTCCACAGGGGAACTTAAGTATTGCATATGTCTATTGAAATAAACTGTCTGTAAGTGTTACCGGGGAAAGGCCCGTTTTTACACGGGCGTGATTTCCCCGCAGGTGGACTTCGTGAGGTGAATTCGGACCTATTCATTTCTATGGGGCTGTGTACATGAGCGGTGATTTTCCCGCATCACTTTTGCGTTCCGTGAAAATCGCAGCATGTTCTATATTCTGCGTTTTTCACGCAATGCAGGCCCCATAGAAGTGAATGGGGTTTCGGGAAAATCGCAAGTATCCGCAAGCAAGTGCGGATGCGGTGCGATTTTCCCGCATGGTTGCTAGGAGACGATCGGGATGGGGACCCGATCTTTAATATTTTCCCTTATAACGTAGTTATAAAGGAAAATAATAGCATTCTCAATAGAGAATGCAAAGTAAAAAGGGCAATAGAGGGTTAAAAATAATAAAAAAACAAACTCACCTATTCCATTTGATCACGTAGCTGCCCCTCCTGCTGAAGACAGAACAGAACACCGGCAGCTACACGATCAAATGGAATAGGTGAGTTTGTTTTTTTATTATTTTTAACCCTCTATTGCGCATTAAAATGCTTTGCACTCGCGCGGAAAAATCGCACATTTTCCCGCAACGCACCCGCCTCTTATCCGGCCGTCAAACGTGACGCCCGTGTGAAAGAGGCCAAAGACATCCTATCCCACTCCCTAGTCCTGCTAAATGCTAAAAATCCTCAATGAAAGTCTCCTGTCTATCTTCACTATAGAGTGCTGGAGATTAGATTTTTTTTTTAATTATTATATATACACAAATATATAAATACAGTATATGGTAATGAAAACTGCAAAACTGGTAAGGATGCGTAACAACCTCTAAAAGCTTTCTTCACTTGTGAGTTGCAAGCAATTACGACATATAATGACATAGGTACATCCAATATTATAGATGATAATTACATCCTACATTCTATGGATATAATTGGAATCCACTTTAATAAAGAATGCATTCAAGCATGAATATATGTTAATGAGCCAATCCACTGTTACTATCAAACTGCACACTTGCAATTGTACTTGCCATTAAATTTCACTTATATGGTATGCTTTGATGTAAACAGAATTTCAATTAAAATTATATTCAAATTAAAAATTCAAAAGCGAGAAATTAAATTCATTAAAATAAAAAAACATTTATTTCATAGCATTGTAAAAATATATTCAGAAAAATAAAATATGATACAACAGAGCAGCATAGGGCCCATGCAAATGCAGAACATGGTCCACCACCATCATGGACCACCATCCTTACATCTCTTAAACAATCCACCAGTAATGATGCACTCTAAAAACAATGTTCAAGGAATGAAAAAGGAAATGGGGATGGCCAGGCATGGGGTCATTAATAAAAAAAAAAAACAACAACACTTTTTGCAGTCAGCAAAAACAAAAAACAAAAAATATGGATGATGTCTGTGTGACATCCGTGTTGCATCTGTTTTTGCAGATCCATTGTAACAATCTGTAGTGCCCTAGAGCAGAGAGTACTTCTTACTTTATTTCTCTTGAAAGGGTTAACTTTTACTGTTCAATACTGTGTACCTGCATTTTATATGTTATGATATATATCCTGTTCATTATCACTGTATTTACATGGCTCTGTGGAAAGGGTTAATGAATACTGTGAGCATGCTAGGCCTCTTTCACACGGGCGTCATGTTTGACGCCTGGATAAGAGGCGGGTGCGTTGCGGGAATATGCACGATTCTTCCGTGCGGGTGCAAACGTTTGTAATGCGTTTTGCACGCGCGTGTGAAAAATCGCCATGTTTGGTACCCAACCCAAAGCCGGACTTCATCACTGAAGTCCGGTTTCGGGTAGAGTATTCTGGCGAATTTATTATTTTCCGTTATAACATGGTTATAAGGGAAAATATTAGCATTCTTAATAAAGAATGCATAGTAAAATGAAGTGGAAGGGGTTACAAATAATAAAAGTTAACTTACCTTAGCCACTTGATCGCGTAGTTGCGATCTGTCCTCTCTTTTCCAGCATCAGCTAACAACTAAAGGACCTGTGATGACGTCACATCACATGGTCCAATCACATGGTCCATCACCATCACAGGTCCTTTAGTTCTTAGCTGATGCTGGGAAAGAGAGGACAGATCGCAACTATGCGATCAAGTGGCTAAGATAGTTAACTTTGTATTTTAACCACTTCATTTTACTATGCATTCTTTATTAAGAATGCTATTATTTCCCCTTATAACCATGTTATAAGGGAAAATAATAAAGATCTGGTCCAGTTGCTAAGCAACCATGCGGGAAAATCGCACTGCATCCGCACTTGCTTGCGGATGCTTACGATTTTCCCGCAGCCCCATTCACTTCTATGGGGCCTGCGTTGCGTGAAAAACGCACAATATAGAGCATGCTGCGATTTTCACGCAACGCAGAAGTGATGCGTGAAAATCGCCGCTCATGTGCACACCCCCATAGAAATGAATGGGTCCGGATTCAGTGCGGGTGCAATGCGTCCTCCTCACGCATTGCACCCGCGCGGAAAACTCGCCCATGTGAAAGGGGCCTTACTGTGTAAGACGCTGACAGTTTAATTCAGTACAATACAGAATGTATTGTACTGAATTGAAACAGGGATCAAACCCTGAAAAGGTGAAGTCCCACAGTAGGACAAATATGAAAATTAAAAAAAGTGAAGAAAGGTGTTTTTGTGTTTTTTTTATAATAACACGGTAAAAAAAAAAAAAACTGCTAAAAAAAACATTTTTTTGTCACCTTACATCACCAAACGATCAAAAAGTCGTATGCCCCCCCAGAATAGTACCAATCTAACCATTGTCTCATCCCGCAAAATATGAGCCCCTACCTAAGACAATTGTCTAAAATATAAAAAAAAAACGATGTCTCTCAGACTATGGAGACACTAAAACATGATTTATTTGTTTAAAAAATTATATTATTGTGTAAAACTTAAATAAATAAAAAAAGGATGCATACTAGGTATTGCCATGTCCGTAACGACCTGCTCTATAAAAATATCACGTGATCTAACTCCTCAGATGAACACCGTAAAAAAATTTAAGAAAAACTGTGTCAAAAAATCAATTTTTTGTCACCTTACATCACAAAAAGTGTAATAGCAAGAGATAAAAAAAATCATTTGCACCCCCAAAATCCTACCAATCAAACCGTCATCTCATCCCACAAAAAAATGAGACCCTACCTAAGACAATCGCCCCAAAAAAAAAAAAAAAAATATGGAGACACTAAAACATGATTTTTTTTTGTTTAAAAAATGTTATTGTGTAAAACTTAAATAAATAAAAAAAGTATACTTATTAGGTATTGCCACGTCCGTAAGAACCTGCTGTTTAAAAATATCATATGACCTAATGCCTCAGGTGAACCCCGCAAAATTTTTTTTTTAATAAAAAGTGTGTCAAAAAAGACATTTTTTTGTCACCTGACATTACAAAAAGTGTAATACCAAGCAATCAAAAAGTAATATGCACCCTAAAATAGTACCAATCAAACCGTCATCTCATACAAAAAAAATATAGCCGCTACATAATAATAATTTTTTTCAAAATTACTTTATTATGTAAAACTGAAACAAACAACCAAAAAAGTAGTCATATTTGGTATTGTCGCATCCGTAAAAACCTGCTCTATAAATATACCACATGATCTAACCTGTCAGATTAACATTGTAAATAACAAAAAATAAAAACAGTGCCAAAACAGCTATTTTTTGTTACCTTGCCTCACAAAAAGTGAAATATAGAGCAACCAAAAATCATATGTAATCTAAAATAGTACCAATAAAACTGACACCTTATCCCGTAGTTTCCAAAATAGAATAATTTTTGGGAGTTTCTACTCTAGGGGTGCATCAGGGGGCATCAAATGTGACATGGCAACTAAAAATTATCCCAGTGAAATCTGCCCTCCAAAAACCATATGGCGTTTCTTTTCTTCTGCGCCATGCCGTGTGCCCATACAGCAGTTTATGATCACAAATTGTCACGGTCCCTCCCATGACAGAGGTGAGAAGATCGGAGAGACTGACAGCATGTGAGGGTGTCTGACTGTCTCTCTGTTTTCTTCTTGCAGTGTTGTTGTTTGGTAATGGCCACAACTCTTGTCAGGTGAGGCTCTATTTAGTTGATGCGGTTGATATTTTCTGCTGGAGTTGGTTGAGCTGGTGTGTTGTTCTTTTGGATCTCCTGCTCCTCCATTCTGCATTAAGCTAAGTGCATTTTGTTTTGCATTTTGTTATTTGCTTGTCTTAGTTGCTTTCTAGGCCTCAGGGAGACGCGGGTTCTTTCATCTGAGAAGGAACCAGTAGTCGCATTCCCTGCCACCACTGCTAGGGCTTTCCAGGGTCTCCAGGGCTTAGGTTCCTGTTTATGAGTATTCCCACCTTCAGGGTCTACTCATATTGGCAGGAGTCAGGGAGAGGTCTAGGGATTCCTAGGAAGTCACCATCCCTCTGCCTTAGCGTTGAGGCCTAGACTCCTGTCTATTTCCTTCTATGTGTGTTCTGGTGTTTTCCCCTCCCTATACCTGTGACACAAATGGGGTGTTTCTCTAAACTACAGAATCAGGGTAATAAATATTGAGTTTTGTTTGCTTGTTAACCGTAGCTTTTTTACTAGAAAAAATTGATAAAAATGGAAAATCTGCCAAAAAAGTTAAATTTTGAAATTTCATTCCCATTTTCCTTTAATTCTAATGAGGCACCTAAAGGGTTAACAACATTTGTAAAATCAGTTTTGAATAGTGTGAGGGGTGTAGTTTCTACAATGGGGTGATTTATGGGTGGTTTCTAATATGTAGGCCCCAGAAAGTGACTTCATAACTGAACTGGTCCTGAAAAAATTGGGTTTTGGAAATTTTCTTAAAAATTTTAAGATTTGCTTCTAAACTTCTAGCCTTCTAAAGTAGATATATGGGGAATGTAAAGTAATAACTATGTTTGGAGGTATAACTATCTATTATAAAAGTAGAGAAATTGAAATTTGCCAATTTTTCAAAATTTTTTGGTAAATTTGGTACTTTTTTATAAATAAAAATAAAATATTTTGCCTCAATTTTACCACTGTCATCAAGTACAATATGTGACAAGAAAACAATATCAGAATGGCCTGGATAAGTAAAAGTATTTTTTAAAGTTATTGCCACATAAAGTAACATGTCAGATTTGCAAAATTAGGCTGTGTCCTGAAGGTGAAAAATAGCTGTGTCCTGAAGGGCTGTCCGCATTTTTTGCAGCTCCATTGAAATGTGCATTGAATGAATACAAAAAATATGGTCGTTTGAATGGGGCCTTATGGGTTTTGTTTTTATGGTGTTCACTACTTAGTAAAACTGACTTGTGCTCTTCATTCTCCAGGTCAGTACGATTATGGTGATACCACATATCTATGTTTTGTTGCATTTTAATACTGAAAAATAAAAACTTAGGGGCACATTTATTTAGACCGGCTTTAGCGGTGGTTCTGCCGACGTTTTGAAGAGGTGCAGGCCTCTCTATAACTTTGGTGCATCCAGCGCCGGTCTAAATGTAAGCCAGCTTCCTAGCTTTCTTACATTTAGACCATTTTCTATGCCTAAAACAGTGTTGTGGGCCCAACACATGAAAACACATGAAAACAATGTAGTATGAACAGAGGATTAATGTGAACCATAAGCACGGTAGCTGCAATGTCTATGTGAAGCCATAACTTGTTTCATATAGGCCATGTGCAGTATCCCAGTGGAAGGGGGTATCTGCAAATGTACTCAGTATAAAATATTCCAGACTCTGCTGCTGGAGAGGGGTAACCTGTCAAGACACCCGCTACACTTCAGATTAGTGGACACTACAGCCACGGTTGCCAGTTTCCAATTGCTAGCCAGAGATCCCAGTCGCAGAGACTTTAGCAAGAGAAAGAGTAATCAGAGGGCTCTTACTGTTAACTACTTGCTTAGCCGATGATTGGACATATGGAAGAAATTGCACTGTGTACAGATAATTGCTGGATGTTCTACAATCCCTATTTTGTAAGCAGTAAAGAGAGAATTTATTTTGGTTAATCCGATTTGGTCACTGACTCTCCTTACACGACACAATGGCCATTGCACCATTTTAAGCCCTGCCTTGCACCCATACGAACACAACATCAAGGTCACCCCAAACTACCATCAGGCAGGAGCTGTAATTACAGGGAGTGATCTGAGAGAATATAGAGTCCCCCTCTTTCATTGCACCAACCCCAGGGAGCGACAGCCTGAGGAAGTACACCGTCACCAAGACATCATCATCAGGGCCACAACTACTCCCATCCTCTGCTCCAACTCCTCAAGAGCTTGCTGCTAGCGCATTATAAAAACAATGTTTTTATAATATCAAGATTTACTGCGATCTCACTGAGAGCAAGGAGGAGATTCAGCGAACGCAGGCGGTGCTTGGCTCCTTCACAGGGGGCGTGGCTGGGCACCAGAATGGTTAGTACAGCCCCATGGGCACCTTCACAAGCAAATTTACATATCAATAAAAAAAAAATTAAAACAAAATAAAAGCACACAGAATTATAGGACAGGTATATTGCGGACATGCTAGTGGCGATCTAGCCTAGCATGTCCCCAGCTCTATAGGGTAAAATGTGTTGACAGAATCCATTTAAGTATCCACAAAACCGTAATAGCCTGAAGAATAAAAGGAGTTGTCCGGGTAAAATTTTTATATAAGGGACAGAATGGGTTAAAAGAAAATGAGTACCTTACAGATTACCCGCCTCTGCTGTTCCAATGGATACCGTTATAGTCAAGTCCTGTGACAAAATCAGCACAGCCATCATTTTTGTTGTTCTGCTCCAATGGAAAAACAGAACTAAGGAAATAAACAACCCAGATATTTGAACAGAGCCTGACCCTCCCTGTGCACAAAGCAAGGTCCATAAAGACATGGTTTGGCATGTTTGTTCTGTAGGAACTCAAATGGCTACACTGAGCCCTGAACTGAACCTCATCCAACACCTTTAGAATGAATTTGAATACCAATTGCAAGACAGACCTTTTAATCAACTATGACCTCACAGATGCTCTTTTGGCTGAACGGACACAAATCCCTACTGACAAACTCCAAAATATTGTGGAAAGCCCTTCCTAAAGAGTGGGACTTCTTATAGCTGCAAAAGGGGTCCCATCCCCATCTAACATCCATGGTTTTGGAATGGGATATTCTACAATATGCCATGGTCATATTGGCAATGATACAGTTTTGAAGGCGCCATGGATGTTGTATACAATATTCAGCTATGCTAGATCTGTATATGTATAGAACAGATATACTATATGGACAAATGTACACATTACACCTACAGGAGCTTCTGATTGTAAATCTGTAGGCATTATTATGCATTTGCCCCCTTCCACCCTATGCAGCTTCTATTCTCCTGGGAAGGCTTTCTACTAGATGTTTTCTGTGGGAAATTGCGAGCATTCAATCAGAAAAGCATTTGCAACTGATGTTGGAGGAGAGGACCTGGATTGTAAATCTCCATTCTAGTTCATCCCATTCATCCCAAAAGTGTTTGATGGGATTGAGGTCAGGTCTCTGTTCAAGCCAGTCAAGTTCTTCCACACCAAACATATTCAATCTTGCCTTTATGGACCTTGCTTTCTGCACAGGGGCACAGTCCTGCTGGACCAGAAAAAATACTTCCACAACAGTTGGCACAATCCAGTCATGCAGATAATGTTCTCCTGGCATTCTTAAACTCAGACTGCCAGGCAAAGAAACATGATTTGTCAAGTTTTTACTGCTTTACACCACTCCATCCGATGTAAGGCTTGCATACAGCTGCTTGGCCATGGAAACCCATCCCATGAAGCTTCAGGTGCACAGTTTTTGTGCTGATGTTGATGCCAGAGTTGGAATTTTGCAGTTATGGCGTCAACAGAGCCTTGGTGATTTTTATATGCTATGTGGCTAAGCACACGTCAACCTCCCCCTTATAACTTTACATGGTTTGCCACTTTATGGCTGAGTTGCTGTGGTTCCTAAATACTTCCGCTTTGCAGTAATACTCCTTACAGTTGATAGTGGAATATCTAGGAGGGAAGAAGTTTCACAAACAGTTTTTTGCAATGGTGACATCCTATTACAGTACCAGTATCGAATTAAGTGAGCTCTTTAGAAGGAGCCATATTAATAGGTGTGTACCAATACTTTTGTCCATATTGTGTATTTGCTCATGGAACCAAATGAAAAAAACATTTCAAGTTCTTTAACTGGCTAAGCGATAATGCCAGAGAAAACATGGATCCTATTATACGCTTAATGCTGCTGAATGGAGGTGCAGTCTGCTAGATGCATTGTCTTATTATATACAACATAACGGCGGGGTTTATAGTTATGTATGCTTGTTAAAGTCAATTTCCAATTGTAAGCGCCTCCGAATTACCACCCCAGGATAAAGCGGTGACAGCAGAGAACATTTTTTCCTTTTACACATTAAGTGGTTTTGAAATTTTAGATTTTCCAACCTAAATTTATGGACTTTAGACAATGCCGTCTTCAGTCACCATGGTAACGAGCAGCAAATGACAGCAGCCATCTTTAACATTCAGCCGCGCTTTCTTTCAGCCAAATAAAACATGAAAAGCTTCAGAAATGAATAGAGTCCCATAAATTATATGGCTTATAAGTAAGTGCTGTAATCACTACACCACCACAAATGTGGAAACAAAATCCTATACTTTTGGCCATGTTGCGGTTTCCTCATCGTCTGAATGCGATGCCAAAATTTCCTTAGGCAAAATACAAAACCTCAAGTGAGTTGAGATCGTCCTATCTGTCTGGTTCAAATTCATCCATAACTGATTAATAGTAACACATATTACTCCTACTCAAGGACACTTCCACTAGAGTACTGCATTTATCCTTATGCTGTTTAATATGTATATTATTTCATTTTCATAGTTACATTTAGTTATACCTGATAAATAATGTGTTTAACCTTTTTAAAAAATGTATACACAGATTTTTCATTTTCAAACATTTCCCCTAGGGGTGGTCATATTGGAGACACACATTTCCTCGCTATATTATATGTATATACAGTTCAGCTAGGTGTCTGTGCTTTTTGAAATGAAATGAATAGTAGTGAATCACAGAGAAATGTCATAACTTCTTAGTCTCTAGGAAGTGACAGAGTACCTTCTCCTCATCCCCCAGAGACCAAGAGGTGACAGTGGAGAGTTGTATGTCTTTGTATAGGGTTATTATCTTGTTTTATTTAGTTTTCCTTTTAATGATAGTGAGATGACTCTGATCATTCTGTCCTAGTCTAAACAGCAAAGCTGATGTGAGCTGCAGAAGTAAATCTGATAAATTTATACCAGAAGCTCTAATAAATTATACCATAAAACTACACCAGTTCATAGCATATGTAAATTTTGTTTTCTGCCCAAACTGAAAAAATAGAAGCCAAATTTATTATGAAGTGTGTGTCTCTTAATTAATTTGGCACATCTAACTCCAGTGCACATGGAGAATGTAAAGTAGCCCAAACCAGGGTACTTGCAAGTACATGTCATGAAATGTGACCACAGTATCTGGGATCTCAAAAACATGGGGGAACGTGCTCCTCGGCATGCAAAGGCTCCCCCTAGTGGGCATGGGGGAGATGGATAGTGTGTGTGGCAGCCTCTGTCCTCCTGAATGAATCCAAGGCTACCACAGACAGGTTCCTATGCAGCCCCTGCCCAGGGCTCCATAGGAACACTGAAATTCTCGTAGACTCCAATGCTAATGCATTGGAGTATATGAGAGAATTGACCTACTGATTGCTTGTTCAGGATCCCTGGGGAAACTATTCAAAAGTATAAAGCAAAGAAAAAAAGTTTTAAAAATATTCGTAAAAAAAATATATAAAAATTCAAATCATCCCCATTACCAAAAATTAACAAACAATTAAAAAAATAAACATCATAGGCCTTGCTGCGTGCAAAAGCAAGAATGTTTATCCCAGCGAATGGATAAATGGAGAAATACATCAAAATCGCAGATTTGCTGACTTTTTGGCATGGCACCTCGCTAAGACAATTGAATAAAAAGTGACTAAAAAGTCATACATACTCCAAAATAAAACCTACAGATCGTCCTGCAAAAAATTAACCCTCACACAGCTCCATACACATAAAAATAAAAAAGTTATGAGGGTCTTAATATGGCGATGCAAAGAAAAGAATTAGTTTTTTCCAAAGTCTTTATTTTTTTTTTAGTATTAAAATACAAGAAAAACTATATAAAAGGCATTGTTGTAATCATACTGACCTAGAGAATGAAGGTCAGTTTTACCACATTGAAATTCCACTCCATTTTAAAAAAATTCCAGCTTCCCACTACATCATACACAACAGTAAATTGTACCATTGTAAAGTAAAACTTGTCCTGCAAAAAACAAGCCCTCATATGGCTATGTGAATTGTAAAATAAAAAAATAAGGAAAATGGCCAGATCCTGAAGAGGTTAAAGCTATTTTATATGTTCATACCTTGTAATGTACCCAGCATAGCTTTTGTATGGATGAGACAAGGTTAATGATCCTGACTCAGCCCCTGCAGAAGGGTTAGGGTGTGGAACCTGAATCCACCCTCAGCTCAGTCTAGTCTAGTGAGTGCAGTCTAGCATAAAAAAAAGAGAGGAAGCTGCTACATGTGCTCCACTCATTACAGGACTGGGCCAAAGCTACAGAGCACCCCAACTACCATCTGGCAGGAAACCCCAACATCAGAGTGTTCCCTGAGGGAAGAAAGGATGAGCCTTCCTAACACTGCCCTAGATCTAGGGAGCATCTGTGTTAAAATTGCCACTGTTATTGACTGTTACAGCCGGGGCCACTACCACTCTCATATGCTGCAAGTCTAGGAAGAGTGGAGGATGAAACAGCGGTCTAAGTAAATCTCCCCCATTGTGTGTACTCCAATGATCAGTATGAAATCAAGAATGTGTGAGCTTTTTATATACAACAGATGCATCATCATATAAACAATAAAACGTACCATAAAAATATCAAAAAGTAAAAACATGACCTTTTCTGATTATACATACCTCTGAATACGTTTAGAATCCAATCAACATAAAGTCTTGAATTTCATCAAGCTCATCCCTACTAAAGCTCCCAAGTACAGTTGAAAGAGGAGATCAGAGTCTATATGCTGAATAAACACACAGATAACAGTGCTTCTTGGAAATTGGACTGTTCTTTTTCCAGAAGACAATAAATCAGTTCTTTTGTTGGATTTATATGTCTTGACTTTGGTGCCTTGTAGACAGCCTTTATTAATGCCTTTATCACTGCAGGAACCTGGCTATACTGAAAATTCTTGAATAGTGTTAACAGCAACTTTCTCCTATGACTCACTGAGGTGAACATTGGTATTCTTAGGTAAAACCTAAAAAAGGGAAAATGTATCCTATTTCATAATAACACAGTAGGGGTAATTTACTATGACCCCCTGCACCAGAAACTGGCATCAAAATGTTACAAACTGCTGGTTTGTGTTTTTTTTTAACATCATTCTGCCCAAATTCATGTGCAAGTGGTGTTCTTAAGCCACCCTCACCACTTAGACAAAAAAGGAGTGGCAGGGCAGGAAGGGGGCAGTGCAGTCACTTTACTGGTGTAAATGATGACTAAAATCTACTGCTGCTAGCTGGAGTAGGTCCACAGACTGCTGGAGGATTTACCCAATTCATGATGAGGCGCTTTAATTGTAGGCTCAACTTTGGACTTTATTTAACATATACTTTATTGAGAATTGCAGTATTTTTTAAAAACAGTACAATGTCCAATTGATGGCAATTACCGCAAAAGAAAAAAAGGTAAAAAAAAAAACAGGAGGATGCTGAATCTGCCAGACATCATACAAATCATGAGTGTGCATGATCTGAGATACTTTCGTCGGCTCTCGGGTTTTAGTTGATGATGTTGATTCCATAGAGGGCCACATCACAGCATTGAAACCACCAACCACTATAAGGTAACCATTACGCTCTCTATAAACTTTTGACAAAAGAGAACGATAGAAAGCAGAAGGATGCTTATAAGGAGCGTAGAGCGATACCAATGTATAATAAACATTATTAATCAGAACAATCAAAACTACATATCTGCCACCATCATTCACTATAACTTTTTACATTGTGAAAGCAAGAGAGTCCCTGACATCAATAGAAACACCACTTTTTTCTGTCCCACTGCAGGTGAGGAATAGATGTATGGGTAATTTTTGTGCTTCAATCTAGACATATCCTGAGGTAGTAGTAAGAGCGCTACTTGCACACAGACTATGTCTGCTTTTAAACATCTAGAAACCTTCCACAATAGTGAACATTTGTAAGAGGAATTAAGCCCCTTAGTATTCAGGGAAACAATCTTAAATACCATAGTATTGGATAGAGGATGATGGTGGACAGAACACAGCTACAGTTGTGCAATACCAGCAGAGGAGGAGCAAATATAGGACTACAGTAGAGTCCTAAAATGCCAATGAAAAAAAAAAGTGGGTGTAGCACACGGAAAAAAAAGACTGTCATAATAACAAAACTGAGAAAAGCAGAGGTAGAGCAAAGTACCCCTGTGAGGACAAATAAAGAACACATAAAATTCAGCATTTGACAAAGATAATAGAACATTGGGGTCAGCATATATTAATACTGAGACATAACCGCGAGCTAGGGACAGCCTAGAAAGCGGTATTCGTGCCATAATGGGAAAAAAAAAAAAGAGAAAAAAACAAAAGCAACGTCCCAAGTAGAAACAAGTGCTAAAACAACAACAAAAAAAAAGCGGAAAGGCACTTCTCAACTTTAGATGTAATACATCTCACCCATCTGGATCAAACAGTTATTCGTTTTCAATGCACAACCGTTGTCCACTCTCTATCCACATGTCGAGGAGATTGCGATTGCGACTGTGCATTTTGCTCATCAGGAAAGATTATGTCCCATTCTTGGTATAGCTTTACCCTGGGAACACACTTCGCGTGTTCCCAGGGCGCGCATATGACGCGCGCTTCTGCCGCGAAGTGGCTGTTTTATGGAAGCGCGCGTCATATGCGCGCTCCCATAATAGAATATGGGTTGGATCGCGCGTGCTGCCGCGCGATAGTCACGGCAGCCGACGCAATCGCATAGGGCGTTTTACAGCGCGATCGTCCTCGCTGTAAAACGCCGACATGTGAACCATGCACATAGGGATGCATGGCTTTTCACATGTTGAGCGTTTTTCAGCGCGTATGAACGCGCTGAAAAACGCTCAGGTGTGTTCCCAGGGTTAAGGCCGAGACGGGTGTGGAGGCCACATATTGTACTCCATTGTAAGTAATGAGCAGCTTAACAGGGAAGCCCCACTTAAGAGATTCCTTTCCCACGTATTATCGCAGTGCTGGAAGCTAATTCCCTCCGACGGGCCAAGGTAGCTGCCAACAAATCAGCATATATGGATTTCTTTAAAGCGATTAAGGCGATCAGGTAGAATGGGAGGATCTCTGGATGCCCTCATAATCTGCTCCTTGATATGTAAAAAAAAGCATGCGAGCAATGGCGTCTCGGGGGGCCATAGCGGGCAATGTTTTAGGCCTAAGAAGCCTATGTGCCCTATCAATGAGAAGATCACTAGTGCACGCTTGTGGTAAAAGACAGGCAAATAAGTCCATAAGGAAGGATATTAGTTCCTCGCCATGGACAGATTCAGGTATGCCACGGAAACTAAGATTATTCCTACGTGGGCGACCCTCCACATCAGCAATTTTTAACTTAAGGGCTTCTATTTCTTCATAGTGAGAATTTGTAATGTCCACGATTTCATTGTGGGCAGAGGTAAGTTCCGCCATTTTAGATTCAGATGCAGATCTTTTTGCAAGGTTGCTTGGAGATCAGATATTCATTACCTCATTGTGGCTTCTGTAATAGGAGCATCTCTTGAAGTACCCACAACAGATAAGGATCCTGCATTAGATCCATATGGTCTCCCTCCCTTATGGCAGCTTCTCCTGGTGTACTCTGCCCCTTCCCTGAAGTGCTATTACGGCAATGTTGGGCACGGATTGCCAGAGGCACTGAGGACTGTTAGGTAGGGGAGGAGGTGGGGTACTTCCTGAGTGTGGAGTCACTAAACAAGCTGGATGAAGAGCTGCCAAGGATGGTGACGTAGCTACTGTGTCCGAAGCGCAGGAGACATCATCTTGGATCGCGTCTGCAGAAGGAAAAAAGCTGGTAAGCTTCATTGGGCTTTGTATTCTTGCCTTTCGGCATGGTTCTCGGTGTCTGTACAGATGGTACACTGTCTGATCGACCAAATTATAAGTCAATGGTGTTCAATGGCATTGATGGCATGCATTGTACAATGGACTCTGCACTGCATAATGTCTTCCAAGGTCATGACACGGATGTGAATATAGCCATGTTATATGCAAAAAACAAATCTATATCTATCAATGTTATATCTAACAATATATTACACATAATATCCCAAAATAGGAAAGCCATTAACAGCACTGGTATGTACATGTCCCAATTCTGACGGTTTCATGGATATGGTAGGCCTCTTCATGGGGGAGAATAGGTATTCTTTAGAGATTAGAAAATCGAAGTTGACGAAGTAGAATTCGATACGAATTTCAGGAAAAATTTTCACACCGAATCCGAATTTCCTCACGCTTCGTGGTAATAAATAACATTTTTTACTAAAATGGCTGCTGCACATGTTAGGACATGGAGCAAAGTACTCTGGGAACGAGGCATCACTAGGGTGACCATGTGTCCCGGATCGCCCGGGACAGTCCCGCATTTGGAGAGTCTGTCCCGGGTCCTGGTCACCCTAATTCCAGGACAATGCAGTGTCACGGAATGACCTGAGCCGCCGTCGACCGCTGCTGTTGTGACAGTCAGAGCCGGCGCTTCCATAGAGGCAAGGGGCCGGAGATGTGGAAGCGCTCGTCTTCAGTCATCTGTATCACCGTCCTCAGGACAGCGATACAGATGGCTGTGCACTTGTGCAGCAGGGCAGGGGAGGGAGAGGTGTGTCCCTTCCTCTGATAGGCTGCAGGCACTAGGCCTGACTGGAGCCCTGAGACGTACATCGCGGGATACAGCCTGCATCACTCACATCGCGATTCGCTGCCAAGAAGGTAAGTGTAAGTGTTTTTTTTGTTGTTGTTGTCAATACTGTACTGGTGGCTACTGGGACTAGCACATGATGATGGGAGGGCCTAATATGACTACTTGGACATGATAGTGGGGGGCCCTATGGCTACTGACACATTATAGGGGGGGGGTCTATGGCTACTGGCAGTCTGGCACTTATGGGGGGTCCTATGGCTACTGGCACATGATGGGGGGGCTCAGGCTACTGGCACATGATAGGGGGCTCTGGCTCCTGGCACATAATAGGGGGGGGCTCTGGTTACTTTCACATTATTGGGGGACATCTATTGGGGCACTTATTACTGGCACATTATTGGTGGGCACCATAGGGGCATCTACTGAGGCCACAAAGAACGGTTATTTTATATGGGGGCTCTGTATAGAGGCATTTTATACTGGGACACATTATGGTGGGTACTATGGGGAATGTGGGAGAGGAGTACTATGGGATCATCTACGGGGGCACTGAGAAGGAGTATTTTATACTTACAAATTATGGGGGACACTGAGGGCATCTACTAAGGCACTATATATGGGGCATTTTATACTAGTACATTATGGGGGGCACTAGGAGGGAGGGGGGAGAGGAGCACTATGGGGGCATTTACTGGGGGCACTATATAGGTTTTTTTTTTTACTGGCACATTATGGGGGCACTATGGCACTAAGAAATACTGAAAAATGCACAGGCAGATATATTGTTGCCAGTCTCAAGTATAAGTTTGACGAAATTAAGTGTCCCTGAAAGGCAGTTAGGAAATGTGTTCACCCTAGGGATCACCCACGATGCCATGCATGTAGCCAATCAGCAGCCAGCCCTGTGATGTCACAGCCCTATAAATACTTCTGCCATTTTCCAGTGTGCTTAGTGCAGGGAGAGACGCCAGCAGGCACTAGGGACAGTGTCATAAAATACTTTATTGTGCTGAAAAAACGATTTAAAATGTGTAGGGAAAGAATAGGGAGGCATCATCCACACTATAAAAGGAGAACACGGTGCAATAGGAGAGTGTACAGCCTGGGTAATAGGAGCCATTCTATTACACCTTGCTGCACTTATTGGGGATCCAAATTGCTATTATACTGCTGCACATTGTGGAGAACATGGACAAAAATACACAAAATTCCGTTTCGTTAGCTCAATAGATATAGTAGCAGGGTGAAGGAGTGGTAACACCACTCTGGGGTGTGACAGGTGCAAGTGTTCTGTTGCAGGGTGTATTTATAGGAAATATATGTACGCCATATTAACCGTTCTGCGGTGCATTTACTTTTAACTACAGCCTTTTTTGGGGTGTATAAGTTTTTTTAAAAAGTACGTCTTATTTGCTGTTCTGCGTTGCAGTTACTTTGTACTACTTTTTTGGGGTGTATCAGTGTAAAATCAAAAGGACACCTTATTTGCCGTTCTGCAGTGCAGTTACATTGTTCCACAACTTTTTTTGGGGTGTATAAGTGTAAAAAAAAGGTACGTATTTTTTGCCGTTCTGCGGTGCAGTTACTTTGTTCTACAGCCTTTTTTGGGGTCTATAGGTGTAAAAAAAAGTACATCTTATTTGCCATTCTGCGGTGCAGGTACATTGTTCTACAACTTTTTTTGGGGTGTATAAGTGTAAAAAAAAGAACGTCTTATTTGCCGTTCTGTGGTGCAGTTACTTTGTACTATAGCCTTTTTTAGGGTGTATAAGTGTAAAATAAAAAGGACACCTTATTTGCCATTCTGCAGTGCAGTTACATTGTTCCACAACTTTTTTTTTGGGGTGCATAAGTGTAAAAAAAAAGGTACTTATTATTTGCCATTCTGCGGTGCAGTTACTTTGTACTACAGCCTTTTTTGGGGTCTATAGGTGTAAAAAAAAGTACATCTTATTTGCCATTCTGTGTTGCAGTTACTTTGTACTACAGCCTTTTTTGGGGTGTATAAGTGTAAAAAAAAGTACGTTTTATTTGCCGTTCTGTGGTGCAGTTACTTTGTACTATAGCCTTTTTTGGGGTGTATAAGTGTAAAATAAAAAGGACACCTTATTTGCCGTTCTGCAGTGCAGTTACATTGTTCCACAACTTTTTTTGGGGTGTATAAGTGTAAAAAAAAGGTACGTATTATTAGCCGTTCTGCGGTGCAGTTACTTTCAACTACAGCCTTTTTTGGGGTGTATACGTTTTTGGAAAAAGTACGTCTTATTTGCTGTTCTGCGTTGCAGTTACTTTGTACTACAGCCTTTTTTGGTGTGTATACGTTTAATTAAAAGTAATCCTTATTTGCCGTTCTGCAGTGTAGTTACTTTTTACTACAGAATTTTTTGGGGTGTATAAGTATAAAAAAAAGTACGTCTTATTTGCCGTTCTGCGGTGCAGTTACTTTGTACTATAGCCTTTTCTGGGGTGTATAAGTTGTGGTAAGGTGAACAGTGCTGGAAGGCGTGTTTGTCCCACTCAGGTACCTCAGATGGGTGAGAAAACGGAAATCCAGACAGTGGCAGTAGTCTCAGCAAGGAATAGTTTGCAGAGACACTTTTGTATATCACTTCTGGGCTGGATTTTTGGACTGGCAGTTAGGCTTGGTAGTGTGAGCTGTCAGTCCACACCCTTCCGGCACAGGTTTTCCCTTTCACCTGAGGTGATCGCAGATAAGGCCTGCTCTAATCAAGGAGGCATAAAGATCCTCCTAGTGTCTCAGTCTAGAGGAGAGTGTTGTGACACAGAGGCCTGGAGCAGAGGCTCTGTGTGTGGTCTCAGCTAGCCAGGCTAAGAGACCACAGGGCCGCATGGGTTCCCGTGTGTGTGAACGGTGACTTAGGTGAGTCAGGGAATACCTCTGTCTAGTCAGGGCCCAGCCATGCAGGTGTTTATTTTATTTTATGTATGTGGGAACCTTACCCCCACCCAGTGATGTGTAACTGGACTGTCCTGTATGAGAAGAGTGTTCTGTGGTGCAGTTACTTTGTACTACCGCCTTTTTTGGGGTGTGTAAGCGTAAAAAAAGAACGTCTTATTTGCCGTTCTGTGGTGCAGTTACTTTGTACTATAGCCTTTTTTGGGGTCTATAGCTGTAAAAAAAAGTTTATCTTATTTGCTGTTCTGCGGTGCAGTTACATTGTGCTACACACTTTTTTGGGGTGTTGTAATTGTATAAAAATTACGTCTTATTTGCCGTTCTGCGGTGCAGTTAATTTTTACTACAGCTAGAGTTGAGCGAACACCTGAAAGTTCGGGTTCGCTGGGTTCGGCCAAACTTCGCCGCAAAGTTCGAGTTCGTGACCTGAACTTGACCCCAAACCCCATTGATGTCAATGGGGACCCGAAGAGCTGGACAATTGCCCTGCAAACAAATGTGGATAGGGAAATGAGTTAAAATAACATAAAATACATAAAAATTAAAAATAATAATCTTGAACTAGGAGGAGGAGGTCCATATGGAGTAGGAGGTTGAGGAGGCGGTGGACGTGGCGGTCCAGGACGTTGAGGTGGAAGCGGTGATGGAGGAGGAGGTAGTCGCCAACAACACTGTTTTTTTTTGTTTTTGTTTTTTTTATTTGGGTGGGGTAGACCCCAATACATTGGGAAATATAGAAAAGAAAACAAAAAGAAAGTGCGCTGGAGAATAACAATGGCTGGGTGCGGCCGGTATACATGTTTATTTTGCACAAGGTACGGACAAGTCCTGTGGGATCCATACCTGGTTCATCTTAATGAACGTGAGCTTGTCCACATCGGCTGTGGACAGGCGGCTGCGCTTGTCTGTGATAACGCCCCCTGCCATGCTAAACACACGTTCAGACAATACACTGGCTGCAGTACAGGACAGCACCTCCAAAGCGTAAAGGGCAAGCTCAGGCCATGTGCCCAATTTGGAGACCCAGAAGTTGAATGGGGCAGATCCATTAGTCAGTACGTGTAGGCGTGTGCACACGTACTGTTCCACCATGTTGCTGAAATGCTGCCTCCTGCTGAAACGTTCCATATCAGCTGATGGTGCTTGTTCTTGTGGCGTGCTGACAAAGCTTTTCCACATTTCGGCCATGTTAACCCTGCCTTCTGAGGTGCTGGCGGAGCCCCAGCTGTGTTGGCGACTTCTTCCTCCTCCTCTGCCTTCGCTTTGTGCTTCCACTGAGGCCCCAGTGTCAGGGGGGAATGCCATCAGCAGCGCGTCTACCAGCGTGCAGAATATATTTCCCAGTCAGGAATGCAGTGCATGGGTAATGTGAAAGAAAAAATGGGTGCAGATCACCGAACAATCTAAATGCCGCCGAATTTATAGAATATATTTCCCAATCAGGTATGCATTACAGGGGTAGTTTGAAAGAAAAAAGGGGTCATGGAGCGTCCCGGTTATCCGGCATCTATTCGCCCCACTGAAGGATTATTTTAAAAGTGTGTAGAAGCCACACAGGGCCCCTACGCTGCAGATTTATCATGGAGACATCATGGATATTTTACAGCATATAACTACTGCACCCAACAATCTGAACGATCCTGAATTTACAGAATATACTTCCCTGTCAGCAGGGCCGGCGCTACCATTAGGCGAACTAGGCGTTCGCCTAGGGCGCCGGCCTGGTGGGCTCCCCCTGTCTAGGGCTGCAGTGCTGGGCGAGCGGCTCTTGAGCCACTCCCATCGCCATTACAGGGGGGCCAGGAGGTGGAGGTCCTTTTTAAATATGGCAGAGCAGGAACCTGCTTACCCTGATGGCAGGTGCCTGCTCTGCCAATAAATTACTGGAGCAGAGGAGGCGGGCGGCAAGGGAGGCTGTTCCAGCAGCTCCCCACTCCTCCCTCGCGCGCCCTCTGTGATGCCGGGAGCCGGAATATGACATCATTTCGGCCCAAGCATACTAAACGGCGCGCTGGAGGACAGAGGAGCTGCACCACACTAGAAGCCAGGGAGGTGAGTGTCTGCCTGTGTGTGTCTGTCAGTGAGTGAGTGTATGTCTGTCAGTGAGTGTATATGTGTCTGTCATTGAGTGAGTGTGTGTATTTCAGTGAGTGTGTATGCCTGTCTGTCAGTGAGTATCTGAGTGATTGTATGTCTGTCAGTGTGTGTCATTCAGTGAGTGTGTGCGTGTCTGTCAGTGTGTGTGCGTGTCTGTCAGTGTGTGTGCGTGTCTGTCAGTGTGTGTGTCTGTCAGTGAGTGAGTGACATGGCGGGGGGGCGGCAAAATGGATCTTTGCCTAGGGCGGCAAAAATCCTTGCACCGGCCCTGCCTGTCAGGTATGCAGTGCAGCAGGAACACACCCTCCAAGCCACTTGTGAATGACTGGCCTGATAACCGTGGAAATGTCCACCCACAATCTAAGAGCTGGATTTACTGATTCTAGTTCACTCTCAGAAATGGAGGGCAGGCCCCAAATGTACTTTATGGCAAAAAAACTGTTGTGCCAGTTGTATTTACTGATTATATTTCACTGTCAGAAATGCAATGCAGGCCGCAAATGTACAGTTCTTTATGGAAAAGAAAAAGTGATTTTTTTTCACCCAAAATGTCCCAGTTGTATTTACTGATTATATTTCACTCTCAGAAATGCAGTGCAGGCCGCAAATGTACTTTATGGCAAAAAAAAAAAGTTTTTTTTTTTTTTTACCCACAATGTCCCAGTTGTATTTACCAACTATATTTTCACTCTAAGAAATGCAGTGCAGGCCGCAAATGTACTTTATGGCAAAAAAAATGTAATTTGTCCCCCCAGAATCTAACAGATGGATTTACTGAACTGATTACACTGTCACATATGCAGCACAGGGGTCCTTTACAGAAAAAAAAATATGTCACCCCATGGGTCCCTGAACTCACAGACGGATTACCTATATTATTTTCCCTTCCCCTGGCACATATGCAGTGCAGGTGCACTGAAAGTGTGTAGAAGCCACACAGGGCCCCTACGCTGCAGATTTATCATGGAGACATCATGGATATTTTACAGCATATAACTACAGCACCCAACAATCTAAACGATGACGAATTTACAGAATATATTTCCCTGTCAGGTATGCAGTGCAGCAGGAACACACCCTCCAAGCCACTTGTGAATGACTGGCCTGATAACCGTGGAAATGTTCACCCACAATCTAAGAGCTGGATTTACTGATTCTATTAGACTCTCAGAAATTGAATGCAGGCCGCAAATGTACTTTATGGCCAAAAAAAAGGGATTTTTTTCACCCACAATGTCCCAGTTGTATTAACTGATTATATTTCACTCTCAGAAATGGCGTGCAGGCTGCAAATGTACTTTATGGCAAAAAAAAGGTGCTTTTTTTCACCCAGAATGTCCCAGTTGTATTTACCGATGGATTTACTGAATTGATTACACTGTCACACATGCAGCACAGGGGTACTTTACAGAAAAAAATGTAAATATGTCACCCCCTGGGTCCCTGAACTCACAGACGGATTACCTATATTATTTTCCCTTCCCCTGGCACATATGCAGTGCAGGTACACTTAAAAAATGGGTATGTGTCGCCCACTGAACTACAAGAACAGGATTTATTTATTGTCCCTGGCAAATTATTGTCCTTGGCAATATTGTCACTTGCACAAAATGGCCGCCGACGCCCACCTAATTAACAGACGGACTAAAGCTTATTTTTCTGTGTCACTGGGCTCAGGCAGGATTAGGAATAAAAGGAGAGGGTTAATTACAGGCCTCCTAACAGAACAGAAGGGGGACTGGAAAAAACCAGGCAGGGCGCCAAAGGAAGGACAGGAGAAGGAACAGAGAGTGATATCAATTGATTAACCCTCAGTTCACACTTGCGCGTTTTACAGCGCGTTCGTTCCTATTTGCAAAAACGCGCTGTAATACGCGCGACAAAAACTCGCGTAAAACGTGCGTCTCAGAAACGCTCAGGTGTGAACCCAGGGTAATAAGAAAAAGGCCGGCTGCCAAGGGTATATACCCTTCAGAAAAAACTTCCGTAGGGTATTTTGGATGAGAGAAAGGAGGTTTACCCTTCTGGTGGCGCCAGATACCTTAAGTGGCTGTATCTAGTTAAATGTATCTATGTTTATCAGATAAAGTTAATATTCATAGACACTTCCCTTTTGAGCAAAGGATGCAGAAACCATATAGGTGTCTTCTGTGATGTCCATATAGAGTTGTCCAAAATCGTGTTGCCACCACTGTAGTTTAAAATCCATAAGGCATAGAATCATAGACAAGTAAACTTACTTTACCCAGGAGGACCGGGTGGGATAAACTCAAGACACCCCTCGGAACTTCCTCCTGCGCCTGGGTCGCTTCCAGTAGATCTCAGGATAGACGGCAGTCCAAAGCCAAATACTTCTTGTCAAAGATCCTTTTTATTTAAACACAGAGTATGATGCTCCTGATGAAGGGGATAGATATTCCCCCGAAACGCGTTGAGCTACCTCTTTTTACCTTACCCTGTGTTTGAATAAAAAGGATCTTTGAAAAGAAGTCTTTGGCTTTGGACTGCCGCCTATCCTGAGATCTACTGGAAGCAACCCAGGCGCAGGAGGAAGTTCCAGGGGGTGTCTTTACCCCTTTTTCCCCCTCCTTTCTCTCACTGGGCTCAGGGCAGGGTACAAAAATGTTGCATTGCACTCACAAAAAAAATTGCTGTAGATTGCAGACTTAACACCAACTCTGATATCAGATTTTTTCCTAATCTCCCCCTCACAGCAGCAGCATCCTATCCCTACACTAGTAAGAGCTGACGTGATGTGCGGCGCTACATGACTTCAGCTTATATAGAGGCTGGGTCACATGCTGCACTGGCCAATCACAGCCATGCCATTAGTAGGCATGGCTGTGATGGCTTCTAAGGGCACACATCTTAAACGCTTGTTGATTGGCTGCCCTGCAGCCTTTCAACAAGCTTTATTAAATGGCCGAACAACAAACTCAAACCCGAACTTTTACGGAAAAGTTCAGGTTCGGGTCCGGGTACAAAAAAAACTTTACAGTTTGGGTTTGCTCAACACGAACTACAGCCATGGGTGTATAAGTGCAAAAACAGGACATCATTTTTTGCCGTTGTGCGGTTCTGTTACTTTGTACTACAGCCTTTTTGGGGGTTTATAACTGTAAAAAAAGGACATCTTATTTGCCGCTCTGCGGTGCAGTTACATTGTCCTACAGCTTTTCTTAGGACGTATAAGTGTAAAAAAAAGTCTGTATTATTTGCCGTTCTGCGGTGCAATTACATTGTTCTACAGCTTTTTTGGGGTGTATAAGTGTAAAAAAAAGTACATCTTATTTTTTGTTCTGCTGTCAAATTCCATTGTTCTACAGCTTTTTTGGGGGTGTATAAATGTAAAAAAAAAAAGTACGTCTCATATGCCATTCTGCGGTGCAGTTACTTTTTACTACAGCCTTTTCTGGGGTGTATAAGTGTAAAAAAGTACATCTTATTTGCCATTCTGCGTTGCAGTTACTTTGTACTACAGCCTTTTCTGATGTGTATAAGTGTAAAAAGGTACATCTTATTTGCCATTCTGCGGTGCAGTTACTTTGTACTACAGCCTTTTTTGGGGTGTATAAGTAAAAAAAAGTACGTCTTATTTGCCGTTCTGCGGTGCAGTTACTTTGTACTATAGCCTTTTTTGGGGGTGTTTTAATAGTATAAAAAGTACGTATTATTTGCCATTCTGAAGTGCAGTTACTTTGTACTACAGCCTTTTTTGGGGTGTATAAGTGTAAAAAGGTAC
This sequence comes from Bufotes viridis, assembly GCA_033119425.1. NCBI lineage: Eukaryota > Metazoa > Chordata > Amphibia > Anura > Bufonidae > Bufotes > Bufotes viridis. The sequence continues at coordinate 404,037,685 of CM065590.1, forward strand.
ATCTTATTTGCCATTCTGCGGTGCAGTTACTTTGTACTACAGCCTTTTTTGCGGTGTATAAGCATAAAAAAGTACGTCTTATTTGGCGTTCTGCGATGCACTTACTTTGTACTACAGCCTTTTTTGGGGTGTATAAGTGTTAAAAAAGTACGTCTTATTTGCCGTTCTGCGGTGCAGTTACTTTGTACTATGGCCTTTTTTGGGGGTGTTCTAATAGTATAAAAAGTACATATTATTTGCCATTCTATGGTGCAGTTACATTGTACTACAGCCTTTTTTGGGGTGTATGAGTGGAAAAAAAAAAAGTACATTTTATTTACCGCTCTGTGGTCAAGTTACATTGTTCTACAGCTTTTTTGGGGTGTATTAATTTTCTTTTAATTTAATTATTATATCTAACAGTATGTCAGACAGACAAGTGACAGGTCCTTCAAAGGGAACAGGCAGTGGCCAAAATGTTTCTGTCGCAGGCAGCAGAAGAATGGGGGGTGGCAGCAGGAGTCGCAGTGAGAGGCTTGAGCATCTTGTCATCTAGCGGTCGTGTCTTGACCAGCAACCCAGCGGTGCTTGAATGGTTGACTCGGTCTTCTACTTCGTCACAAGTGACAAGTTGGTGGGGTCTTTAGACACAACGCTTAGTTAGCATGGCCTGGCAGCAGGCCCTGTGCCTTCACCTGTCCTCAACCTAACTTTGTCCTTTTCTGTTCCCTCTTCTCTCGCTAGAGAAATATTATATACCGTAGGCTCCGCTTCACTTTTTAGTGGGGGCGAGATAATAGAGGACAGTCAGCAGCTACTGCCCAGCCAAGATATGGAGGAGAGATCCGCCGCTTCCTCCGATAGGCAGGCAAGTAGAGATCATGAGTCGCGTGGGAGCTGATGTTGCGAGCTGTCGGGCTCCTGGCCTTGAGACCATTGAGGGGGACATCAGTGACGTACAGACAATAGTGGATGATGATGAAGCCGATCGCAGTTGGGAGCCGGGTGAAGAAGAGGCTTCATCATCATCAGGAGAACAGGGTGGCAGTTTGTGTGTGAGGCATCGGGAGCCAAATGTGCCAGGGTAGACCGCCCGCTTCGCAGGAGACTACCTGCCCGGGAAGTAGCGGTGCAGGGGTTTACGGAGGAAGCGGTAGAAGGCAGTCCGTATGGAGTTTTGGGGGGAAATGTCATACTCGGTGGTGTGGCAGTTTTTTTTAGCCCGCCGGAGGAGGTGAATATGGCCATTTGCCGAATTTGTGGGCAGAAGGTGAAGCGTTAGCAGAGTGCCAATGTTGCACCACCGCTATGTGTCAACATATGCAGCGTCACCATAAAGTGGCCTGGGAGAACCGTGGCTCCGATGTAGTGGTCCAGCTTGCGGCAGCAACCGCTGCATCACCAAGTGGCACGCACCCAATTTCATGCAGTCAAGGCTCCTGCCCAGCCACACCAGCAACTTGGTAAGGTGATGTAGCTTTCACATCCACGTTCTCATGCCGTTCATCCTGCAACAATGTGCACCTCTGCCTCCTCATTCTCCACCGTGTTCCTTCACTGCCGGGACAATTCACAGTACCCCACCAGCATACCACATGTGTAGGGCACAGAGCTGTTACGCTGTTCTGCACCTAGTTTGCCTGGGTCACACAGGGGATGAACTGCTCCGTGTCCTTCATCAAGAAATCGAATCCTGGCTTTCTCCTCAACAACTCAAAATCGGAACCATGGTGACCAACAACAGGAAGAACATGGCGTCGGCACTGCGTCAAGGGGGTCTGAGCCATGCGCCCTTCATGGCGCAAGTGTTCAATCTGGTTGTAAAGCAGTTCCTGAAGTCTTCCACCCATCTGCAAGACATTCTGAAAATGGCCAGGAAACTTTGCATGCACTTCAGCCACTCGTACACTGCAAAGCACACCCTCCTTGAGCTGCAGCGGCAGAACGGCATCCCCCAACATAGGCTGATATGCAACGTTTCCACCCATTGTAATTCCACCCTACATAGGCTGGACTGATTATAGGAACAGAGAAAGGCTAAAAACGATTTCTTGATGATACAGGTGGATAGAGGTACTTCCCTGTGTAACTTGGATGTTAGCCAGTGGCAGCTCATGCTTGACAGCTGCTGTTTTCTCAAGCCCTTTGAGGAGACCACTTCATTTGTGAGTCGCCAGGACTTCAGGATGAACAACATTATTCCACTGATTCATGTCCTGGAACAGATGCTGCTAAATCTGTCTGGCCCGGGGACAGGAGACATGGCAACTACATCTCATGGCCACCTGTCGGGGTTGAACTAGAGGAGGAGGAGAAGGACATTTGAACACAAGCAATGTGTAGAGAAATGGGTGGTTCTTCTACACAGGTGACAGGAGAGGAGGAGCAGGCGCAGCCAGAAGAGCTACAGGGTGATGAGGAAGAGGAGGCAGAGGACCCAGACACACCATGTCACTTGCACAAATGGCCCGATGCATGCTCACTTGTGTACATATAAGGTTCGGACCACGCGTGTATAAATAGGCCCTGGGCAAAGGAAAAGACACTGGGATTTTTAATGCGATTTTAAAGTGCATGTTTGTAAGTATGTACTGAATTTAAAAAAAATGTAAACAGTCATCGGAGCTTTACTACGGTGGGAGCCACTTGTATCCACAGGAATCTTTGAATGAAAAGAACTTGGGAACACTAGCAGACCCACCTGGTGTTGGTTGCAGTCAGGTCCACTGTTGGGCCCTGTGTATCGGCGTGTGAACGTGGACCTTCGCCACGAGGAATTGAACCAACTACGGGGCACACCTTTTGATATGCCTATTGTCAGCAAAGTGCCGTGAAAGTACAATATGTGTACTGCAGGGCAGTATAACCATACGGATTTACACTATTGTATCCTTCTACCAATTTGCAGGATATCCACCTATAGGACATCTGCAGACCTCGATACGTTTCTGAAGGGGGAAAAAACTGTTTTATACAGTTTTTTATACAGTATTTATACACGCGCGGTCCGATCCTTATATGTACATTGTCTTGAAAGTTTGATTGATCCCACAACACTCCTCGGACCTGCAGCAGATTATTGCGGACTGGTGATTAAATATTTTCTTTTAATGCTCACTTGTGTGCGTAGTAAGAGCCGAATTGTCACCATTCCCCAGAAGGATGACTACTGGCTCTCCACCATGTTAGACCCTTGCTACCAGTCCAAAATGGGGGTCTTTTTTTTACACCCGCTGAGAGGGAGGACAAACTGAACTATTATCGAGACATCCTATGTAGTTAGTTGGCTGCTGCCTATTTGTGGATCGCCAATCCTCACTCAGGTCTTCCCGGGGGCCCTCTGCGCAATCAGCAACAACGCATAAGTGTAGAGTCGCTAGTCTTTGGTCTCCCTATGCTGCTGCCACCTCAATACTCTGTAGTCTTCTCATGCTTCTGCTACCTCAACACTATGTCACTGAGCCACACTGTGGTCTCCTCATGCTGCTGCCACCTCCCCACTCTGTCACTAGGCCACTCTTTCGTTTCCTCATGCTGCTGCCACCTCACCACTATGTAACTGGGCTACTCTGTGGTCTCCACATGCTGCTGCCACCTCACCACTATGTCATTGGGCTACTCTGTGGACTTCTCATGCTTTTTTCACAATCCACACTTCATGACTGGGCCATTATTTTTTCTTTTTGGCCTGGTTGACATCATCATTTATTTGACCCTTTTTCTGATTTGTCAGAAGGAAGGAAAAATAAGACGCACAATGGATCTTGTCTATGTAGTAGCTGTAAGGCCTGTATGACATTGTCCCATCAGAATTGGCTTATGATTTGGTAGCCAAAAGCAGGAGTCAGTACAAAACACAGAAGACATGCAAATTTTCCATTCACGTGTCATCTCTGGTTTGGATCACTCCTGTTTTTTTTTGGGCTTTAGCAATACTGATGGATTACTGACTAAATGCTGACCGAGTGAAGGAGGATGCTCAACAGACAGGATCCGTTTTTTGGGGGGTTATTGTTCTGACCGATCAGAGGAAGGGCAAAATAATCAGTGACGTCAACACAAACTTACTGCTGACACCCTCTCCACTCTGTCAGGGGGGCTCTAATTGTATAAACGTTTAATGGACCAGGTTCTGTAGACATCTATGTGGAGTCACCTGACGACAGTGTAAAAGGAGTGCGTTTTCTCTTGAGCTAACATCGACCTGTAAGGCTGAGTTCACTCTTGAGTTAGTTTGTCAGTTTTGATCCCGTAACTGCCTAAATAAGTAAAGTGTGCAGTGACTCTAAGGGCTCTTGCAGACGAGCGGATCTCCTGCGTGTTATCCGCAGCGAGAATGAGAGCCAAGCTGCGCGGTGGACATCAGAGGCACGAAGCAGTAACATGATAGATACTGCTCTGCAGGGCTGCCATCAGTTTTTGGGCCCCTTACACAGCTCAAGGCCTGGGCCCCTTCCCCGACACTGCCCCAGTGGCGGATCCAGAGCCTGGTCTTTGAAGGGGGAACTTCCCACCCATATATCGCGCCCATACCTCTTACATCCAAGGACGTCTCCCACACGGCCCTCCACTATGTAGTTCGCCCGCCACACTGCCCCTCACTGAGTAATTTGCCCCCACACAAGTTAATTTTGCCCCCAGACAGCCCTGCATTATGTAATTTGCCCCCACACATTCCTCCATTATGTAGTTTGCCCACCACACCGACCCCCCACTGACTAATTTCCCCCCCCTCACAAGTGAATTTTGCCCCAGACAGCCCTGCATTATGCAAGTTGCCCCCACTAAGTAATTTGCCCCCACATGTCCCTCCACTATGTAGTTTGCCCGCCACACTGACCCCCACTGAGTAATTTGCCCCTTCCCCACAAGTTAATTTTACCCCCAGACAGCCCTGCATTATGTAATTTGCCCCCACAGTCCACACTAAGTAATTTTGCCCCCACACGGCCCTCCATGTAGTTTGCCCGCCACACTGACCTCCCACTAAGTAATTTGCCCCCACACAAGTTAATTTTGCCCCTCCATTGTTGTCCCCCCCCCCCCCCTTACTTGTGTCGCTGATTCCGGCCAGCTCGCTCCCCAGCACCAGATGGAGGTACCCCTTCCTTAAATCCAGTCTCTGTGCATGGGCGTCCGCAGAAATTTTTCCGGGGGGGGGGGATAATTTTATTGACATCCATGCCCTGCTTGTTTCTGAGAATGTAATGAAGGGGAGGGGCGACGTGATGGAAAAGCTTAAATGTATATTAGAAGTGCCATAACAGGAACATATTGAAAATATTTATTTTTTGTGAACAACAGAAAACAGGTCAATTAAATAAAGGCTTTGGATCTGGGGGCTGGGCCGAGAGTAGATGGATGGGGCGTGAATTAATATAAATTAAATTTAAATTTCATAACATTAAAGATTTAGTTTATTTCAAAATAGAAAAGCATAAAAAGACGCACCTAGGTTTTTGAGGAGAAAAATAAGAAAAAAATTATTTTTAACCAAAGGGGAGCATTTGGTGGGATTTGAACTAATGGTGGCCTGTGGATGGCACAGTTTTTTTTGGGGGGATCTGTGGATGGCACTGTTTTTTTGGGGGGGATCTGTGGATGGCACTGTTTTTTTTTTTTTTTTTGGGGGGTCCGTGGATGGCACTGTTTTGGGGGGATCTGAGGATGGCACTGTTTCTGGGGGGATCTGAGCATGGCACTATTTTTTTTTTGGGGGGGGGATCTGAGGATGGCACTGTTTTGGGGGAGGGATCTGAGGATGACACTGTTGTGCGGGGATCTGTGGATGACACATATATAGCATAGGATCCCCCCTAAGTGCCATCCAAACTGATCCTCAATAAGTGACCCCCAACACTCAGAATGAATAGTGGTATAATAAAGCAAAGACCTTTTTTTCTTCAGAATCACGCCACACTCCGAAGCCCAGTGCCGCCTCCTACTTAATTTATTCACCTCACTTGCGGCTGACGTAATCTCACGCAGTGTGTCTGCGTAAGATTACGGCGCTTCTCTTCAATTATGTCAGCGCCAGTGAGGGGAGTAAATAAGCTAGTTTGCACGTCAGACAGAGACACACACGCAGGGACAGACAGAGACACACACGCAGGGACAGACAGACAGAGACACACACGCAGGGACAGACAGACAGAGACACACACGCAGGGACAGACAGACAGAGACACACGCAGGGACAGAATCATATACACCATGGCCCTCAGAATACACCTGGATCTGTGCTATAAACCCCCTTAATTGCACCAGATTCCACTCCACTTGAACCCCTGAGTGCTCCACCTGCCCCCTCATACATGAGCTGCCCCTCACCTGCTCTCCATGAAGCTTTGTGGACTCCAGGACTGCAGCACATCCTCCATCACTGAGCAGCCTGCAGGCACACAGCCCCTCCTCCCTCCACAAGCTGCTGCTGCTGTCGGGGTTTGTCCATGTGACTATGAAGGAGCATGTGACCAGTGATGTCACAGACCTCCTTCTACAACTACATTCTACCCATGGATCTGCAGAGACTCCAGCTATCTTGTTCTCAGAACAAGATAGCTGGGGCCCGGGGCCCCGGGAGGTAAGGGACAGGCTGCAGAAGGAAGAGGGGGAGGAGCACTGGGCCCCAGAGCCAGCTGCCACAATAAAAAAAAAAAAAAAAAAGTTTTAGGACTGGCCGGGCCCCCCCAGGGTCAGGGCCCCTTACTGGGGTATGGGCTGTACCCCCCTGATGGCGGCCCTGCTGCTCTGTGCCTCTCTGTGACCCTTTCAATACAAAAGCACTGTGAGATAAAGTTGTCACAGTGATTTTTGTAGAGAAACGGTTACAGAGAGGCACGGAGCAGTATCTATCATGTTACTGCTTCGTGCCTCTGATGTCCACCGTGTAGCTTGGCTTTCATTCTCGCTGCGGATAACTCGTCTGCAAGAGCCCTAAGAGCGACTCCTGTCATCTGCGTGTCATACTGACTTGCAGTATTGTTTTACTACCACAGCAGACTCCCTATGCATGTTACTGCAAGGCACAGAGTTCTACTCCACTATACAGGCTTTCTGCAGCCAGTAAATAGTTGTTGTTTTTCGGAGAAACCCGACCAAATAGAATTTTTGAGAAATTCGCTCATCTCTAGTATTCTTTCAACTAATCAAAAACGTCAAATAATTCAGCATTATATTATACCAATCCATAAATATGGCTTCACAAATTTTTCAAACATTCCACCTTTTTATATTGAAGCTACAGTTAACAAAGAAGTGGGGTTTACAAAAAGTAATCTTTGTCCTAGAATGACTGAGAAGATCTGGCCAAAGTCATTCTGACATAATATGTAGACAGTGGAGAGGGAGAGCCACAGTGATCCTCCAAACAAAAGAGCTGTGGAGTCCTTTCAAGTGAAACAAACTCCATCCAATCTCCAATACATCTTTCATTGGAATGGTTTTCTACTTTTAAAGAGAAATATTGTTCTCTGATGGGGAAAGAAGCCCCACAGCCTTTTTGTTTTCGGAATTGGTACAGGTCTGTTTACCAATGTTGATGTCTTCTTCTGAAACGAAAATTACTTTTTGCCAATCTTCCCCTTTAACTTGCCATAGATAGGGCTTTAGATGGCATGTTTATCATAATAATATGGATTTTTTTGTCCAATTCTTAGTAACTTTAGACTTTTTTATGCTTTGTAACTGATGACATAGAATGGCTGTACATAAAAACAAAATATAGGCGCACTATCCATGGAAATTCACTTTCAGGAGGAATTTCTATAGACTTCAACAGATGTTACCGTTGGATACGTTCCTTAGGTGTTGGCTGAACAACTGGCCTTCCGAATAAATGGTCAACCACCTCCCAGTTCCCTTCAGTTTTTAAATGGGTTGTTGTCACGCTTCGGTGTGGGAGGGAAACACCACACAGAGCATATGAGGGAAGGGGGGAACAGGGAATCAGGCCTGAGAACTAGGGAGGAAAATGGATACCTCCTACTGAAAACCCCATTCAAAATCCTGACTGATTACCAGTATGAACAGACCCCAAAGGAAGGTGAGTTCATAGGCAGGAATACCTAGAGTCCTATCAAGCTTTATAGGAGACCCTGGTACTAATGGCAGGGACGAGACTACCTGTTCCCCCAAAAGGAAGGACAAACAGGAGTCTCCTTCAGGCCTAATACAAACAATAAGGAAATGCAACACACAGAACCCAAACAAAGTACAAAAAGTAAAGGAAAGACTTAACTTCAAAGGAGAAATGGAAGCACCAGGAACTCAGCCGAGATCTAACCACAATCTATCCAAAGGTCCAAACAGAAGCTATAAACTGCACAGCATTGTGGGAGAAGCAACTATAAATCAAGTTTAAATGACCCTAATAGCCACACCTGGGGAAAGAAGTTGTGGCAAGCATCAGAAACAACACAGACATCATTTGATTCAAATGGAAAACGTGTCAGATCAAACCACGTGTTGCTTGTCTCACCGATCTCCTGCCATCTGTTGCGGGAATGTCCGTGACAGTTGTCTACTCAAGCAGCTACAAAGAGTGTCTTTCACTTTGAAGGACCTGTCCTTTCCAACAGGCTCTGTGCAATGCCTCATTTTTTCCTGTGATGGAGCGTCAGGGAATCAAAACACTTATTTCCATATTTCCCCACAGATTAAAGTTGATTAGGTCCTAGCAGGGGAACACTTTTTGATCATCTTACTGTCCAGGGACCATTTTAAGGCATAGGGATTGTCCAAAATGCAGAACCCCTTTAACAGATACTCCCAGCGGCTACATATAAATGTCAATTATCAAATATCAAATATTTATATTCATTGATAATTATGTATCTATGAATTATATGACACTGCTAATGAGGAAAAAGCCTGTGAAGTAACAGGCATCCATCTCCAAATGTACAATATGTGTGGAAATTCTAGTACAGGGTAAACCAAGAAGACTCACCAGGATTTCTTATAAAACTGAGATTTATTGCAATTTACTGTACATGAAGGTTGACTTGGTTACAGAAAAAATACAGAAATGTTATTGAATGTTGCATCAGCTGTGGACTGTCTATGTCTATATGTTCGCCTTAAAAGTGTCATATTGGAGGTCAGAAACCCTTTTACTCGTCCCTCTGTGACTTCCTTGTCTCTCTTCATCGTCCCAAACCTCTGTTGTCTCTGTCAGTTATATATATCAAAAAGCTTACATCTAATAATAGTTCAGCCTTAGGCCTCATTCACACGAACTTGAATTTTAACCGGTCCGCGATCCACAATAAGCGACATGTCCTATCTTTTGCAGTGTGGAGGCACGGACTCAAAAGCACATGTAAGCACTTGAAACTTCCATTCCATGCCTCCACTCCGTATCTTGCAGATTGCGGACCCATGCAAGTCAATGGTTTGCGGTCCGCAGTATGGGCACGGACGTCTTACAGTCATGTGAATGAGGACTTATATTTATATTATATCACGTCATATTTAGCAAGGCCCTAACACATTTTTTGTCTAAGGGCCTTTACTAATCTTAATCTGGCTCGTCCTGTGTATTTCACCTAAAACAATCACCTTATTTTCTCAGTGCTACTTTATTTTTTATGTACCTCCCACAATTCATAAGGAGACAAGGCTTTAGTTACAAGGATGCATGTTCTGATCTTTCTGCAGAATCACAGAACTTCATAAATCTGAATATGCAGAAACCAATGTAAACTCCAACAAGCTGTTCCTTACTATTGCTGTTGGCCTGATGCACCGAATAGCACATCCAAGTGTTTCAATAAGGAAATGCTTACATAGCTAGCTCAGAGCAAGGTCTTCTTGGCAAAGCCTCCATTTTTTTTCCCTTTGGAGTCTAATTAATATTTTACCTAATACATTCAGCTGTCAGAATGTGCAATGCAGATGAAAAAGAGTTTGTAAAAGAAAATAAACAAGCCAAATTAGTGTTGATAGTCTTTTCTCCAGGGAGCCTTTTGAAAGGGCTGGTCACTAACATCTGTAGAATTTACCATATGCTTCCAATGCAGGGTTCATGAAAGTACATATCCTGCTAACTCAAGGAGGTATTCTAGACTGCAAAAATATTTAAAATCCAATGCTCTGTTTTCGTAACGTTAGAGAAACGGTCTGAAAAGATTTCCAATTAAACGACCACCCATTACAAAAATATTGAATTAAAAAATAGTTTGCCAACAGCTTTGAAGCTGCTTGTAGAAGTAAACAGGGGAAAGGGCTTAGGGGAATGTTGGACCAGGTCAGATTGGGAGTACATTTTAAGGGCATTTTAATAAAAGGTGAATTGTGCATCAGATACCTCAGGTATACTCCCTCCAGAAACACATAATTTTTTTCTTAGGCTACTTTCACATTAGCGGCAGCCTTCTCCGGCAGTATGTTCCAGCGGGTGAACAGTCTGCTGTATCCGTGCTGCCACTAGTGCACGCGTGCTGGCAGAAGTCCGCTCCCACCCCATTCACTATAATAGGGGTGGCTGGAGGTCCGGCCGCAGCACGGCAAACATGCCGAGAGGCGGCCGGAATAAAACTGCAATGAGGAGAAGTTCTATTCGTCTTTTATACTTTTTCTCCATTTATGATCCACTCCTGATTTTTGCTTCCCAAATTGCATGCAGAAACCTGACCGTGTGTCCCTACCCATAGTTTAAATTAAACCTGTAGGCTCTACTGACTTTAGTAAATACTTGTATTCACTATGAATGAACAGTTCTAAACCATTTTTTCATAGCATTGGTGTGGTTCCTTTGTTATTCCTCCTGGAAATGTGTGAATAAAGTGACAAACTTGTCCATGGGGTATGTTCCTTTATACGCGGATAATGCTGAATCAGTGCTGATAGTGGCACACTGTGTAGGGAAACACCCTGTTGACTTGGAGAATCGTAACGTCCAGTTGTCAACTTATAGTTATATAGTTATAGAATTTTTTAGCTGTAGCATTGTTTTTTAACGGGGAATTTAAGTATTTAAAAAAACAGGTTTGTTAGAGGAGATGACGCCTTCCCATTTGAAGAGGTTGTCCCATGAATTTAAAACGATTTACTCACTTATTTGCTTATCTGGAGGATTTTCTTCCCTTTCTGTGGGTGCGCAGTAGCTCACATGAGATAATCAAGCACCAGCATCACCAAGGACGCATTGCATATCTCTTGTTAACCCCTTGCTCCCCTGCATAAAAAAATAGTCCTTTACCTACAGCCCCAGCGATGTATATGGTATGAAATGTCCCCCAGAATTTCCTTCTCCACTGTCTAGAGACAGATATAGATATATACCTATGGATGAAAGTATGAAAGGTGTCTTGACCACTTCACCTGCTTCTCTCTGAGATCACTACACCAGTATTAATTTGAGAGGAAGAGAGCAGGGAAGCAACTGAGCATGGTACTCCACCATTGGAGATGGATGAAAAACTATAAACAGCAGGGGGCGCTACCAGCCAGATAAATGTAATGTACATAAAAGGCAAACAATATTTTTATTGCATGTGTATTTTAACATTACTTAATGTGAAATGCCCTCCTCATTGCATAGTAGTACTTTTTTGGGTTAACCCCTTTAGTAGAGGAGGTTTTTGAAAATGTGATCAAAAATATTGCTGCTATTTATTTTTGTAATTTATATGTCTCCTACATATTCCATAGTGCTGTACAAAAGTGATCACTTACTGCCCCCATAGATGCTCACAATCTAAATACCGAACTGATATCAGTATGTTTTTGGAGTGCAACCCAGTTCCTATGTTTTCGAACAGTTGAGTAGAAACAAGACCAAGCAATTCAGCTATGCACAAAAATATAGGAACTGGGGTACAGACAAATGACAGCAGGTGCTCTGGGCTGTAATTTTGAGTCGAAATTTGAAATATTTGGCTGTAACAGAAGGCAGCCTGTTCACTGAAAGGCTGGAAAGGGGTACAACAATGAACCATGGTGAAGGTTCTTTGGAAGTTTGGGGCTGCATTTCATCAAATGGAGTTGGGTATTGGGTCAGCATTGATGGTGTCTTCAATGAAATATACAGGCAGATACTTACCCATCTTGCAATACCATCAGGGAAGCGTCTGATTTGCTCCAAATTTATTCTGCTTTAGGAGAATGACCCCAAACATACAGCCAAAGTATTTACAGTAAGTACTATCTTCATCATAAAGAAGAACAAGTCCTGGAGGTGATGAGATTGTCCTGACAGAGCCCTGATCTCAGCAAGCTCGGACTGACCCACATATATCGAATATATAGTATAAGTACATATATATAGAATAAGACACTGAGTAGATATTAGATAATATTTGCATATAGCTTTATAATGGGCCTCCAGAACAAATTGTCCAGTCCGTCATTGGATCTCAACATCATCCAGTCTATCTGGGATTACATGAATAGACCAATGGATTTCAGCAAGCCTACATCCACAGAAGATCATTGATTAGTTCTGGGACTTCACATGGCGGCTTTTTGAGTGAAATTTTAGCGCAGAAAGCCACGCCGAAATTGCACAGAAAACCTGCCAGTGGTCATGTCCTCTCTGCCTCTCACACATCTCGCTGTGTATCATGGAGCAGCTGCGGTTTTTGCCGCGCCAAAATTCCGCTAAAAAAGGCGCCATGTGAACATCCCATTTGAGAACTAATCACTGATCTTCTGTAGATGTAGGCTTGTAAATTCCACTCAAAAAGCCCCAGTCCCCTAAGATGTTTGGCACAAGCTGAACTGGTGCCCAAGGGGAAGGGGGCCCTTCCCAACCATAGAGCAGTAGCAAAAGTAGAAATAGTACCCTGGCTGTAATCTGAGAGTGGGTCTTAGCGGCGTGATGTCAAACAAACCGTCTAACATATTTTACATATCTACATATCGGCTGATTTTAGTATCACATTTGAAGTATTAGAGAAGGATGTGATCATTTATTCTCCTAAAGATGAGGCGCCACCTAGTGACCAAACATAGATATATTTGAAAAGAATTCCGAGTACTGTAAATCAACAGTTACTAATGTTATAAAAAGTAAATCTTATAAAATATAAATGTAATGTTTTTATTTTCTTTTTCGGGTGGATCTCAGTGCTGGGCATATTTAAGATGTACAAGTGATTATGGGTGGCAGAAATGATTGTATATGAATAAGGGGTGTTACCATAAAAGGCTGGGCCCCAAAGCAAACTTTTGAATGGGCACTCTACCACCAACTTATGACACAAAAAGTATGTTTTTTACATTTTATTAGTTTTGAACATAAATAAAAGATTTCATGGAAAAAAGAGAGGCTAGACACAGAGTAAAATGTAAACTTTTTTAAAGGGGTTTTGCCATCGTTAGGATATGCCCCATTGTCTGATAGGTGGAGGTCCCACCTCTGGGACCCGCACCTACAACGAGAACAGAGTGGGGAAATTAATGAAGGGTGCACTGCACATGTGCAGGCGCCCTCCATTCATTTCAATGGGGCTGCCGAAAATAGCTGAGCACTGGCTCGGCTATTTCCGTCTGCCCCATATAAATGAATGGGATCAGAGGCCACATGTGCGCGGTGTGCTCCCATTCCTTGTATGGGAGAAGCGGGGAGCAGCACTTGGTGGTGGATGGATCTTGGGGTCCTCCAGCCACAGCTCTCCAAGCTCCGTTCTACATGTAGGTGCGGGTCCCAGAGGTGGGATCCACACCTATCAGACAATGGGCGTAGCGATATGCCCCCATTGTATGTGATGGGAATACCCCTTTAAAGCAAGGGCCGGACTGGGGGGGCGGAGCCCTTTAGGGAAGGCCTCCATGACGGGGTTTGGTTAGGGAGACCAGGGAGAGGCAGGGATTGGTGGGATGTAAAGTAGGGAGGGAGTGAGTTGGGTCAGCAGGGAGTAGGGATTGGCTGGTTTGAAGAGGGGGAGGAGAGTGGGGGTTTAAGTGAGGTGAGGGTGAGGGGGTAGGGAGCCATTTTACTCAGGAAAAGCTCCCACCCGCCCTCCCTGTTGTTTTCGGGGTTTGTAGGGGGCAGGTGAGTGGGTGTTGCTCTTGTCACGGCAGCGGCGGGGTGGGGGGGTTCCTTGGAGTTGGTTCAGGTGGAGCTTGGAGGATATTGGGGGGGCCCCACGGTTGGGGCTGAACTCCCATGGTGGGCGAGCTGTGGTAGTGGACTGAAGGGGGGGCCATTAGATGGTGCCACCGAGCTTGGGGTAACGGCTGGAGGCAAGATGGCTCATCCCTAGTTCAGCAGCTCGTAAGGTTTTTTATGGGGCTCCAAGGACCTCCCCACCGGGTGGTCATTATTATGGTTATTTATAGTTATTTATGGTTATTTATATATTATTTATGGTTATTAACGGTTATTTATGGTTATTTATTTTATATAAATAAAAGGCTGCTGTGGCCATTACATTCCAACTGGTGTCCGAGTCTTGTATGGGTTGGGAGTAAGGGAGTTGGTGTGTGATGGGGCGGAAATGGGTAAGGGGTAGTTAGGTGGAGCAGGTAAGTGAAGAGGATGGGCTCCCGATGCATAACCAATACCCCCGTCATGCTTGTGTGAATGTGGTGCAAGTGTTTGGTGTGTTTTATTTGCCACTATTATCCGGAGTCTAGTAAACTTGGTTGTGGCATCAATAAACGGCCTATTAAGGCACAGAAGATGTGATTAAATGGCCACGCGCTCATGTTTTCACTCTTTTCTGGAAATAAAATACACCAATATGGCAAATATGCTCTTGTGAGCGGAGCATAACATGCAGAGTAGTCCATGTTACCCTTGCCCATGGGGTAATGTACAGTAGTTGCACAGACAGACAGGACAGAAGGATCTACATCTCTCTTCCTGCAATCTGTCAGCACTGGCTGAAGTTGGGGCTGTTTTCTGCTCCCGCTGCATAGCAGCTAGCCACCATACAGCCAAAAGTTAAACCTTTAAAAGCAAGACTGGGAATGAGATCCACAGGTATGCCGCCTGAGATAGAGCAAAGCAGAGCTCCTTCCCCTTTCAGCAGGCTATGGTCTCAGTTATTGAAGGTAAAATTACTGCCTGGCAGAGTCCCGTTGATATTGGAGGCGTCGTAGTAGCTGCTATGGCTGCTACAACAGTAGTTCCATGTCTTATTAGTGGAACAGAGCTACACTGGTATAGAAAGAGAGCCATTTTAAACCATATTCGTTAACTAAAATACTTAGTGGCTTGGCCAAGTAGACACAGATCCAAAATGTCTCTTTGTGTTGTAGACGCAGGAGAGTTGCAATCAAAAGGCACAAAGGCATAGGTGCGGCACATAACAGTCAACTTTACGTTATTGCAAATGAATAAGGTGCACAAGCACAACACCTGCGGGTTTTATTCAATCAATATCTTTATTGTCATGATTAAAATAATCAAATCCATCATATAAAATCACATAAATATGGTTGGTGGTACAAAAAACACAAAGGGATCTAAACCCTCCCGGGGAACGTGTAACCGCAGCTCATACAATATCAGGATTATCTAATATATAATAGCATTACCCCACGGGGTTTAAATGAGGGATTGAGCTATGCTCCGTTTCTGTGAGGGATTTCTGTTCAGGGCTATGACACCAAGGGCATTATGGGATGTTTATCCTCCTATTTGCTCCTTTTTATTAATTTTAACAGTTGCATATGTTGGTCATAATGTCTTTTCTTCTTTTTTCCTTTATTAGTGGACAATGGGGTAAGGGCAGAGCTACAAGGACAGCGGCGATTTGAAGAATGGGGGTCCAGCCATACTTTACTGAGGGATATAGGGCACTATGGAGTATATACTATGACACACTGCATATTTATTGAATTGCAGATGGGGCTTTATTACAAATTCATTTGTCACATATCACGTTTAGGTAATTAAGTTAGTATGCTGTTGTGGTTTAGTTTATATTTAGTTTTATAACACGAGGATACACATAAAGCTTTTTTACCAGTGGCATATGAATGAATTATTATGAAGTTTTATACTATTTATTATATAGTAATCAGGGGCCATATGAATCATGGGAGTTTGATATTGTAACTATCACGGTTTGATCACAGGACACTTGCATGGCACTGGAGCACTTTAATGTGGGTGGCACTGTACACGGTGTATGTCACATACTGTTGGTGTGGTTAAGTTGTCTTGTCATATTTAGAATTTTATATTCGGATCTGGTACATGTTCACTATGTATCTGCTGGACTGGACCCTGCTCGGGATATGTCCCTTCGCCACCGCTCATTGGTAATACTGCCTTGATCTGATCCGGTTCCGGATGTGTCGCGGTGCGTTCCACAGTGGAGCACATGCGCGTCACTTCCGGTAGGTGGCGTGTGCGCTCCAGTATGGAGCGCATGGACGTCACTTCCGGTCTCGATCTAGCGCCATGTGTGAAGTGTTTGAACAGGTGTGTATGATTTTCTGACTGCATGAGGTAATCTGTGGGGCTATATAAGACTGAGAGGGGTGAGCATTGATACATACTATCCCTTGAGAAAGCCAGTGCGGGCAAAACGCGCGTCGGGACGGGAGGCACAAGCGGGAACACATATATCAGGTATTATTGTATTTGGGGCCTGTTGTCTATGTTGTACCTTTAATAGGGCATATGCACTCTAGTTACCTTATACTAACCACTATGGTGTTTTGATAATGTTTTTGGAACATAGTATGTAATGCCCTATAATTTTGATTACAAGCATCGATAAGGTTGCTGGGGTTGTACAGTTGTGTTCAAAATTATTCAACCCCCACTGAAATTGAGTGTTTTGGCCAGTTTGACATTGATTTTGATCATTTCAGTCATCTTGTTTACAATTAAATCAAAGAGGCACTTGTAAGTCAGACAAATATAACATAACATTTATAATGAAATAACCACAAATGTCTTTTCTGTGCTCACATCATTATCAGTTTTATTCAACCCCCAAGTGACATTCAATCTTAGTACTTAGTACAACATCCTTTTCCAGTTATAACAGCTTTTAAACGTGAAACATAGCTTGACACAAGTGTCTTGCAGCGATCTACGGGTATCTTGGCCCATTCTTCATGGGCAAAAGCCTCCAGTTCAGTCACATTCTTAGGCTTGTGCGCTGCAACTGCTTTCTTTAAGTCCCACCAGAGGTTCTCAATCGGATTTAAGTCTGGTGACTGCGATGGCCACTTCAAAATGTTACAGCCTTTAATCTGCAACCATGCTCTAGTGGACTTGGAGGTATGCTTGGGATCATTGTCCTGTTGAAAGGTCCAACGTCTCCCAAGCCTCAGGTTTGTGACAGACTGCATCACATTTTCATCCAATATCTCCTGGTACTGAAGAGAATTCATGGTACCTTGCACACGCTAAAGCTTCCCTGTACCTGTAGAAGCAAAACAGCCCCAAAGCATGATTGACCCCCCGCCATGCTTCACAGTAGGCAAGGTGTTCTTTTCTTCATAGGCCTCCTCCAAACATAGCGTTGATCCATGGGCCCAAACAGTTCTAATTTTATTTCATCAGTCCACAGAACACTATCCCAAAACTTTTGTGGTTTGTCCACATGACTTTTGGCATACTGCAGTCGACTCTTCTTATTCTTTGGAGACAGCAAGGGGGTGCGCCTGGGAGTTCTGGCATGGAGGCCTTCATTACTCAGTGTGCGCCTTATTGTCTGAGCTGAAACTTTAGTACCCGCATATGGCAAATCTTTTTTCAGTTCCTCAGCAGTCACACGGGGACTTTTCTCCACTTTGCGCTTCAGGTAGTGCACAGCAGTCGAAGTCAGCATCTTCTTTCTGCCACGACCAGGTAGCGTTTCAACAGTGCCCTTTGCCTTGAATTTGCGAATGATGCTTCCTATGGTGTCTCTTGGTATGTTTAACATCTTTGCAATCTTCTTATAGCCATTGCCCTTCCTGTGAAGAGAAATCACCTCTTCTCTTGTCTTCCTGGACCATTCTCTTGACTTCACCATGTCTGTAAACACACCAGTAAATGTCTAGAAGGAGCCAGTCATTTTACATCTGCCTAATTGGTGCTTATGATGCTTGATTGATGCTCCTTGACATCCACAGGTGTTCTCAATACCTGATCGAAAACACTTGAATGAACTTCTGTTCTTAAGAGTGGTAGTCTTTAAGGGGTTGAATAATTGTGTCAATGAAGAAATCACAAAAAAAACATTTAATACTGTATTACAAAAACAATTGATGTCATTTTAGTTGCATTTGGTTCTTTAACCCCTTAAGGACGAAGGGCGTACATGTACGCCCTTCGTCCGCACTTTAAAGATGGCGCCCGCATGAGCTGCGGGTAAATGCTTGATTCATCAAGCTGACACCCGCAGCTCATGTCCGCGACCGGCAGCGATGCCGATCGCGGACATTTAACCCCTCAGATGCCGTGGTCAATCCTGACCACGGCATCTGATCGCGCAAAAACCGAAAGTTTCACTTTCGGTTTGCCCGGCTCCCTGATGGCCACAAGGGGAGCCGGAGCATGCATGTAGTACCCTACGTTTCTGTGAATGAAACCTAGGTTACTACACAGTATTCCTATGGAGCCTATGACTGTAATAGGCTCCATAGGAAATATCGTGATTTCTCATATATTCCAATGCTATTGCATTGGAATATATGAGAATAGCAATCTGATGATTGCATCTTATAGTTCCCTATGGGAACTATAAGAAAGTGGTAAAAAAAAAAAAGTTTAAAAAATAAAAATTAAATAAAAAAAATATAAAAATTCAAATCACCCCCCTTTCCCCAAAATGAAAATACAATAAATAAAATAATAAAAAAATTACACATAATGGGTGTCGCAATGTGTGAAAACGCCCATACTATAATAATATTAAAAAATATTCACCATACGGTAGACATAAAAACGGAAAGAAAGCGTCCAAATGGCTGATTCGCCATTTTTGGACGCTTCATTTCCTAAAAAAAATGAATAAAAAGTGATCAAAACATCATACGCACCCCATAATGGTATCAATTAAAAGTTCAGATTGCCCCGCAAAAAATGAGCCCCTACACTGCTCCGTACGCATGATTACAAAAAAGTTATAGGGGTCAAAACATGGCGACAAAAAAATAAAATAAAAAAATTCCCACTTTTAATTTTTTTTTTCACTATCAAAACGCAAGAAAAACTATACATATTAGGTATTGCCGGATTCGTACTGACCTGAAGAATAAAATTAACCAGTCAGTTTTATCGCAAATCGAACGTTGTAATTTAAAAACCCGTAAAACTGTGGTGAAATTGCTTTTTTTTTGCAATTTCACCCCATTTGGAATTTTTTTCCCGTTTCCCACTACATCACATGCAAAAATAAATGGTAGCGTTAAAAAGTACAACTTGTCCCGCAAAAAACAAGCCGTCATATGGCTATGTGAGCGGAAATATAAAAATGTTATGGCTTTTGGAAGGCAGGGAGCGCAAAACAAAAACGCAAAAATCCCAAAACCCCCGGTCCTTAAGGGGTTAAAAAGTCCTTGTAAGATTTCATTCTGAACACAATTACAAATGTACACTAAATTCCCTAAAACCCTTTATAGCATTGGGGGTTGAAAAATTTTGAACACAACTGTATATGCCTCAGGGATCATACATCAATCATTATTGTTGAGCTTTATGATACTTATGTTATGCTGCATGTAGTGCCCCACTAATGCTATTATATATTAGATCAGGTATACTCAAACTGCCCTCCAGGTGTTGCAAAACTACAACTCCCAGCATGCCCTAACAGCCTACAGGTATCAGCCTACAGCAGGGCATTGTGGGAGTTGTAGTTTTACAACAGCTGGAGGGCCGCAGTTTGAGGATGCCTGTATTAGATAATCCTGATATTGTATGAGCTGCGGTTACACTTTCTCCCGTGAGGGTTTAGATCCCTTTGTGTTTTTTGTACCACCAACCATATTTATGTGATTTTATATGCTGGATTTGATTATTTTAATCATGACAATAAAGATATTGATTGAATAAAACCCGGAGGTGTTGTGCTTGTGTATATTGATGGGGTGTATCCGGGTGTTTGGGAGGCAGTCCCACGCTAAAGTTTGGTGTATAAAATAAGGTGGCCAAATCAAGGGCAGGGTTCCGGCTATATGACAACAATATATATTTTATGATTGCAACAAATCTCACAGGAGAAGCACAGTTCTTAAACCCTGCAAACAGTCCAACTCAGAAGTAAAATAATGACAAATCAAAAGTTACTGCAGTTCTTCCCTGATACACGGGTATGAGGTTGAATTCTGCAGAGCCTCTAAACAGACCTACTTTTGTCATCCATGGTCCCTCCTTACTGGCTAGTATTACCACCAGGCACCACCATGGTACCTAGCTGTACAGGCTATGCGCCCATAGCACTAGCCTTTAGCACCCTTATGATCCCTTCCTTTGCTGCGGCCTTTACTAGACAACCCGACTCGTTACACAGAGAGGCACTGTACTGTACATGTGTCCATGCACTTACTTCTAGATGATGGGAAGAAAACCCCCTTTTGTAAACTCAGCAAGCCCACGTGATGAGCATACCATCCATATGCATATGTGCTCTCATACTTGAGGGGTCACTACCATGTAATTTCCCACCCGGACTTTGTATTGTCCACTAGCACCATATTGTAATGGGCACGACTGATATTACAAAGTTATGTGTGAAAACCACCACCCTTTGCATATATATCATAACCATATAAGGCTGGATTCAAATCACATTTGCGATGTATGAGTTCCAAAATGCTAATTGTGTATATCCAAGAAAAAGAGTATGAAGTGTTGGCCTGTGTGTTCTTTGGATTTGTTCCAAAGGTGCCCAGGAGGCCAATGTCCTCGGTTTTATGGGGAAATCGCTAGTAGCCCTATATAGTTTAGCAGTTACACACTGTTTATTTTATTAACTTTCCCCCATACCTGTCCTCCTAAGCACACCTACCCTTAACAGTACCCTCCACAGCACCCAGCTCCTTTAACAATTAACTCCACAGCACCTCACTCCCTTAGCAGTGATCTCCCTCTTAATAATGACCTCCACAGCAACCTGCCCCTTTTAACAGTGACCTTCACATAGGGTTGCCCCTGCCAGTAATTTTTTTATACCGACAATAACAATTGCCGGCATTTTCCTATAAGGACTGTTACTAATGAGCACTTCCATTGTGGAGCACTTATTAGTACAGTCTTTAACTCACTTGTATTAAGAAAGAAAAAAAAAGGAACTTACCTTCTCCATTTGATCCCACGGCAGTGAACACTTGCTGCTGACTGGAAGCTCAGGACAGGACCTACGCTCTAGCGTGATAATGTTTTTTTTTTTAACATGACTGCGGAGGGGCACTAATGGGGTCAATAATATTACTGGGGGGCACTAATGGGGGGCATTATTAATTCTGGGGGCACAAATGGGGGCATTTCTATTATGTGGCACTAATGGGGGCATTAGTAATTCTGGTGGGGCACTAATGAGGGCATTACTATTACTGGAGACACTATTAATTCTGGGGGGCATTAATGGGGGCATTATTAATTCTGGGGGCACTAATTGGGGCATTACTATTACTGGGGGCACTAATGGAGCATAACTAATTCTGGGGGGCCCTAAAGGGGGCATTACTGGGGGACATTATTAATTCTGGGGGCACTGATGGGGAGTTATTAATTCTGGGGGCACTAATGGGGCATTACTATTACTGGGGTCACTAATAGGGGCCCTATTAATGCCGACCGCCGAACGCACGGATGCGTCCAGGCGGCGGCAAGTTTGTTCCTCCTGGACGCATCCGTGCGTCATCTCGCGAGAGCCGAGATCTGCTGTGAACGCGCGCACGCGCACGCGCGTGCTCACAGCAGAGCGCGGCTCTGCAGTTGTACTACAGCCTGCCAGCGATGATCAATCGCTGGCAGGCTGTAAATGTAAAATAAATGAGATCAAAGTAGTATATCAGACGCTGTGTTGCTAACAGCGTCTGATATATCTAATACCTGGTCCTCTGGTGGTCCCATTTACTGGGATCGACCACCAGAGGACCAGGTAACAATGTAAAGTTGCACCAAACACTACACTAACCCCACCCCCACCCCCTCACTTTATAACCACTATTAACCCCTTGTTAACCCCTGATCACCCCATATAGACTCCCTGATCACCCCCTGTCACTGATCACCCCCTGTAAGGCTCTATTCACATGTCCATATGTGTTTTGCGGTTCCGCGGATCCACAGATCCGTGCCACGGATCCGCGGCGCGGATCCGCAAAACACGGACACCGTCAATGTGCTTTCCGCATTTTGCAGATCCGCACATTGCCAGAACTATATAGAAAATGCTTTTTCTTGTCCGCAATTGCGGACAAGAAAAGGGCATGTTCTATATTTTTGCGAACGGAAATGCAGACCCGTAAGTGCGGATCCGTAATTCGGATCCGAGCGGGACAAAGTCTGTCCCCATAGAAATGAATGGGTCCGCAATTCCGCTCCGCAAACAGAATTTCGGACGTGTGAATGGGGCATAAGGGTCCCTTATCACCGCCAGTTAGTTAGCTACTTGTTAGGTAGCTAGCGCCCAGCCCACCGCACCGCAGTCACTGATTTTGGCAGAGATTTTTCATCCACATTGATCGATGCGAATGAAAAAATCTGTGCCGTTCATTTTATTTTTTTTTCAGCCCAGAGGCTGAACGGAAAAAATCTCATTACCCGTATGCTCAATATACGGAGAATCGCAGAAACTCCTAATGCTGGCCATACGTGTAATGATTGCGGAGACCCTCAAATGCCAGGACAGTACAAACACCTCACATGTGACCCCATTTTGGAAAGAAGACACCCCAAGGTATTCCGTGAGGGGTATGGGGAGTTCATGTAAAATTTTATTTTTGTCACAAGTTAGTGGAATATGAGACTGTAAAAAAAAAAAAAAATCAATTTCCGCTAACTTGTGCCAAAATTTTTTTTTCTGTGAACTCACCATGCCCCTCACGGAATACCTTGGGGTGTCTTCTTTCCACAATGGGGTCACATGTGGGGTATTTATACTGCCCTGGCATTTTAGGGGTGCTAAAGCGTGAGAATCCAAATGCGTAAAAATGCCCTGTGAAATCCTAAAGGTACTCATTGGTTTTAGGGCCCCTTTGCGCATCTTGGCTGCAAAAAGTGGCACACATGTGGTATCGCCGTACTCAGGAGAAGTAGAGCAATGTGTTTTGGGGTGTATTTTACATATACCCATGCTGGGTGAGAGAAATATCTCTGTAAATGACAACTTTTAAATTTTTTATACAAAGTTGTCAATTTACAGCGATATTTCTCTCACTCAGCATGGGTATATGTAAAAATACACCCCAAAACACATTGCCCTACTTCTCCTGAGTACGGCGATACCACATGAGTGACACTTTTCGCAGCCTGGGTGCGCAAAGGGGCCCAAATTCCAACGAGTACCTTTAGCTTTTACATGGCTGCTCACAATTTAGCCCCGCCCAAAATGCCAGAACAGTACAAACACCCACATGTGACCCCATTTTGGAAAGAAGACACCCCAAGGTATTCGCTGAGGGGCATAGTGAGTCCATGAAAAATTTAACTTTTTGTCAAAAGTTAGCAGAAAGGGAGACTTTTGAGAAAAACAATAAAAATCAATTTCCGCTAACTTGTGCCAAAAAAAATCTTCTGTGAACTCGCCATGCCCCTCATTGAATACCTTGGGGTGTCTTCTTTCCAAAATGGGGTCACATGTGGGGTATTTATACTGCCCTGGCAATTTAGGGGACCTAAAGCGTGAGAAGAAAAATGCATAAAAATGCCCTCCTAAAAGGTACTCATTGGTTTTAGGGCCCTTTGCACATCTTGGCTGCAAAAGTGTCACTCATGTGGTATCGCCGTACTCAGGAGAAGTAGGGCAATGTGTTTTGGGGTGTATTTTACATATACCCATACTGGGTGAGAGAAATATCTCTATAAATTGACAACTTTGTATAAATTTTTTTAAAAGTTGTCATTTACAGAGATATTTCTCACACCCAGTATGGGAATATGTAAAAATACACCCCAAAGCACATTGCCCTACTTCTCCTGAGTACGGCGATACCACATGAGTGACACTTTTTGCAGCCAAGATGTGCAAAGGGGCCCTAAACCAATGAGTACCTTTAGGATTTCACAGGGCATTTTTACTCATTTTGGATTCTCACGCTTTAGGGCCCCTAAAATGCCAGGGCAGTATAAATACCCCACATGTGAGCCCATTTTGGAAAGAAGACACCCCAAGGTATTCTGTGAGGGGCATGGCAAGTTCACAGAAATTTATTTTTTTTTGGCACAAGTTAGCGGAAATTGATTTTTTTTTTTTTTTACAAAGTCTTATATTTCACTAACTTGTGACAAAAATAAAATTTTACATAAACTCACCATACCCCTCACAGAATACCTTGGGGTGTCTTCTTTCTAAAATGGGGTCACATGTGGGGTATTTATACTGCCCTGGCATTTTAGGGGCCCCTAAAGCGTGAGAAGAAGTCTGGAATCCAAATGCGTAAAAATGCCCTGTGAAATCCTAAAGGTACTCATTGGAATTTGGGCCTTTGCGCACAGGCTGCAAAAGTGTCACTCATGTGGTATCGCCAGTACTCAGGAGAAGTAGGGCAATGTGTTTTGGGGTGTATTTTTATATATACCCATACTTTGTGTGAGAAATATCGCTGTAATCGACAACTTTTTAAATTTTTTTAAACAAAGTTGTCAGTTTACAGAGATATTTCTCTCACCCAACATGGGTATATGTAAAAATACACCCCAAAACACATTGCCCTACTTCTCCTGAGTACGGCAATACCACATGAGTGACACTTTTTGCAGCCTGGGTGCGCAAAGGGCCCAAATTCCAACGAGTACCTTTAGCTTTACATGGCTGCTCACAATTTAGCCCCGCCCAAAATGCCAGAACAGTAAACACACCCCACAAGTGACCCCATTTCGGAAAGTAGACACCCCAAGGTATTCACTGAGGGGCATAGTGAGTCCGTGGGAGATTTCATTTTTTTGCCAGAAGTTAGCAGAAATGGAAACTTTATTATTTTTATTTTTTTCCTCAGAAAGTGTCATTTTCCGCTAACTTGTGAAAAAAATGAAATGATACATGAACTCACCATGCCCCTCCATGAATACTTTGGGGTGTCTTCTTTCTAAAATGGTGTAATTTGGGGGTATTTATACTATCCTGACATTCTAGCACCTGAAGAAACATGACAGGTGCTCAGAAAGTCAGAGCTGCTTCAAAATGCCGAAATTCACTTTTTGCACTATAGTTTGTAAACGCTATAACTTTTACCCAAACCAATAAATATACACTTATTGTATTTTTTTATCAAAGACATGTAGAACAATAAATTTTGCGAAAAATTTATATAGAAATGTAGTTTTAAAAAAAAAATTACAACAGAAAGTGAAAAATGTCATTTTTTTGCAAAAATTTCGGTAATTTTTGATTAATAGCAAAAAAAGTAAAAACGTCAGCAACAATGAAATACCACCAAATTAAAGCTCTATTAGTGAGAAGAAAAGGAGGTAAAATTCATTTGGGTGGTAAGTTGCATGACGGAGCAATAAACGGTGAAAGTAGTGTAGTGCAGAATTGTAAAAAGTGGCCTGGTCATTAAGGGTGTTTAAGCTAGGGGGGCTTAAGTGGTTAATTCTGGGGGGCCCTAATGGGGGCATTAATATTACTGGGGTGCACTACTGGGGGCATTATTCATTCTGGGGGGGTACTAATGGAAGCATTAATGTTACTGGGGGGCCATAATGGAGGAATTAATATTACCGTGACCAATATTTTTTGTTGGAAAAGGTGACAACCCTACCTCCACAGCACCACACCCCCTTAACAGTGACCTCCACAGTGCCCCACCCTAACTTGTTTCCTCCTTCTGTCTGGTGTTCGTGGGGTTAATTTCTCACTAGGTGTGGATCTGGGTGTGGTCTCTAGGCTCTTTAAATCCTTGTAGCTGGAGACTGAGATCAGTTGTTTGTTTGTCTCCAGCCTTGGTGTGTGTGTGTTGGAGTTTGATGTTCTTGGATTCCATCTGTCCAGTCTGTGGGCCATCCTCATAGAACATCAACGTCTTCCCCTTCTTTCTATGTTCACCCCTACCCTTACCTGTTGCCGTTTTTGGTTTGGGATCGTGTTTTGGGTGTGTGGTGATTTCTGGTTTGGTGTTCTATGTCTGGCGTGTTTGGTGTTATGCCCGGCATGGTTGCTAGACATCTCAATTGTCTGCACTCGCCTGCGGAAGTGGGCACATCGGTTTCCCGGAGGGGTGAACCTTAAAACATTTAGCAGCCTTGCCTGGAGCCTCCTTGCTTCCAGTCTCTGCATGGGAGTCCAGGTTGTTTTGGTGTCGTTTGTTCCATCTTTGCTGCGGCAGGTAAGTGGGCATTTCAGGGATTCCAGGGATCTGAGGTTCCTGAGTATGGGCCCTGCTACCTTCTGGGTCAGCTCATACAGCTAGGAGACCAGGGCTGGATTTAGGGATTGCGTAGAAGGTCACCTGCTCCCTTTTCCCTGTTCTGGGCTTAGTCACAGTTCTTTATACGGTGGGGAGTTTCCCCCACTCCCCACCGTGACACTCACCCTCTTTAGCATTGACCTCCACAGCACCTTGCCCCCTTAACAGTAACCTCCACAGTGCTCTGACCCCTTAGAATTGACCTCCATAGCACCATGCCCCTTAACAGTGGCCTCCACAGTGCCCTGCCTGCTTAACAGTGCCCCTCACAGCACCCCCCCCCTTAACAATGACCTCCACAGCACCCCGTCCCCTTAACAGTGGCCTATAAGAATGAAGAAAAATGGCTGACTTTTTATGGAAACCTGGTGTAAAACTGTGTATGTCAAGACTAAAGGACCTGCGAGCTTCTGTTGGCTGATAAGGGTCATGTGATCCAGTGAGTGATGAACGTGCTAGCTTCTATTGTTTAATACATTTTTTGGAAATATATCAAGAACGGGAGTCCTAAATAGCTAAGACCTTTACAAAAACCTTGTCAGACATTGAATGTACCTATGGGCCAAATTTGGTGACCATTGGTTCAGGTATCTATAGTGGACAGACAGACAAACAGACATTGATTTTTATTATATAGTGTTAATTTGTCACATGGGTACTTAGTGCTCCACTTTGACGTAACCAGGCGCGTTTCGGGACTTTTGTGTGTCTTGTCCCTTCCTCGGTCCACTGAGGAAGGGACAAGACACACAAAAGTCCCGAAACGCGCCTGGTTACGTCAAAGTGGAGCACTAAGTACCCATGTGACAAGTGACAACTATATACAGTCTGCCGGCAGATGAAATGGGAATATAATCCACCCAAAAGTGTAAAGCGAGTTCAAAACCTATCCGGAGCTCTCCCTACCATCGGGGATTCTCTCGCGAGATCTCACAGGACAAATCGAAACTGAACTACGCTGGGTTCAAGCGTGGGACGCCACAGCTACTCCGAACACACAAGTTTCAAGTCCGAAACAGTAAGTACCAATAATTGAGTACAACTGACTGTAGCCAACTGGTAAGAGCTCGGATTACTGTTATAAGCGCTAAGTGTATCCAGTGCAAATCATTTCTGCAACAATAGAGACTTTCTCTAGGCTAAACTGTGGATACATATGTGTAAAGACATATTCTAACCCAATTTGAGAATCGAATACCGGAGCATCCATTTACTTTTATGGATGTTTTATCCATTACAGCCGATTTTAGTGTTGAATTAGACATCTGAGATGTGTTTGATTTTGTTATTAAATATGTTGTTTTATTGAATGGTACTAACTATCGTATGGTATTTTCTCACATAATCCAGGTAAGGAGTGCCTAACTACATTGCGGTTTGAATCATAACTCACCCCTTCAGTTTGCATTTGGCCTATATGAAAGGTCCTTTAATGAGGTTGTGCCAACGTTACAGGTTATTTTAATATGATTCAGCATGAAAAACTAGATACGTTTGTAATGTACAGTACTTTCTGTTACAAAAATACTCCAGTTGTGATATATGTTTTTAAAACTTCTTTGGCATATCCACCTACTGAGGTGGTTGCACATGCTCAGTTTCTTCCTTCATCTGCCACCACCCATATCTACTGTTAGAAACTGTGACAGAGAGAGAGCAGGGGCAGAAAAGACATCCCACCCCCTCGCCAGAGATGTGATAGGGAGAGAGCTGCAGCAGAAATGACACGCCCTCTGAGCTGTGATAGGGAGAGCTGCAGCAGAAATGTGCAATTGGAGCTCTGGACCAATGTGAGGTACAGGGCTGGTTCTAGCTTTGTTAGAAAGAGATTGTCATGTACAGTACAATATATCTGATTTCCATTTTTACATCAATCATGGCATAACCAATTTAAAGGGGTTAACAAATTCTAAAAGATCCCCCCCAATGCACGGGCCCCTCGTATATATTATACTTACCTGCTCCCCGGCACCCGCATCGCTCTGTATCCCTGCACGTCCGCCTCTGTATCTCCCCGTCGCGCATATCAAAACATCCAGTGATGGGTGGGCAGAGCAGCCAATAGCAGGCCACTACGGTGATGAACACCCTTGAGGCTGGTCGCCGTCATGGCCTGCTATTGGCTACTCCCCCCCGATGGCCCCCCCCCATCCATTTAAGATGTTTTAGATGTAGGTTAAAAGTTTGTTGTGAGGCCAGTTGCATTTCAGCAACGAGGGACTAGGTCGCCCTAAGTAGATGGTAGTGTAAGAATGCCAGAGTGGTATGAGGGTTGCCTATAGTGTACCTTAGGTGTGGCTTTGGCACTTGTCACGATGCTCCTACCTGGATATCCTTGAACCCCAGGTGTAGTCGTCCGCAGCCGTGCAATTAAAATGGATAGGTGGTAAGGATGGTGAAAGAACTTGAGTCCAGACTGATATTGAAGTAGTTAACAGCTTTACTTGGCATAAACTTCCATCAGGAAACAATCTTCCAATCTTGGTTACCAGCAAGCTTTGGCATGAAGTTCTGGCAGGCAAACACTCTCAGCTCTGCTACATAAGAACTCTTTCAGCTCTGCTATGTTGGCTGGATTCAATAGGAACTTTTCCTTTTTGCTTTAAGCTGCAACGTCTCTCTTTGTCTGACTCTATCTTTCTACTGTTCTGTATCTTGTCCAGGGAAACTTTTCCCCTGGCTTCTGAGGCTAGTAGCTTGGGCCTCCGGGCCCAGCAGAGTAGACACTGCTCTGCTGGCCGACACTCAGCCTTCCCCCTGCAGGGGCTGCTCTCAACTAACTCCTAACTAACTAACTAACTAACTAACTAACTAACTAACTCTTCCCTCTCTAAAGAGGGGGCTAGAATGGAAGAAGGGCTCCATTCTAGCTAAACTAGCTCTGCCAAATATGCCGCCATCTGCTGGTGAACCAGGTACATTACATGTTAACCATTACAAAGTCATAAATACAGTTACACTTTGTGCATGGCCAAGGATAAATACACATGATGATACAGGGTACACCATTAAGAATAGTGGAGGGTACCTGCAGCATCCTTTAAGTGTTATGAATCGCACAAACTGTTGGGAGGGGGTGGGGGGTTTGGGGAATGTTTCCTGTTAACGTGGTTTTATGACATTGCGACTTTGTCCTTTATGTTTTCTTTGACTTTTGTACCTTTGTATTTATATCAGCGTATTCAATGCTTATATCTGCTTCTTGTCATAATGTTTCTTCTGTAATTCTTGCAAATTTAATAAACAGAGTTTCAAAAAAAAAAAAGAATAGGGGAGGGGTAAAAAGAGGGTTAATGCCCCCTTGCAGGGCGATACAGACTCAGTGGCATCTGAACACAAACTGAACACAAAAAGCTGGATACCAGAAAAAATTTGATGCCCAAGATAGCAATGAATGTGTGACTGCTTTCTATGACTCCTACCACAATCTGCACAGTTATGGCATCTTATAAATAGAGGATCCTCTAAAGGACATTGAGTGTGGCCAGAATAGAAATGCTTTATAAATGCCAGAGCTGTCAAAATAAATAAAATTATATTTAAAATAAAATGACGGGGTGCAGGAAATAAGAAATGTTTATTATAGATCAGTAATTCTCTTGGGTGTATTACTGCAACGTAGTTGGCAGTGAGGCAGGACTGAGGGGGCATTATATGCAGAGCATGGCGTTAATCTGCTAAATGTACAATTTACTTTAGGAAAGCCATATTTATGACATATTATGATATACCTCCTAGTTACCACAGGTTGATCTTACCTGTATTAAATGTTTTAGAGGAGGAAAAATCAAACTTTAAGGGTCCATTCACACGTCAGTTGTGTATTGCGGATCCGCAATACACCCGGCCGACACCCCCATAGAACTGCCTATTCTTGTCCGTAAATGCGAACAAGAATAGGACATGTTCTATTATTTTCCGGAGCC
The DNA here is from genome assembly GCA_033119425.1 of Bufotes viridis. Lineage (NCBI taxonomy): Eukaryota > Metazoa > Chordata > Amphibia > Anura > Bufonidae > Bufotes > Bufotes viridis. The sequence goes on from CM065590.1 coordinate 404,068,062, forward strand.
GCGGACCGGAAGTTCGGTGGCGCGCTCTTAAAATGCAGATGTGGACAGCACACTGTGTGCTGTCTGCATCCATTCCTGCCCCATAGAGAATGAATGGGTCCGCACCTGTATCGCAGAATTGCGGATCGGGTGCGGACACATCCACGGACATGTGAATGGACCCTTAGGAGTTTAAAGAGACTTTTTAACTGATGATCTATCCTCTGGATGCCCGGGACCCCTGCCAATCAGCTGTTTGAGAAATCACCTGTAAGTGTTGTGACCTTCTCACAGTTTTCCTTAGGCCAGTGATGTAACGTTCTTCCTTCATGTGGCCTAGGCCTAGTTGAGCCCCATTAAAGTGATTACAGCTAAGCTGCAACACCAAGTACAGCCGCTATACAATGCATGGCGCTGTGTTTAATAAGCCACGAGAAGGAAGAGCACATACGGGAGTGCTGGCCTCTTGTCAAACAGCTGATTGGGTGACTTATCCGGAAAAAAGTTAATCAGTTAAAACATTTCGGAAAACCCCTTTAATATCACACAGCTGGTGGTCTGAGATCCTGCACCCAACCAATCGCCAATCTCCAGCACAAAGTTCTGTCCACTGTGTAGTAGTGAATGGGAGCTGAGCTGCAGAACGCTTGTACCAGAAACTACACAAAAGACAGATCCTTCCATCCATTATGTGGTTTCCTGTGCCGACTGATGCCCAAAACAGATAATTACTGGGGGTGTGGCATTTCATATCTCCCAAGTTTTGAAAAACAGAAAGAGGGACAGTACATGCGGTGCAATTTTTTTTATATTAGGACATGCCCTAACTCTCATTTACCTACAAAAACCAAAGCTATTTTATACCAAATATCACCTTTATTTGAAAATTACATTAATCACAAATATAGAAAAAAATACTATTAAAAACATGATGATTACAGAAAAAAAATGGGGGGACATCACTGGACAGCATGATTAATGTAAACAGTATATCATTCTCATAATCAGAAACTGGCTAGGTAAACCCCTAGAATTTATATAATTCATAAAGTGCAAGTACCTATACATAGACAAAAAAAAAAAGAACCATAACCAGAGTTGCCAATATCAATCATCAATCACATACCAGTCATACTGAATACAGCCAGGATAGCACTCGTCCCGACGGATGTTTCGACGTTCCCTTCATCTGGGGGTGGTGTCATTATTGTTTCCTGTTTTTAAACTAGTCCACACCAATCATATGTCGTGCCCTGGAGAAGGGGCACTTTGAAGTCTGAAAATTTGTGGACATTTGCCCCTATTTACCCCATGCAAAGTCACCAATTGCTTACTTTATTTCACTTTAAAGGGTTAACTTTCACTGTTTAATACTGTGTAACTGTATTTTATATGTATGTTGTGATATATATCCTGTTGATTTGCACTGTGTTTGCATGGCACTGTGAAAAAGGTTATTGAACGCTGAGATACTTTTGGGACTTTCTAGTTAATAATGAGAAGCTGGTAATTTTCCACAACTACCATAAGGTTTAATAAAGAGCATGTTTTAAGGGAAAAAGCCAGACTTGTTTACCACCAAAACCAGACAGACTGACTGTAGAGGGAAGTGTGTATATGTATATGTGTATATATATATATATATATATATATATATATATACACAGTTGCAAGAAAAAGTATGTGAACCCTTTGGAATGATATGGATTTCTGCACAAATTGGTCAACTCATGTGATCTGATCTTCATCTAAGTCACAACAATAGATTTGAATGGATTTAATAGCTGGTTGAACCTCCTTTGGCAGCAATAACTTCAGCCAAATGTTTCCTGTAACATCCGACAGCAAAGAGTCACAAGTACAGAATGAATGTTTATTTCATATAGTAATAAATAACACACAGTAATACATAATATAGTAATACATATACATAATAAAAAGGAAGCAGCAATGCAGGAGTAACTACAGTCCATCACACTCCCCTGGTTACCAAAATATGCCTAAACATAATAACATGACAGCCAGACTCACTCAAAAGTAATTGAGTCCAATCATGTATTGCACAATGCCCACAAATCCCCAAGGTACTACAGCGCCCACAACCACACTGACCACTATACATAAGGCATAGAATGCCACAATACAATAGAAATGCACCAAAGTATACCTACATGGGGTATAGCTGAACGGAATATCAGACCAGGGGAAGTGTCGGCCGAACTTCGTCGCAAAGTTCGAGTTCGGGACCTGAACTTGACCCCGAACCCCATTGAAGTCAATGGGGACCCGAACTTTGGGGCATTTAAATGGCTCTAAAAAAAGTAATGAAAAGGGCTAGAGGGCTGCAAAAGGAAACAAAGGGGATATAACCAACCTTTCTCTAGGATTTCATAACAGCCACATGGACTGTCCCTATATGCACTCCGATTCTAGGGCCTGTTTACTAAGAGCACAGAAGGAGAACAGACCTTCTGTACTCTGCTTCGTGATTGTGGCATAAAGTGCCATTTGTTCTTAGGCTAAAAGAAAATCAATATCAGTCTGTGTATTTTTTTTTTTAGATAATTGAATGTGGGTGGGAAAGACCAATGAAAGCGTTAAAAATCGAACCTCACACCGTGCACATTGAGAAGACCATTAACAATCAACAAATTGCTCTTTGTTCGAGGGAAATTCATGTGAGACTTTTCTCATTTTGTCACCAAAATCAATGCAGGCTGCCTAAGCAACATCTTGGTCTGAAAATCCTTCACACTGGGTGTTATAATCCAAATAATCCATAGTGAGGCCGCAGTTTTTTTTGGTCCTCACAAAACTAATTCCTGTAATTTTCCCATGAGTCAGGATTGATGGCAAAAACGGCAACAGGTAAAAGGTTAACCGATTCAACTTAATGGGAATGCTATTTTACCTTTCCTAAAATAATTGTCAAAGATGACTGAATCCGGCCTCCAGACCGCAGGTGAACTGACACGTCATCTTTAAATGGCTCAATGCTGGCAAGACGTCTGTACCTGTATTGATTGCTCACGGGCACTAGACTACCCAGGTATGTGGTTTTGTGTTTGTGCTGCAGATATTTTTAACTGACTTCAATAAAAGTTCAGCTTAATAGAAAACTAAGTAGCATTTAGCTTTTGTGCTAGGTACCTTCATTCCCAATCAACGGCAAGTTGTCCCGCCCATTCCATGTCAGAAAAGGCTTGAATTTTAGGGTAAAGTGCTGGTTTCCATGGCAACAAACAAAATATGTGCTTTCATAATCGCTCGCAGAAAAGAACTTCCGAGAATGCTGATGAATTCAAATACGGGTGTTTTTTATTCCTCCTTTTTAAAATGTCTCCACAGGAAATTAAAAAAGAGCACTTTATGATACAAGCCTTTTTATTGCATTCCAAATGCCAACTGAAATGCTGGAAAAGATTGAAACAAAACATTACTGATCCCTGTGGTTCACGTTTTTGAAGATGGTGGAATTTTAGAACTAAATGCCTATGGAAAACATCATCAGTGCCTCGACTCTTATTCCATGTTATAGGTTTAATGAGTTCAAAGGGTATTGGAAGGAAGGAAAAGAAACAGACAGAGATAGATAGATAGATAGATAGATAGATAGATAGATAGATAGATAGAATAGGTAGTGTGGGGATCCGCTCTGGTAGGCAGTGGTAGCGAGTGCAGTATAGAGGCAACACAGACAGGTCTTGGTGTTGAACGGTGCTTTCTTTATTCACACGGTGAACACAAGTGAAAAGGCAGTGCAGTTCATAGGGAGGGTGGTCACACACAACGGCAAAACAATAGTTCAGTCCCAAACCAGCTGCAGGCAACTTGAGGCCTGGTTCCATCACATCAAGAAAAGTCTATTCAAAGCCAGGAGTAATGTCACCTCTTTCTCCTTGGGGAAGCAAGCCCCTGGGTCCGGCTTCTAGCCACGGAATACGGATCCCTCCTGGCTTCAGCTGGGGTTCCCCGCACAGTCCTTTACAGGCCTCAGTACACAGCCCAGCTCACCTTCACCTCTCACTCTCACAGCAAGAGAACAACAGCTTCCACACCACACCCTTGCTGCTGGTCGGGTTTTAAACCCTCCCCTGCAAACCTGGCCTGGACCGTGGGGAGACAGGCACCCACCCGCATATCTGCCTGCTCCCAGTAAGAGCCGGCCCGGATCCGCTGTGTTAACAGCATAACCGCTGCAAAACACACTTTTCCGGCTCTTACTCCACCGGGACCAGGACCCCCGGTGGCACGTACCTACCGTCTATTACCACCCCAGGTACTCTCCTACAGTAGGCATGCAAAAGTTTGGGCACCCCTGGTCAAAACTAATGCCACTGCGAAAAGTTAAGCAAGTTGAAGGTGAAACATACATTATCTTTGCATTTTAAGCAAAATAATTTTTTATTTTCCTCTTTTACAGTTTCAAAATAATAAAAATGGAAAAGAGACCAAAGCAAAATGATGAGCACCTTACATGGTTAGTACCTAGTAGAAAACCCTCGGACCCCCACGGATCAGATACTGGTGACCTCCCTTGAGAATAGGTAATCAGTTAAAAAATCCTGGAAACACTTTTATAGATAAAAAAAAGCCATACTCCCACTCACCAATCTTCCACAGTAATAGTATGATGCCTACGTTGAGTACCTCAAATAATTATACACCCTTAGTGCCCCACACAGTAAGAATGATCCCTTAGGCCACCCCACACAACAGTGATGTCACTTTTAGGGCATCACTGCAATTTAAGGATGCCCCTCTCACAGTAGTGGTGCCCTTTTGGGGTCCCCCTCACAGTAAGAATTTCTGTAACACATTGTAATGTTGCCCTTGCATAGTACTTTAGTACTTTAGTGCCCGCCACACAGTATGGATGACTCTTTAGTCCTCCTACAAATAGGGCCTCTTTAGTAGGGTCCTGGCTGCCATGGTAACATGAAAGCATATTGAAGACTGATCAGTATTCAAATGCTTTCAGTTGTCTTGCGTTGTGACGGATCCGGCGGGCGTTTCCGGAGACGGAAGTGCTCGCCGGATCCTCACAAAGCAGATGTGAAAGGGGCCTAAGCGTGATGTATTTGTGCATATCCAAACCTATTTAGTGAAGAGGCTTCTGATCCAGATAATAAATCCTCTAAAGATTTAGTCTTTCCTTGTGTGACACTCTATTTATACCTTTCTGTAACCAAAAATTTTGATCGACCATTACTACAAATTCAACTAATTGTGTATTGTGCCAAAGTGGAGTGAACTGTAAAACGTGAGTTATTCCCAACATAGACCTAATTTTGTTCCACATCTTCTGTAACATATTACTTATGGGGCAATATCTCCCCTTTTTACAAAGGAATCCGGTCTCCAGGATACTAAATAAATCTTTTTGAGAACCTTTGTACTCCTTGGTGAGAGACTGAAGCATACCAATAAAGCCCCCAAAGCGATCATCAGGCAACCCACGTAGCAGCATGACGTAGGACGAAGGAGTGCCACGCGCCCGCCTCCATCTACTCCTCCTCCCTAATACCTCTCCCAGGCCTCTGTTGCCTGTATGCCCGTACGTGGGAAGACGCTCAGATCCCTGCTGCCTGCTTGGCTCTGGGGTGCAGTGTGTGGCCCGGCGTGTGGATGGTATGAGAGGTCCCTCTTAAGCCGAAGGGAAGAAGCCGGTACACAGTGGTGTTGAGAGCTGAGCATCAGAACACGGTGGGAGTCATCTATGTCATGTTGTCTTTATGTGCCATGAAGTCCCTTAAAGAGGACCTTTCACTAAAATTTAGGTAGTGAAATACTTAAACTACCTTCCTGGGCGGCCCCAGCTGACATTTTGGCAACATTATTTTCAAAATAACGGCCCGTTCGTGCGCTCCGGTCCCCGTTAGTTTTCACATGCGGGGATTTCTTGTATGAGACGGGGACTTGTCTTTTGCCTGGGGAGTGGTTTTCCTCTCCCTGGCTGCGAGACGAGCGATATGATTGGATGCGCTCTCAGCCAGGGAGAGGAAAACCACTCCCAAGGCAAAAGACAAGTCCCCGCCTAGTACAAGGAGTCCCCACATGTGAAAACTAATGGGGACCGGAGCTCACGAATGGGCGGTTATTTTGAAAAAAAAAATGTTGCCTGGATGTCAGCAGGGGCCGCCCAGGAAGGTAGTGTAAGTATTTCACTACCTAAATCTTAGTGAAAGGTCCTCTTTAAGTGTGCTGTATGGTGCAGTAAACTCTGACTCGGTTGGCAGGAATGTTAAGGTGCTGTATAATTTGTCTTTTCTACCATCATAAAAGCCTTAACATGCGCATCTGGCAAGGATCCCTGGCGGGGTTGCAGCCTAACTTTATTGCGCTGCTACGTCAGTGTAATAACAGCGCTTTAATAGCTAACAAATTTACTAACAGACCAACTAGAAAATTGACTAAATCAGCTTAATCTGCCCACCAGCTAACAAACTTCTTAACCTCCCTGCAGTTGTACTTTGAGGGCTCTCTTGCCAGTTGCCACCTCTTCCGGAAGCCTAAACATACCGTGCGGTCTACCATCTCTGTTAGCTAGGTTAGTGCTGCAGGAAAGGGCTACGGGGAGAATTTGTCAATTTCACTGGCATAAATAACTTGTAAAACATTGATTTGGTACATGTGGAAGTAGTCTGGATGGACTTGATCCTAAAGCCTTTGTAGTCACATATCTTCACCCTGGGAAGTGAAGCGTACGGATTGGCTACGATTTGCCTCTATCCGATTGACTGACGGATACACCCTTGGCGTTGGTATCCTGTTATGTGATATTAAAATAAAGTTTAATTTTCACTGTCTTTTTCACTGTCTGTTGTTTTGAATTGCCCTTACTGTCTTCTCTGAGCGTAGAGGTGTCCGGTTCTGTGTGTTTCCTTTTCTCTGGTTTCTTCTTCTTTTCCGTTTCCCGTAATAGTGTCACTCTCCCCTTCTCTCTGAGAGGGTTAACATTGGAAGGGGGAAGGTAAGAACACAATATACTGTCCTTGATCAACTGCCAAACATAAAACAGAAGAAACGGGCACCTGGCTCCAAATCACTGGACTAAAATTGTGAATCATTACTGGGAAAGATAGTTTCTATGAGTCCAGTAGGCCCCATAACAACATGGTGTCTACTGATAGGTACATAAATACTCATTGTTGGAATAAGTAATTATGGTTCAATGTGACTAACTGATCTTTTTAAGGGTTTGTCCATGTGATTGAAAATAAAGCTAACTGAAAAAAGCAATCTGTATGCTTTCTTTTTGGGAATAGACCATCTTAGGCTACTTTCACATTAGTGACAGCCTTCTCCGACAGGTTGTTCTGGTGGGTGAATGTCCGCTCCGGCCCTATTCACTATAATGGGGACAGGTCGGAGGTCCAGGCGCAGGACGGCAAACATGCCAAGAGGCGGCCAGAATAAAACTACGACATGTCTGTGTCAGGGTATCCTATTGGAGCATCCAACACAGACATGAACATGCTCTCAGGTCTACCAGGCTCATTTGAATAAACTTCATTTAAAATAAAACAAATCCCTATTCAATCCATAACTACAGTCTGGCTCTTTAAATGACACATAGGAATCATTCAATGTGCTATACATAGTTACACAATATATTTATAAAACTGTGAAATTGGAAGTGTCCCAAATGCTATTAATACATTAATTAGAGGGCCACATTAAGTAATGGTGTTGGATACGGTCTTCGTTCATAACACAGGAAATATCAAGTCTTTGAAATGTTAATGGTACAATTTGAAGACGCAACAGACTTATTCCTCTGGAAGAAAGTCATTATTTGTCAATTAGTCATACATCCCAATTAGAAAAATGATACTAACTCTGTGCTTTAAGCTCTTTATAAATGCTCTTCACTGATCCAGAACATGGTCTGAACAGGGTGGAGCTTATGCTGAAATAAGGGGTAGTCTATAGAGTAAGGGTTCATATTGCATTTGAGGACATATTCGAGCTGTCTTGGTGAAAACCTTTATGAGTAAGATCAGACAGGGTTCTTGGAGGATGTTTTATGGAATGTCATACCACCCAACTTTTTGGCCAATCAAACAGGAAACTTATGGCTCATTGTGTAAAAAATCTAATCACTGAAAGAGTCATAGCTGTGGCTAGAGACTGGCTGAGCAGCATTCCCAGCCATGTTGAGAAAGTACCAAGAAGTGGGGTACATCAGGGATCCATTACTGTCATAACTGCAGCACCAGATAATCGGTAAGGTGGAATATCTTCTGTAACTTTTTTTACAGCACGTTAGCCTCTATGCAGGAATACCCATTTAATTAGCGCCCAAATCATCTAATCTAAACATTTTAAAGACCAAATGTACCAAATAATGAAAATATATATAAGTTGAGGTGTAATCTACAGGTAGGAAACAAACAGATGGTTTCTGGATCAGGTTAGTAAGTTTATTATTGTATATTTATTACCAACATTAAAAAAAAGTAGATTTAAGTAACAAAATGGGATAGAGAAACTTGGGATAAAAAGAGGGACTGTCCTATAACATACTCCTTTTATAGGACAGAACACCTGTCCTGTAAAATACTACACTTATACAGGAGAGCAGACCTGTCCTGTAATATACTGCACTTATATAGGAGAGCAGACCTGTCCTGTAATATACTGCACTTATATAGGAGAGCAGACCTGTCCTGTAAAATACTACACTTATACAGGAGAGCAGACCTGTCCTGTAAAATACTACACTTATACAGGAGAGAACTCCTCTCCTGTAATATACTGCACTTATATAGGAGAGCAGTCCTGTCCTGTAATATACTGCACTTATATAGGAGAGCACACCTGTCCTGTAATATACTGCACTTATACAGGAGAGCAGACCTGTCCTGTAATATACTGCACTTATATAGGAGAGCAGACCTGTCCTGTAAAATACTACACTTATACAGGAGAGCAGACCTGTCCTGTAAAATACTACACTTATACAGGAGAGCACTCCTCTCCTGTAATATACTGCACTTATATAGGAGAGCAGTCCTGTCCTGTAATATACTGCACTTATATAGGAGAGCAGACCTATCCTGTAATATACTGCACTTATATAGGAGAGCACTCCTGTCCTGTAAAATACTGCACTTATATAGGAGAGCACTCCTGTCCTGTAATATACTGCACTTATATAGGAGAGCAGACCTGTCCTGTAATATACTGCACTTAAATAGGAGAGCACTCCTGTCCTGTAATATACTGCACTTATATAGGAGAGCACTCCTGTCCTGTAATATACTGCACTTATATAGGAGAGCACTTCTGTCCTGTAATATACTGCACTTATATAGGAGAGCAGACATGTCCTGTAATATACTGCACTTATATAGGAGAACAGACCGGTCCTGTAATATACTGCACTTATATAGTAGAGCAGACCTATCCTGTAATATACTGCACTTGTATAGGAGAGCAGTCCTGTCCTGTAATATACTGCACTTATATAGGAGAGCAGACCTGACTTGTAATATACTGCTCTTATATAGGAGAGCAGACCTGTCCTGCAATATACTGCACTTATATAGGAGAGCACAACTGTCCCTGTAATATATTGCACTTATATAGGAGAGCACACCTGTCCCTGTAATATACTGTACTTGTATAGGAGAGCAGACTTGTCCTGTAATATACTGCACTTGTATAGGACATCAGTACTGCCCTGTAATATACTGCACTTATATAGGAGAGCAGACCTGTCCGTGTAATATACTGCACTTATATAGGAGAGCAGACCTGTCCGTGTAATATACTGCACTTGTATAGGAGAGCAGTCCGATCCTGTAATATACTGCACTTATATAGGAGAGAACACCTATGCCTGTAATAAACTGCACTTGTATGTGAGAGCAGACCTGTCATGTAATATACTGCACTTATATAGGAGAGCACACCTGTCCGTGTAATATACTGCACATATATCGGAGAGCAGACCTGTCCTGTAATATACTGCACTTATATAAGAGAGCAGACCTGACTTGTAATATACTGCACTTATATAGGAGAACAGACCTGTCCTGTAATATACTGCACTTATATAGGAGAGCACTTCTGTCCTGTAATATACTGCACTTATATAGGAGAGAACACCTATGCCTGTAATAAACTGCACTTGTATGTGAGAGCAGACATGTCATGTAATATACTGCACTTATATAGGAGAGCACACCTGTCCGTGTAATATACTGCACTTATATCGGAGAGCAGACCTGTCCTGTAATATACTGCACTTATATAAGAGAGCAGACCTGACTTGTAATATACTGCACTTATATAGGAGAACAGACCTGTCCTGTAATATACTGCACTTATATAGGAGAGCACTTCTGTCCTGTAATATACTGCACTTATATAGGAGAGCAGACCTGTCCTGTAATATACTGCACTTATATAGGAGAGCAGACCTGTCCTGTAATATACTGCACTTATATAGTGGAGCAGACCTATCCTGTAATATACTGCACTTATATAGTAGAGCAGACGTATCCTGTAATATACTGCACTTATATAGGAGAGCAGACCTGTCCTGTAATATACTGCACTTGTATAGGAGAGCAGTCCTGTCTTGTAATATACTGCACTTATATAGTAGAGCAGACCTATCCTGTAATATACTGCACTCGTAAAGGAGAACAGACCCGTCCTGTAATATACTGCACTTATATAGGAGAACAGACCGGTCCTGTAATATACTGCACTTATATAGGAGAGCAGTCCGGTCCTGTAATATACTGCACTTATATAGGAGAGAACACCTGTCCCTGTAATAAACTGCACTTGTACGTGAGAGCAGACCTGTCATGTAATATACTGCACTTATATAGGAGAGCACACCTGTCTGTGTAATATACTGCACTTATTTCGGAGAGCAGACCTGTCCTGTAATATACTGCACTTATATAAGAGAGCAGACCTGACTTGTAATATACTGCACTTATATAGGAGAACAGACCTGTCCTGTAATATACTGCAATTATATAGGAGAGCACAACTGTCCCTGTAATATACTGCACTTATATAGAAGAGCAGACCTGTCCGTGTAATATACTGCACTTGTATAGGAGAGCAGTCCGGTCCTGTAATATACTGCACTTATATAGGAGAGAACACCTGTCCCTGTAATAAACTGCACTTGTATGTGAGAGCAGACCTGTCATGTAATATACTGCACTTATATAGGAGAGCACACCTGTCCGTGTAATATACTGCACTTATATCGGAGAGCAGGCCTGTCCTGTAATATACTGCACATATATAAGAGAGCAGACCTGACTTGTAATATACTGCACTTATATAGGAGAACATACCTGTCCTGTAATATACTGCACTTATATAGGAGAGCACTTCTGTCCTGTAATATACTGCACTTATATAGGAGAGCAGACCTGTCCAGTAATATACTGCATTTATATAGGAGAGCAGACCTGTCCTGTAATATACTGCACTTATATAGGAGAGCAGACCTGTCCTGTAAAATACTACACTTATACAGGAGAGCAGACCTGTCCTGTAATATACTGCACTTATATAGGAGAGCACTTCTGTCCTGTAATATACTGCACTTATATAGGAGAGCAGACCTGTCCTGTAATATACTGCACTTATATAGGAGAGCACTTCTGTCCTGTAATATACTGCACTTATATAGGAGAACAGACCTGTCCTGTAATATACTGCACTTATATAGGAGAGCACTTCTGTCCTGTAATATACTGCACTTATAAAGGAGAGCAGACCTGTCCTGTAATATACTGCACTTATATAGGAGAACAGACCGGTCCTGTAATATACTGCACTTATATAGTAGAGCAGACCTATCCTGGAATATACTGCACTTGTATAGGAGAGCAGACCTGTCCTGTAATGTACTGCACTTATATAGGAGAGCAGACCTGACTTGTAATATACTGCTCTTATATAGGAGAGCAGACCTGTCCTGTAATATACTGCACTTATATAGGAGAGCAGACCTGTCCTGTAATATACTGCACTTGTATAGGAGAGCAGTCCTGTCCTGTAATATACTGCACTTATATAGGAGAGCACAACTGTCCCTGTAATATACTGCACTTATATAGAAGAGCAGACCTGTCCGTGTAATATACTGCACTTATATAGGAGAGCAGACCTGACTTGTAATATACTGCTCTTATATAGGAGAGCAGACCTGTCCTGTAATATACTGCACTTATATAGGAGAGCAGACCTGTCCTGTAATATACTGCACTTGTATAGGAGAGCAGTCCTGTCCTGTAATATACTGCACTTATATAGTAGAGCAGACCTATCCTGTAATATACTGCATTGTATAGGAGTGCAGACCCGTCCTGTAATATACTGCACTTATATAGTAGAGCAGACCTGTCCTGTAATATACTGCACTTATATAGGAGAGCACAACTGCCCCTGTAATATACTGCACTTATATAGGAGAGCACACCTGTCCCTGTAATATACAGTACTTGTATAGGAGAGCAGACCTGTCCTGTAAAATACTGCACTTATATAGGAGAGCAGACCTGTCCGTGTAATATACTGCACTTATATAGGGGAGTAGACCTGTCCGTGTAATATACTGCACTTGTATAGGAGAGCAGTCCGGTCCTGTAATATACTGCACTTATATAGGAGAGCACACCTGTCCGTGAAATATACTGCACTTATATCAGAGAGCAGACCTGTCCTGTAATATACTGCACTTATATAAGAGAGCAGACCTGACTTGTAATATACTGCACTTATATAGGGGAGCAGACCTGTCCGTGTAATATACTGCACTTGTATAGGAGAGCAGTCCAGTCCTGTAATATACTGCACTTATATAGGAGAGCACAACTGTCCGTGTAATATATTGCACTTATATAGGAGAGCAGACCTGTCTTGTAATATAATGCACTTGTATAGGAGAGCAGTCCTGTCCTGTAATATACTGCACTTATATAGGAGAACAAACCGGTCCTGTAATATACTGCACTTATATAGGAGAGCAGACCTGTCCTGTAATATACTGCACTTGTATAGGAGAGCAGTCCTGTCTTGTAATATACTGCACTTATATAGGAGAACAGACCGGTCCTGTAATATAATGCACTTGTATAGGAGAGCAGTCCTGTCCTGTAATTTACTGCACTTATATAGGAGAGCAAACCGGTCCTGTAATTTACTGCACTTATATAGGAGAGCACACCTGTCCCTGTAATATACTGTACTTATATAGGAGAGCAGACCTGTCCGTGTAATATACTGCACTTATATAGGAGAGCAGACCTGTCCGTGTAATATACTGTACTTATATAGGAGAGCAGTCCTGTCCTGTAATATACTGCACTTATATAGGAGAGCAGACCTGTCCTATAATATACTGCACTTATATAGGAGAGCAGACCTGTCCCTGTAATATACTGCACTTATATAGGAGAGCAGACCTGTCCTGTAATATACTGCACTTGTATGTGAATTTTGGAATCTTCTTTAATCCAATGCACTTGCTTGTCTGCATCTCCATTCTCTTCCTCGCTATCCTGTATCCACTCTACTTCCCCGCTCACCTCATTTTCCTCCTCAGGAATGGTCTCCAGACTGGGCCAAAAGACCTCTCCAAATTTAGAAGGCCAGAATGCTGTCTCTGCCTCCTTCCCTTTATTTCTCCATATCTCATCTGGGTTCTCCACACACTCCATACTGACTGCGTACAAACTGCTCACCAACGCTGCAAATACTCCACTGTCAACTACAACCCTCAATGGAATGTTAGCTCTGCAGCTCCTCATATAATGTGCCTGATGTCAGTGTCCAAAGAACCAAATACTGACAGCCAATCAAATTCTCTCATGTTTGTATGTGGTTAGAGCAGTGTTTCCCAACCAGCGTGCCTCCAGCTGTTGCAAAACTACAACTCCCAGCATGCCCGGACAGCCTTTTTTGCAACAGCTGGAGGCACACTGGTTGGGAAACACTGGGTTAGAGAAATCAAACTAAATACAGTTTTTATTATTTCTCAGAACATCAACAGCCATATAAATATATGAACAATTCCTCAACGTCAACCATAAGTTCACTATACTAGAAAACATTGTGCTGTGAATAGAAATAGCAGAATCATAATTAAAAATGGAGTACTCCCCCACCTCCTGCTCTTTTTATCAGATTGTATTTCAGATATGTCTTCTTTTCAAGGCAGCATACCTCCTCTGTCACTATCACCAAGAAGGAGCGGTGTCAGTCAGTGGGGGATTTTTAGAGTGGGTAACGTCAAGTCTTTAAATAGTCCCTCCCTAACCACTCTCTCTCCTTTTTCTCATGGGTCCGCTACTGCACAGGTTATCAACCCACAAGGGGTATGTGTCACAGGGTGGGGGGGGTATGCGAGAATGTCCTAGCTGCCAGAAATGTTTTATTGCTATTTGCCAGGGCCTCTGGATATTCAACTTAACCATTGACCTCAGGGTGGTAATACAGTTAAATGCTGTGGCGGGGCACAGGAGCGATATCTCCCTGCCCTGACCTTCACTCTGATAGGCTTCCTGCCTAGTGCCTGTAGCCTATCAGAGGTCATAACTACCATTACACCGCCTAAGCGGGCTGCATTCAAATCAAGACAGAGGCCAGAAGAGGTAAGTATTTCAGTTTGCTATAGTGATTTGACAGTCAATTCAAGGAAGGGTCGTGCTGCCTCACTTTGGTTATAGGTAAAGGTAGGAGACGTCAATTTCCTAGTGCTGCCGAACATCGAGATTCCACCAAAGGGTAATTTTTCTCACAAAACAACCCTTCTGTGGACATAAAGGTTGGAGCACATAGTGAAGATTCACCAATTTTCTTTATAAAATCAGGTTTTATTATACTCACGATAATATTAAATCAATAGGCATTGAATAGAGTATAAAGTTGTTCGTAGTTCACAAGACCGCCCGACTCAGGTTTCGCCACGATAGCTTCATCAGGAGCAGATATTCACCCCACTTGAGGGCGTTATTTTTATATGGGTCTGGGATAACAAGAGCAAACATGCTTCTCCCACCCATTTCAAACACCAATTTTTTAAAACATATATACACATAAATAGCCATATTCTATCAACAGAGTCATCTATTATAAAACAATATGGGACAACAGTTGCAATCATTATCAAATGCTACTCTTCCAACAATCTAAAATGTGAGCACACCGCCATTAGCTTCCAAACATCAATTTACTACACTCTTAAATCACAAGACTATTCATAAAAAAGGGATTAACCACATGGTTCTTACTGACCAATGAAAATCTTTACTCTAATTCATTCATCACTACTAAGCTCCTCTTCTCCCAACTATTCTACCAGGCTAAGTATCATATCCATAGCATCCAACCATTAAAATATAAAGGATATAAGGGACTAATTCTAACTTCCAAGTATTATTTCGCCACATTCAAATTCTTAAGATCATCATATGGTTCTCACTCTCCAATGGGGGTTCTTCCTCTAACTCGTTCACCGCTGCTGGGTACTACTGCTCCAGCTATTCCACCAGGCACGGTTTTAGATCAAAATCAATGTTCAGACCATCCGGTTGTAAGGACCGCATTCTAAAAATCCATTCTACTTCCTGGCGATTAATAGCCGCTACCGGATCTCTACCTCGCCAGTTCTGTTTAACCTTTTCTATGCCTGCAAACCACAATCCCTTCGGATTCTTTGCATGCATTTTTTAAACTGTATTGACACACTATGTGTTTCCAAGCCTTTTTTGATAATATTAATATGCTCTTAAATTCTTGTTTTTAATTTGCGCATAGTCCTCCCGATGTATATTAACCCACAGGGGCATCTCAGGAGATACAATACCCCCATATGCTCACAGGTAATCTCTCCCATAATATCATATATCTCCCCCTTTTTAGATGAGGGGAGAGATTAAAATTTAAAAACAAATTAAAAGCAAGAATTCAATGTTGTATTTTATATACTTTCGTTGAAGTGTTCTGAAAGAAGTGTGCCCCTTTTTCTCTACTATTTAACATATTTAACATTAGAAAAACGATTTGAGAATTTCGTACTCACATTCTGGAACATATTGGGGATATAAAAAAGGAGCGAGATAAACCGGTCGTTAGATCATCACAATAACACTCCTAAGGTCCTGAGTTGTTTTGCCCTGGAAGTAGTTTAGAAACCACAAAGAAAAGGAGACTGGGACAATAAAATTCTAAGAAAAGAAACCTAATGGATCTATAGGATGAAGAGCGTTTCCCCGGGAGGTCTTAATGAATAATTTTATGCATGTTATATTCGAGAGGCCAAAGGTTATCGAGGTGGGTTTGGGAAGGGATAAGGTTGTTGGGATCCCTTTCCTATGATGACAACATAACCCTATCCCCACCTCTGTAATAAATCTGCATTAATAGCTTTTTTTCCTTGATATGACTGTAATAGTGTTTTCACATATTTGAATTGTACTGGTGTGTAGTATTAATTAGACCGGATCATTATATATATATCATAGATGGGCAGGGGTGCTGACTGATGGGGAGGGCGGCATATCTGTAATTTACATTACTGTTTGGTCCACAAAGGCATATGGATATTTCTCATGTCCCCCAGTTTTGGTATTAGCAATCTGTGTCAATGGCAAGCCTAGTAACATCCTGTGAGCAATGAGATCATTTATAACATGCAGGCTCGGACTGGCCTACCAGGGAGCCGGGGAAATCCTCGGTGGGCCCCCGAACCAGCAAGTGAGCTTCCTTGCTTAGAAGCTGTCTGCGATAAGCTCCGCCCCCTGGACACGGTCGGATGCATGCTGCCCGTGATTCATTCTAAATGAGGAGGGCTCCACACCATCGCTGATTCATGGGAACAGACACATTTTATGTAATCAACGCTCCTGGGCAGTAAGGCTGTTTCCACATGATCTGATTTTCATAAAACTGCTGCAAAAAAACACGGCATTTTGCCGCGATTTTATGTAAATTAGATCATGTGGAAATAGCCTTACTGTGACCAGGAGTGCTGATTGGTCTAAAACCTGTCAGTCAATAGCACTGACAGCCTCTCCTCCAATGAGGCAGCTAGAAGGACTGCTGCCTGTGTGATCAGTCTGGAGCCCAGCCCTGGGGGAGAAGTCTGGCTCAGGACCTGGGGACCATGAAGTAAGGAGGGAATCTACAAGTATTGTAAATGGTTTAAAAGAGTTCCTGCATTTATGACAGTGTGTGTAAGAGTGCCTGCATGTATGACAGTGTGTATGTAAGAGTACATGTATGTATGACAGTGTGTGTATGAGAGAGTGCATGCAAGTATTACAGTGCTGGCATGTGTAGAAGTGTGCATGTAAAAGAGTGCTGGCATGTGTAGAAGTGTGCGTGTAGAAGTATGCATGTAAAAGAGTGCTGGCATGTGTAGAAGTATGCATGTAAAAGAGTGCTAGCATGTGTAGAAGTGTGCATGTAAAAGAGTGCTAGCATGTGTAGAAGTGTGTGTGTAAAAGAGTGCTGGCATGTGTAGAAGTGTGCGTGTAAAAGAGTGCTGGCATGTGTAGAAGTGTGCATGTAAAAGAGTGCTGGCATGTGTAGAAGTATGTGTGTAAAAGAGTGCTAGCATGTGTAGAAGTGTGCGTGTAAAAGAGTGCTAGCATGTGTAGAAGTGTGCATGTAAAAGAGTGCTGGCATGTGTAGAAGTATGCATGTAAAAGAGTGCTGGCATGTGTAGAAGTGTGCATGTAAAAGAGTGCTGGAATGTGTAGAAGTGTGTGTGTAAAGAGTGCTGGAATGTGTAGAAGTGTGTGTGTAAAAGAGTGCTAGCATGTGTAGAAGTG
The DNA here is from genome assembly GCA_033119425.1 of Bufotes viridis. Lineage (NCBI taxonomy): Eukaryota > Metazoa > Chordata > Amphibia > Anura > Bufonidae > Bufotes > Bufotes viridis. Next base: position 404,085,863 of record CM065590.1, read on the forward strand.
TGCGTGTAAAGAGTGCTAGCATGTGTAGAAGTGTGCGTGTAAAGAGTGCTGGAATGTGTAGAAGTGTGTGTGTAAAGAGTGCTGGCATGTGTAGAAGTGTGCGTGTAAAGAGTGCTGGCATGTGTAGAAGTGTGCGTGTAAAAGAGTGCTAGCATGTGTAGAAGTGTGCATGTAAAAGAGTGCTGGAATGTGTAGAAGTGTGTGTGTAAAAGAGTGCTAGCATGTGTAGAAGTGTGCGTGTAAAGAGTGCTGGCATGTGTAGAAGTATGTGTGTAAAGAGTGCTGGCATGTGTAGAAGTGTGCGTGTAAAGAGTGCTGGCATGTGTAGAAGTGTGCGTGTAAAAGAGTGCTAGCATGTGTAGAAGTATGTGTGTAAAGAGTGCTGGCATGTGTAGAAGTATACGTGTAAAGAGTGCTGGAATGTGTAGAAGTGTGCATGTAAAAGAGTGCAGGCATGTGTAGAAGTGTGCATGTAAAAGAGTGCTGGCATGTGTAGAAGTATACGTGTAAAGAGTGCTGGCATGTGTAGAAGTGTGCGTGTAAAGAGTGCTGGCATGTGTAGAAGTGTGCATGTAAAGAGTGCTGGCATGTGTAGAAGTATACGTGTAAAGAGTGCTGGCAACAGTCCTGTTGCTGTATCTTTGCACAGAGCTTGGTTCTGTTATGGTATCGAAGTACTGAGCTTGAAGGGGGTGCCTAAGTTAAAATTTTTGAGGCCAAACTACAGGAATGCTGTTAAAATAAAAATGACAAAAGAAAAAAAACACTTAAAGGGGTTCTGCACTTTGTTTAAACTGATGATCTATCATCTTTGAAGGTATCTAGGTTTGATATATTGGTATTGTGCCTATGAGAGATATGGAAGTATATTAGCAAGCTTTATGGCCCAGAACTTTTTTATTTTTTCACCAGTGTATCTGTGTGGGGGCTTGTTTTTTGTGGGACAGGCTATAGTTTTTATTGGTATCATTTTAGGGTACATATGTCTTTTTGATCACTTGTTATTTATTTTTTGTGGACGTGAGGTGACAAAAACAACAGTTCGGTAATTATTTTCTACATTATTTTTTTACAGCGTTCACCGCAGATTAATAATATGATACTTTTATAGATCAGGTCGTTACATAGGCGGCGATACCAATTATGTGTATTTTTGTATTTGTTTAATTTTTTTATGACTTAAATGAACAGATATGAGAACATATTTTTATTTAAGTTTTTATTTATTTTTTTTACACTTTTTTATTTATTTATCAAGAACCATCTGGATCTTGAAGATCCAGTAGGCCTAATGGCTATACAGTGCATTGCAATAGTCATCTATTGCAATGCACTGTATAGTGTCTATTAAAGTTATACTAAGGCTGATCAGACCCTCAGGATTACTGGAACTGTAGCTGAAAATAGCTGTAGTGGCAGCCATACTGCAAATCACCCAGCTTTCCTGGGTACAGATATAGGGATGATAAATCATATCACTGTCCTGACACAGATCAAACTGTGAACTCCCAGCCAAGCAGCACATGGGGGGAGATTTATCACAGCCTGGTTGTATACATGAGTTTGGAAACACAGAGGCGATCCAGCCCCCAGTTCTGTGCAGCGTAATACCATCCATGTGCATCAGATTGTTATGTACCCAGCCAGAAGCCATGAGGAGGGCTTGGGCGGCACCCTGGGCATCTATGGTCAGTTCACCCCTGCCTGTTCTCCCAATCTGGTGGAGTGGCAGGTTGAGTAAGCACCCTGCCATTCCATTCATTCTCTGTGGGACTGTCAGAGACAGACACTGTGGTAAGGTGCAAGGTGTCATATGCGATGGCAGGTACGTGTCACCGAGGTTGCTGGCCTCGGTGAGGTGAGAGCCGGGTTTTTGTCTGCAGCAGCTAGTGCTGTTTGACTCTTTTAAATAGCATGGCTGCAAAGCCGATCCGGGCCGGCTCTTACTGGGAGCAGCTAAAGAGTAGGGTGGGTGGCTGCTCCCCATGGTCCAGTCCGAGTTTTGGGCTGGGTATAAAACACAGCCATCAGCTGTGTCTGAGGTGATTATCCTGGAGCCTGCTAACAGGGCTGAGGAGTTCTCTGTGCTGGAGGACGGAGCTCAGCAAGGTGGTGTTTCCCTGCAACCTGAAGGAGGAATCGCCTGTGGCTGAACCGACTGCTAGGTGTGAACCCGCACTTAAACCACCCAAGGTGACTGGACCCTGTGTTGGCCTGTTTTTGGTTTTGCCACATGATTTCTGTTGTGTGTGAACTGTCACCAAGAGACTGTTTTCATTTCTGGTGTGCAAGTGTGAATAAAACACTGTTTGATGCACAATCTGGACTCCTTGTTTTGCCTCTAAACTGCACCCGCACCGCTGTCTACCAGAGCGACTCCCACATTTGGTGTCGGATGCGGGCATGCGCAGTGAGGCTGGCGTGAACGCCGAACTTTGTTTTTGCTGAGCAAAAGTGAATGTCCTATATTAAGCCGGCAAAGTTGCAGCCTGTGATCCCCGACAAAATGGAGGCGGCTGTGAAAGCCCTCATAGAGGCTAACGTGCAGCAGCGGGAGACCAACCAGCTACTGCTACAGCACGTGATGGCGTTGCAAGCGGCAGGAGCGTCCCACCGCGTCCACGATGCCCGGAAAGCTGTCCGTGCCGCGATCCCTAAGATGACCCCTCGGATGATGTGGAGACCTATCTGGCGGTGTTCGAGAAGGTGGCCGTGAGGGAGAAATTACCCCGAGAACAGTGGGCAGAGGTCGTCGCTCCGTTCCTGGCGTCTGGACCCCAGCAAGTATTTTTGACCTCCCAGGTGACCAAGCAGCTGACTACCCGACTGTGAAAGGTGAGATCCTGGCAAGACTGGGGGTGAATGTTTTGGTCCGGGCCCAGCGGGTGCATCAGTGGGAGTTTAACCCGGCTGAACCCGCCAGGCCACAATACTATGACTTGCTACAACGGTTGCAAAAATGGCTGCAGCCAGACATACTGACTCCCACTGCTATGCTCGACCGTCTGTTAGCCGATGTCTTCTGGAGGGCTTTGCCTTACCCTCTCCAGCACTGGATCGGCCAGGTATCGCCCACCAATGCCCTGGAGATGGTCGACCTGGTGGAGCGGTACGAGGCCACCAGAAACCTGCAGGGGAGTCTTGCTGGGAAGGGGTCAGTCAAACCCCGGAGGCCTCTGCCCCAGTTCCGACGTCCGGCGACAGAGCGGCCTGTACAGAATATACCCCCTGCGAGTCCGCCTCCCGTGGTATGCTGGAGGTGTCAGGAGCCAGGCCACATCAGGGCCGACTGTCCGCATCGGGATGAGCCGATGGAGGTGAACTACGGGGGTCGCCACTCCTTGTATGCACGGAAGCTGTGCGCAACTGGCACCCGTGAGGTGCAAGACCATAACCACCTGTGTCAGGTAGAGGTGGGAGATTCGCTGGCGGTGGCTCTGCTGGACTCCGGGAGTTTAGTCTCCTGGTAAGGGCTGCCCTTGTACGGCCTGTGGAGTATACTGGCCGTAAAGTCGGAGTCCTGTGCATCCACGGAGACCTGAAAGACTACCCCACTGCACTAGTGACTTTGTCCACAGCGGCTGGTAGGTGGACCCACGAGGTGGCTGTCGCTACTAAACTCCCACATGAACTAATACTTGGGAGGGACTTCCCGGTTTTCCGGCGCTGTGGCCGGCAATAAAGGTATCTGAGGGACCCGAGACAGGGGTGACCCTAGTAGAGTGGCCTGATACCGCTGGAAGGCCAGAACCCTGGGAGCCCGAGTCTGAAGGGCCGGGCGGTAGGGGTGACCACTGCTCCAGCGGTAGAGGGGGAGACAACCCCACTGAGTGTAATGGTGGGAGACACGGAGGACTTGCCACCGGGACCTGAGTTGGCAGACCTCAATGTCTCCGGGAAAATTTTGGGACCGCACAACACCGGGACCAAACCCTAACCAGGGCCTGGGAGAATGTGCTGGAAATTGATGGTAAACCCCAGAAACCAGGGGCTGAATTAATGTTCCCACGATTTATTGTTCTACAGGATATGTTGTATCGGGTGAACCAAGTCCGAGGTGAACCTGTTGAACAGTTGGTGGTGCCCACAGCGTATCGCAAGCTTGTCATGGAGCTTGCCCACCAACATGTTCTTGGGGGACACCTGGGGTGGCAGAAAACCCAGGACCGCATACTGCAGCGGTTTTATTGGCCCAGTGTGTTCAAGGAGGTAGAAAATTATTGTAAGTCCTGTCCAACCTGTCAGATAACTAGCCCCCAGCCTCATTTCCGTAGTCCTCTGGTAGCTCTGCCAATTATTGAAGTACCGTTTGAGCGAATCGCTATGGATTTAATTGGGCCTGTACCAAAGTCTGCCAGGGGCCACCAACACATTCTGGTAGTTCTCGACTATGCCACTCGGTATCCGGAGGCGGTGCCTCTGCGACATACCTCAGCTAGGCTCATTGCCAAAGAGTTAATGGAGATGTTTTCCCGTGTGGGCCTGCCAAAAGAGGTTCTGACAGACCAAGGGACCCCTTTATGTCCAAAGTAATGAAGGAACTGTGTAAATTGTTGCGTATAAAGCAGTTACGGACGTCCGTTTACCATCCGCAAACAGACAGTCTTGTTGAGAGGTTTAACCAAACTCTAAAAAATATGTTAAAAAGGGTGGTGTCTAGAGATGGGAAGGACTGGGACCTGCTTCTGCCCTATCTCATGTTCGCAGTGCGAGAGGTACCCCAGGCCTCTACTGGGTTCTCGCCCTTCGAACTGCTTTATGGCAGACACCCTCGGGGCCTGTTGGATATCGCCAAGGAAGCATGGGAACAACAGCCTGTCCCCCACAAAAGTGTCATTGAGTATGTCACCCAGATGCAGGAACGGATAGAAAGGGTGTTGCCGCTGGTCCGGGAGCATATGGAGGCAGCGCAACAAGCCCAGAGTAGGGTGTATAATCGTCAGGCTCGGGTACGGGGCTTCCATCCGGGAGATCGGGTTTTGGTTCTGGTACCCACCCTTGACAGCAAGTTCCTAGCTAGGTGGCAGGGCCCCTATGAGGTGATCGAGAAGGTAGGGAAGTAAATTACAAAGTACACCAGCCAGGCGGCGCAAGCCGGAGCAGGTGTACCACGTGAATTTACTTAAGCCGTGGAAAGATAGGGACACAGCCGACGACCACAGCCCCCGGCCAGGGCTTCTAGGTGAAAGGGTCCAGCCCCACAGTTCGAGGCCTGTGAAGCAGTAACCACGGTAAAATTGCAGACAGCCTGTCTTCCAAACAAGTTCAGGAAGTCAGGAGTTCATCAGTCGGAACACGGATGTGTTCTCGGACCTCCTGGCCGCACGTCTTCATCCAACATGACATCGTCACTGAGCCTCAGGCCAAGATCCGGTTAAAACCATACCGGGTACCCGAGGCTCGGCGACGGGCCATCGCGGAGGAAGTACAGTTAATGTTGAAGCTCGAGGTCATTGAGGAGTCGAAAAGTGAGTGGGCCAGTCCCATAGTCCTAATACCCAAGCCGGATGGGACGTTGCGGTTCTGCAACGACTTTCGCAAGTTAAATGAAGTATCCAAGTTTGACGCGTATCCCATGCCCCGAGTAGACGAGCTGGTTGAAAGTTTAGGACAAGCCCGTTATTTTTCTGTGCTGGACCTCACTAAAGGGTACTGGCAGGTACCCTTAACGGAGTCGGCTAAGGAAAAACGCATTTGTTACCCCGCAGGGCCTGTATCACTACAAGGTGTTACCCTTTGGCCTGCATGGCGCCCGCCACTTTCCAAAGGTTAATGGACATAGTGCTGCGACCACATCGTCGGTACGCCTCGGCCTACTTAGATGATGTAGTCATCCACAGCACCGACTGGGAAAGCCATTTACCCAAGGTGCAGGCGGTAGTGGATGCCCTGAGGAAAGCCGGACTGACCGCTAACCCAAAGAAGTGCTCCATAGGGTTAGAGGAGACAAAATATCTGGGATATATAATTGGGCGGGAGTCATCAAACCTCAGGTAACTAAGGTAGAGGCCATTCGTAACTGGCCCTGACCGGTCACCACCAGGCAGGTAAAGTCGTTCCTGGGGATTGTAGGTTACTACATGAGGTTTGTGCCCCACTTTGCCACAATAGCAGCGCCATTGACAGACCTGTTGAAGGGGCGAAAGTCTGGGAGGGTTAGCTGGAGTGAGAAGGCGGAGGAGGCTTTCTCCGCGTTGAAGTCGGCCCTGTGTGGGTCCCCGGTTTTGGTGACACCCGACTTCAACAAGGAGTTTGTCGTACAGACCGACGCCTCGGAGGTAGGCCTCGGTGCGGTACTGTCGCAGGAGGTCAACGGGAAAAACATCCCGTTGTCTTCCTGAGCCGTAAGCTCAGTCCCGCCGAGTCCAGATATAGTATAGTGGAGAGGGAGTGCCTGGCTATCAAGTGGGCACTCGAATCTCTCCGCTACTACCTGTTAGGGAGGAGGTTCCGTCTGGTGACCGACCATTCCCCTCAAATGGATGAGTCAGGCCAAGGAGAGGAATGCTCGGGTCACCAGGTGGTTCCTATCTCTTCAAAATTTCAAGTTTTCCGTGGAACACAGGGCAGGCCGCTTGCAGGGCAACGCAGATGCCCTGTCCCGCGTCCACTGCCTTCACGTGTGTTCACCCCTCAGGGTTGAACAAAGGGGGGTATGTGGTAAGGTGCAAGGTGTCATATGCGATGGCAGGTACGTGTCACCGAGGTTGCTGGCCTCGGTGAGGTGAGAGCCGGGTTTTTGTCTGCAGCAGCTAGTGCTGTTTGACTCTTTTAAATAGCATGGCTGCAAAGCCGATCCGGGCCGGCTCTTACTGGGAGCAGCTAAAGAGTAGGGTGGGTGGCTGCTCCCCATGGTCCAGTCCGAGTTTTGGGCTGGGTATAAAACACAGCCATCAGCTGTGTCTGAGGTGATTATCCTGGAGCCTGCTAACAGGGCTGAGGAGTTCTCTGTGCTGGAGGACGGAGCTCAGCAAGGTGGTGTTTCCCTGCAACCTGAAGGAGGAATCGCCTGCGGCTGAACCGACTGCTAGGTGTGAACCCGCACTTAAACCACCCAAGGTGACTGGACCCTGTGTTGGCCTGTTTTTGGTTTTGCCACATGATTTCTGTTGTGTGTGAACTGTCACCAAGAGACTGTTTTCATTTCTGGTGTGCAAGTGTGAATAAAACACTGTTTGATGCACAATCTGGACTCCTTGTTTTGCCTCTAAACTGCACCCGCACCGCTGTCTACCAGAGCGACTCCCCACAACACGTACAGCCCTGTCAGCTATTTCTGTTGTTTCAATGGAGAACAAATAGAGCAGCAGGGCCAGCCACTCCACCAGAATAAGGAAACTTACTGTTTAGACTATAAGACCCACCGGACTATAAGACGCAACTAGGATTTAGAGGAAGAAAATAAAAACATTTTTCATCAGACCTCCAATCCTCATGAGACCCTCAAATCAGGCCAACATTCCTCATGAGACCATAGATCAGACCCTCAAGCTCCATCAGAGCTCAGATCAGACTTATATCAGACCCTCAAGCTCAATCAGACCTCAGATCAGACCCTAATCGCACCCCCAAGCCTCAGATTAGACATCAAAACAAATAAATAAACTTACTTCTCATGCTCCAGACGGTGTTACCACTCTGCAGGTCCACTCACCGCTCCCCGCTATTCTTCCTGCCTGCGCTGCACTGTGGCCTGACGTCGCACTGCGTAAGGTCATAATGTCTGACTATGTGCACTTCATCATGACACTGTATGCGGTTAGGACATATGTAGCGCGGGCCGGAAGAAGCCCAGGTAAAGGTGAGTACACCCAGTGCCAGAGGTAGCTATAACGACTGTACAAGTTTCACAGACGACTGTTCAGGCTATTTTGCTCTTTGAAAAAAGACTTGCGCGTACCAATACAGGTCAGACGTTTTCATGCCATTCATAAGCACAGGGCGCACTGTGGACGGCACAGACAGCACAGCGATGCTGCTGGTGCCTGAAATAATGAATAACAAAGCTCAGTACAGCAAGGAGTCTTGTTATTGGTTGGTTTGGACGGGCTGCCGGAGCGGCACAGCAGACCTTTACTGGTGGGGTTTGCAGCCTTGGTAGACAGTGGGCTTAAGTTTTTTAAACTTTTGATATGTAGTACAGACATATCAAAAGTTTTACTGGGGGTCCCCACTGAGACCCTGCTGATCTCTACAACAAGGAGTCAGCCGAGCGTTGCTTCTCCTCACTGCTGGGCGCAGTAGTGAAGACGGTACCATAGACTTTCTATTGAGACGTCTTCAATATCACGCTCAGCAGTGAAGAGAAGCAGGGCTCTGCTCCCGCCGATCAGCACTTTTGATATGTCCCTGTGACATATGAAAAGTTTAATAAAAGTGTAGTTACTTTTTAATGCTGGACAGGGGGCCTGTCTCGGGTTTCTTAGCCCTTGGGGGGGTCTGCAGTGAATGCAGGCAGGCTATTATAGCCAAGTGATAAAGTACAAGGAAGATACACCATATTGGACTGTACTTTATCACTTGGCTATAATAGCTGGCCGTGCATTCACTCCAGACCACCAGGGGCTTATTAACCGTATGTTGGAGGGAGGGCAGCAATGTTATTTACATGGGACTGTATGTGTGAGAAGCTGACGGGAGGGGAGAGGTTATTTACATGGGACTGTATGTTGGAGGGACTAGAGGGAGGGTTAGTTATTTACATGGGACTGTATGTTGGAGAATCTGACAGGAATGGAGAGATGTTATTTACTTGGGACTGTATGTTGGAGAAGCTGACAGGAGTGGAGTGATATTATTTACATGGGACTGTATGTTGGAGAAGTTGGTGGAAGGGGCTAGTTATTTACATGGGACTGTATGTTGGAGAAGCTGACAGGAGAGGAGATATGTTATTTACGTGGGACTGTACGTTGGAGGGGCTGGAGAAAGGGCAGTGATGTTATTTACTTGGGACTGTATGTTGGAGGGGCTGGAGAAAGGGCAGTGATGTTATTTACTTGGGATTGTATGTTGAAAGGGCTAGAGGAAGGGGGTGGTTATTTACACCGGACTGTATGTTGGAGAAGCTGACAGGAGGGGAGAGGTTATTTACGTGGGACTGTGCACTGGAGGGGCTGCAGGAAGGGCAGTGATGTTGTTTACTTGGGACTGTATATTGGAGAAGTTGACAAGAGGGGAGAGGTTATTTACAAGGGACTATACGTTGGAGGTGGCTGTACGGAGGGGAGACATGTTATTTAGACTAGTAATGGTTACACTGCATAAATACCTACCTCTTAGGGCGTGTTCACACCACTGCTATTTATCTTGTCGCTCTGCTCCATTAGATTGGTCACTTACCTTCCTATTTGGAGGCTGTAGGAGAGGAGTAGTCTGGAGGCGGAGGGCAGGAGTACAGCAGGGTAATGGCTTCCACAGGTCCGTGACCTCGTCTTGCTTTCTCCTGTGAGCGCGAACCGCTGAGCAGCATCAATCAGCATCGACAGGCACAGGAGTTGAGCCTGCTCCTCATCGGCTCAGTGCGGCTTCTGACGTCTACTACTGCTGCACAGCGGTCCTCAGCCTGCAAAACTGGGAAAGCCCCTGTACCGACGAGTGAGCGCCAGGAGTCTGGGACATAGGTAAGTATTAGCTTTATTTTTTTTTGTGTGCCAACCCATGGCCAACTTTTGGGGACATTAATGGGGGGCACAGGAGGATATTACTGGAGGGACAGTTAGGGTTGGGCAATATACCGGTGGCTGTGATATACCGCGGTATTAAGAAACTGCGATATGGCGATATCATAGTTTCCTAATAACCGCGGTAATTAATGACGTCATAGGAGCGGTCGCACGTGTGCCGACCGCTCCTAAAACATCCATGTCAGGGCCGAATTCCTGGCGCCCAGGACATGTAGTGCCGGGCGCCGGGCAGGTAGTAAGTAGCCCGACCTTAACCTCTTTCCGACCGCCTCACGCAGGATTGCGTCCTGCGGGCGGTCGGTTCATTCCTCCTTGACGCGCTCCTGAGCCCGGTGGAACGCAAATGGAACGCACCGCCGGGCTCAGGACAAGTTCGTCACCAGCCTGCCAGCCAATGATCAGAGCTGGCAGGCTGGTGATTTTCAAAATCGCCTATGAAAACAGGCGATATAAGTTATATTTACAAATATATGGCTTTTATAAGGGATCTGTGCCATGTGCTGGGTCCTTTTCATCGGTTGGACCCAGCACAGAGCACAGATCCCAAGTAAGTGCACCAATCACTACATATCAGGCCCTGATCACCCCCTGATCACCTATAATTAACCCCTTGATCACCTGTCAATACATAGTGAAAGGGAAAAAGTGATCAGTGTCACTTTTGTGAACTGTCACTTTTTTTTTTCACCAGTATTGACTGTTAGGTTTAGGTTAGTTTAGGTCCCTTTGGTAGGTAGTTAGCGTTAGCGCCCAGCCCACCGCACCGCAGTCACTGATTCGCTGATTAGCGTAGCGCTAATCAGCGTTTGTACTTTTATAGTATCTGTAAGTGATCAGAACTGATCACGGTCAGATCTATAATAGTATTACTGTCACTTTAGTTCGCCCTCCACCCCAAACGCAGTGTTTGCCCGATCAGACCTGATCGGTCGCCCACACCTGCGTTCACCCACGCCCGCCTCGCCGCAGTGACAAAAAAATTTTTTTTTGTATCACTGCACAATCACTTCACAAGCGCTGCGGCGATAAAAATCAGTTTTGATCTTTTTATCAATCGCAGCGGCTTCTGTACTTCGCTACACTCCCATTTGTAAGACAGGCTTGCTTTTTTCTTGGGTAGTCTCAGGGAATACCCCTAAATTTAGACGGCCAAATGTCAAACAAGGGGTATTCCTCTGAAGAGGCCTACAGGATTCTGACCCAGTCGGATGAGGAATGGGAACCCTCATCTGACGAATCTAGCGGGTCAGAATATGAACCTGTAGAAAGCAGTGGCTCTCTGACTCAAAGTTCTGACGAGGAGGTGGAGGTCCCTGATAGAAGCAGGCGTACCCGGCCCCGTGTTGCTAGACCGCAGGTTGCGCAGGATCCGCTTCAAGGGCAGCAGAGTGGGGCTGGCGCTGCCGGATTACGTGGTGAGGCATACACCAGCAGCGCAGCCCGTCCTGGACCTAGTACCAGCACTGCCGTAGAACATGGTGAAGTGGCGAGCACCAGAAGGGCAGTTGAAGCTGGTACGGTGGCACGTGCAGTAGTTTCCCGTCGCAGCCACCGCAAAGACAGGCCCGTAGAGCCCCTAGAGTCCCTGAGGTGCTGGCAAATCCTGATTGGCAGCCCCCAACTTCAGCCGCACCAGTAGTTCCCCCTTTCACCGCCCAGTCAGGAGTTCGGGTGGAAACAGCTCAGATAGGATCGGCGCTGGGGTTTTTGAGCTGTTTTTCACTGCGGAGCTCTATGACTTAGTCGTGGCAGAAACAAATCGGTATGCCACTCAATTTATCGCCGACAACCCGGGAAGCTTCTATGCCCAGCCTTTCCGGTGGAAACCAGTCCAAGTTTCCGAATTTAGAACTTTTCTGGGCCTTCTCCTCAACATGGGCATAACCAAAAACATGAATTGCGGTCATATTGGTCCACGAACCCAATTCATCACATGCCCATGTACTCTGCTGCCATGTCCAGGACACGTTTTGAGACCATCCTGCGTTTCCTGCACTTTAGTGACAACACCACCTCCCGTCCCAGAGGCCACCCAGCTTTTGACCGGCTCCACAAAATTCGGCCCCTCATAGACCATTTCAACCTGAAATTTGCAGATTTGTATACCCCTGCACAAAACATCTGCGTAGACGAGTCCCTAATACATTTTACCGGGCGCCTTGGCTTCAAGCAGTACATCCCAAGCAAGCGCGCCCGGTATGGGGTCAAATTGTATAAGCTCTGTGAAAGGGCCACAGGCTATACGCACAAATTTCGGATCTATGAGGGAAAAGATCAGACCCTGGAGCCGGTCGGTTGCCCTGACTACCTGGGGAGCAGTGGGAAGATAGTCTGGGACTTGGTGTCACCCTTATTCGGCAAGGGGTACCATCTTTACGTGGACAACTTTTACACAAGTGTGGCCCTCTTCAAGCATTTGTTCCTAGAACAGATTGGCTGCTGCGGCACCGCGCGACCTAGTCGCCGGGCTACCCCAACGGCTTCTTACCACCCGACTTGCAAGGGGGCAGAGGGCTGCACTGTGTAACGACGAACTGCTCGCGGTGAAATGGAGAGACAAGCGTGACGTTTACATGCTCTCCTCCATTCACGCAGACACGACAGTCCAAATTGAACGGGCAACCAGTGTCGTTGAAAAGCCCCTCTCGGTCCACGACTATAACCTCCACATGGGAGGGGTGGACTTCAACGACCAGATGTTGGCCCCGTATTTAATTTCCGACGCACCAGACGCTGGTATAAGAAGGTGTCTGTATATTTATTTCAATTGGCTGCCTATAATAGTTACGTTCTCTACAGTAAGGCTGGGAGAACAGGATCCTTCCTCAAATTTCAGGAAGAGATCATTTCGGAACTCCTGTATCCAGGAGGTTCCGTGGCCCCATCCACCAGTGTAGTTAGCCGTCTACACGAGCGGCACTTCCCTAGCGTTGTGCCTGGTACCTCAACCCAACCGCCACCCCGAAAAAGATGTCGTGTCTGTAGCAGGAGTGGAATAAGGCGTGACACCCGTTATTTCTGTCCTGACTGTCCTGACCACCCTGCCCTATGCCTAGGGGAGTGTTTCCGGAAGTACCACACTCAGGTACACTTAGGGACCTAGGGATTGCAGGACACAGGTAGTTTTTACAATCAGGCTCAAGGGTCTCTCAGGATACTAGGTTTTGAGAGACCCTAACACATAGGGACGGTGCTGCTGTGCTGCTGCAGAAGTGTGAAACGGTAGAAACCTCTCCTTTCACTTGGGATAACGTGTATAGTGTACTTCGCACCATCTCTGTGTGATTTACACTTTACACATTGTCCCATGGGAAAGGAGAGGTTTCTGCTAGGAAAATAAAGCGTGAAATGGTTAAAAAAGAAAAAAATGAAACAGGTAGCAAGAAAAAAATCTTGAGTTAGTTCAGGTTTTAAAAGTTCAGTTTTTTTCATGTTCAGGTTTTATTCATGTTTTATAAAGTTTGCAACGTTCAAGTCATGTGCCTGTTGCCTGTTTTTCTTTTTTTTTTTTTTCCCCTAACCACCCTTTATTTTCCAGGTAGATCAACGGACCAACCGATGAAAACGCCGCAGCACTGATGTGAATTCTGAGAGAAGCATTGCGCTGCTGTCAGAAGACACGTGAAGTCGGTGTATGCGGCGCTGCAAGACGAGATTTCTCCTCTGCAGGACAGGTACGTTTGCCCTGACATGTGAGCTGAGGAGAGGTGTTGGAGTTCATATGCTTTGGCAAACACTTTGTATCAAAAATCTGGCAAAGATGTCTTCCTCCACACCGATGGATTGATCGATGTGAATGGAGAAATCACGTTTGCCAGGACATAGGAGCTGAAGTGGGTATGGATGTTTGGGCGGAGCCCCTATGTCCTGGCAATCGCCAGGCCCCTCTATTTTTTTGCATATTTTTGGCAGAGATTTTTTCATCCACATCGATCGATGCGAATGAGGAAATCTGTGCCGTTCATTTTTTCTTTCAGCCCAGAGGCTGAACAGAAAAAAATCTCATTACCTGTATGCTCCATATAAGGAGAATAGCAGAAACTCCTAATGCTGGCCATACGTGTAATGGTTGCGGAGACCCTCAAATGCCAGGGCAGTACAAAAACCTCACATGTGACCCCATTTTGGAAAGAAGACACCCCAAGGTATTCGCTGAGGGGCATATTGAGTCCATGAAAGATTGAATTTTTGTCACAAGTTAGCGGAAAGGGAGACTTTGTGTGAAAAAACAAAAAAATCAAATTCCGCTAACTTGTGCCAAAAAAAAATCTTGTATGAACTCACCATGCCCCTCACAGAATACCTTGGGGTGTCTTCTTTCTAAAATGGGGTCACATGTGGGGTATTTATACTGCCCTGGCATTTTAGGGGCCCTAAAGCGTGAGAAGAAAATGCGTAAAAATGCCCTCATGAAAGGTACTCATTGGAATTGGGGTCCCTTTGTGCATCTTGGCTGCAAAAAGTGCCACACATGTGGTATCGCCATACTCAGGAGAAGTAGGGCAATGTATTTTGGGGTGTATTTTTACATATACCCATGCTGGGTGAGAGAAATATCTCTGTAAATTGACAACTTTGTATAAAAAAATGGAAAAAGTTGTCATTTACAGCGATATTTTTCACACCCAGTATGGGTATATGTAAAAATACACCCCAAAACACATTGCCCTACTTCTGCCGAGTACGGCGATACCACATGAGTGGCACTTTTTGCAGCCAAGATGCGCAAAGGGCCCTAAATCCAATGAGTACCTTTAGGATTTCACAGGACATTTCTACTCATTTGGATTCCAAACCGCTTCTCACGCTTTAGGGGCCCCTAAAATGCCAGGGCAGTAAAAATACCCCACAAGTGACCCCATTTTAGAAAGTAGACACCCCAAGGTGTTCTGTGAGGGGCATAGTGAGTCCATGTAAAATTTTATTTTTGTCACAAGTTAGTGGAATATGAGACTTTGTAAGAAAAAGAAAAAAAAAAAAAAAAACATTTCCGCTAACTTGTGACAAAAAATAAAAACTTCCATGAATTCACTATGCCCATCAGCGAATACCTTAGGGTGTCTACTTTCCAGAATGGGGTCACTTGTGGGGTATTTTTATTGTCCCGGCATTTTAGGGGCCCCTAAAGCGTGAGAAGGAGTTTGGAATCCAAATGCGTAAAAATGCCCTGTGAAATCCTAAAGGTACTCATTGGATTTAGGGCCCCTTTGCACGTCTTGGCTGCAAAAAGTGGCACACATGTGGTATCGCCGTACTCAGGAGAAGTAGGGCAATGTGTTTTGGGGTGTATTTTACATATACCCATGCTAGGTGAGAGAAATATCTCTGTAAATTGACAACTTTGTATAAAAAATGGAAAAAGTTGTCATTTACAGAGATATTTTCACACCCAGTATGGGTATATGTAAAATACACCCAAAACACATTGCCCTACTCTGCCGAGTACGGCGATACCACATGTGTGGCACTTTTTGCAGCCAAGATGCGCAAAGGGGCCCTAAATCCAATGAGTACCTTTAGGATTTCACAGACATTTCTACTCATTTGGATTCCAAACCGCTTCTCACGCTTTAGGGGCCCCTAAAATGCCAGGGCAGTAAAAATACCCCACAAGTGACCCCATTTTAGAAAGTAGACACCCCAAGGTGTTCTGTGAGGGGCATAGTGAGTCCATGTAAAATTTTATTTTTGTCACAAGTTAGTGGAATATGAGACTTTGTAGAGAAAAAAAAAAAAAAAAAAACATTTCCGCTAACTTGTGACAAAAATAAAAACTTCCATGAATTCACTATGCCCATCAGCGAATACCTTAGGGTGTCTACTTTCCAGAATGGGGTCACTTGTGGGGTATTTTATTGTCCCGGCATTTTAGGGGCCCCTAAAGCGTGAGAAGGGTTTGGAATCCAAATGCGTAAAATTGCCCAGTGAAATCCTAAAGGTACTCATTGGTTTAGGGCCTTTGCGCATCTTGGCTGCAAAAAGTGTCACTCATGTGGTATCTCCGTACTCAGGAGAAGTAGGGCAATGACTTTTGGGGTGTATTTTTATATATACCCATACTTTGTGTGATAAATACCGCTGTAAACGACAACTTTTTAAAAAAATTTATACAAAGTTGTCAATTTACAGTGATATTTCTCTCACCCAGCATGGGTATATGTAAAAATACACCCCAAAACACATTGCCCTACTTCTCCTGAGTACAGCGATACCACATGTGTGCCACTTTTGCAGCCAAGATGCATAAAGGGCCCTAATTCCAAAGAGTACCTTTAGGATTTCACAGGGCATTTTTACGCATTTGTATACCTCACGCTTTAGGGGCCCCTAAAATGCCAGGGCAGTAAAAATACCCCACAAGTGACCCCATTTCGGAAAGTAGACACCCTAAGGTATTCGCTGATGGGCATAGTGAGTTCATGGAAGTTTTATTTTTGTCACAAGTTTGCGGAAAATGAAATTTTTTGAAAAAAAAAAAAAAACATTTCCGCTAACTTGTGACAAAAATAAAAACTTCCATGAACTCACTATGCCCCTCAGTGAATACCTTAGGGTGTCTACTTTCGGAAATGGGGTCATTTATGGGGTATTTCTACTGTCTGGGCATTGTAGTACGTCAGGAAACAGGACAGGTGCTCAGAAAGTCAAAGTGCGGAAATTCACTTTTTGCACCATAGTTTGTAAACGCTATAACTTTTACCCAAACCAATAAATATACACTTATTGCATTTTTTTTTATCAAAGACATGTAGAACAATAAATTTAGAGAAAAATTTATATAGAAATGTAGTTTTATTTGACAAATTTTCAAACAGAAAGTGAAAAATGTCATTTTTTTGCAAAAATTTCGGTAATTTTTGATTAATAGCAAAAAAAGTAAAAATGTCAGCAAGAATGAAATAGCACCAAATGAAAGCTCTATTAGTGAGAAGAAAAGGAGGTAAAATTCATTTGGGTGGTAAGTTGTATGGCCGAGCAATAAACGGGTAAAGTAGTGTAGTGCAGAATTGTAAAAAGTGGCCTGGTCATTAAGGGTGTTTAAGCTAGGGGGGCTTAAGTGGTTAATAACTATTGTGGCGCAGGCTCCCCGGGCAGCTCTCTGCTCCTCCATGCGCCGTCTGCCCCTTCATTCATAAAGTGGGCGGAGCATGGAGGAGCAGAGAGCTGCCCGGGAGCCTGCGCCACAATAGTTATTAAGGTCCGGCTACTTCTACAGAGATTAACTACATAAATACTGGATAGGAGCTGCGGGGCCGGTGTATTACTGCAGAGTAACACTGCACCGTCCCCGAAGCTCTTATCCAGTATTTATGTAGTTAATCTCTGTTCCTCCATGCTCCGCCCACTTTATGAATGAAGGAGCAGACGGCACATGGAGGAACAGAGAGCTGCCCGGGAGCCTGCGCAACAATAGTTAATAAGGTCGGGCTACTTCTAAAGAGATTACAGTGTTGGGGGTCTGTGGCTGACATTGTTATGGGGGATCTGTGAATGAAACATATATAGCATAAGATGCTATATATGTGTCAGCCACAGCGCCCCCCCATAACAGTGCGTCAGCCACAGCGCCCCCCCGTAACAGTGCGTCAGCCACAGTGCCCCCCCCATAACAGTGTGTCAGCCATAGTGCCCCCCCATAACAGTGTGTCAGCCACAGTGCCCCCCCATAACATTGCGTCAGCCACAGTGCCCCCCATAACATTGTGTCAGCCACAGTGCCCCCCCATAACAGTGCGTCAGCCACAGTGCTCCCCATAACAGTGCGTCAGCCACACTGCCCCCCCCATAACAGTGCGTCAGCCACACTGCCCCCATAACATTGCGTCAGCCACAGTGCCCCCATAACAGTGCGGTCAGCCACAGTGCCCCCATAACATTGCGTCAGCCACAGTACTCCCCTATAACAGTGCGTCAGCCACAGTGCCCCCATAACAGTGCGTCAGCCACAGTGCCCCCATAACAGTGCGTCAGCCACAGTGCCCCCATAACAGTGCGTCAGCCACAGTGCCCTCCATAACAGTACGGTCAGCCACAGTGCCCCCATAACAGTGCATCAGCCACAGTGCCCCCATAACAGTGCGTCAGCCACAGTGCCCCCCATAACAGTACGTCAGCCACAGTGCCCCCATAACAGTGCATCAGCTACAGAGCCCCCCATAACAGTACGTCAGCCACAGTGCCCCCCATAACAGTGCGTCAGCCACAGTGCCCCCCCATAACAGTGCATCATACAGTATAACGTCTCCTTGCGGCTGCCCCCGAGCCCCTTAAAGTATAACGTCTCCTTGCGCTGCCCCCATACAGTATAACGTCTCCTTGTGGCCTCTATACAGTATATTGTCTCCTTGTGGCCCCCATACAGTATAACGTCTCCTTGTAGCTGCCCCCATACAGTATAACGTCTCCTTGTAGCTGCCCCCATACAGTATAATGTCTCCTTGTAGCTGCCCCCATACAGTATAACATCTCCTTGTAGCTGCCCCCATACAGTATAACGTCTCCTTGTGGCCCTCATACAGTATAACGTCTCCTTGTAGCTTCCCCCATACAGTATAACGTCTCCTTGTAGCTGCCCCCATACAGTATAACGTCTCCTTGCGCTGCCCCCATACAGTATAACGTCTCCTTGCGCTGCCCCCATACAGTATAACGTCTCCTTGCGCTACCCCATACAGTATAACGTCTCCTTGCGCTACCCCCATACAGTATAATGTCACCTTGTGGCCCCCATACAGTATAACGTCTCCCTGTGGCCCCCATACAGTATAACGTCTCCTTGTACCTGCCCCCATACAGTATAACGTCTCCTTGTGGCTGCCCCCATACAGTATAACGTCTCCATGTAGCTGCCCCCATACAGTATAACGGTTCTTATGGCCCCCATACAGTATAACGTCTCCTTGCGCTGCCCCCATACAGTATAACGTCTCCTTGCGCTGCCCCCATACAGTATAACGTCTCCAAGTGTTTTTTTCTTCTAAATGGGCATTTATCGTGATATATATCGTTATCGCGATAAATTTCTTAATATCGTTATCGTGGCAATATTTTTGATATCGCCCAACCCTAGGGACAGTAGGGGGCAAATTACTACATGGGGAGTAAACTAGTCATGGGGGGCAGTGTGGGGGACAATTAATACTGGAGGGGCAGTGTGGGGGACAAGACAATTACTACTAAATTAAGTCCTGCGTCCAGTGCGTTACATAGTCCTGCGTCCAGTGCGTTACATACAAAGTCCTGCGTCCAGTGCGTTACATACAAAGTCCTGCGTCCAGTGCATTACATACAAAGTCCTGCATCCAGTGGGTTACATACAAAGTCCTGCATCCAGTGCGTTACATACAAAGTCCTGCGTCCAGTGCGTTACGTACAAAGTCCTGCGTCCAGTGCATTACATACAAAGTCCTGCGTCCAGTGCGTTACAAAGTCCTGCATCCAGTGCGTTACAAAGTCGTGCGTCCAGTGCTTTACATACAAAGTCCTGCGTCCAGTGCGTTACATACAAAGTCCTGCGTCCAATGTGTTACATACAAAGTCCTGCGTCCAGTGCGTTACAAAGTCCTGCGCCCAGTACGTTACATACAAAATCCTGCGTCCAGTGTAGGGTTGGGCGATATCAAAAATATTGCCACGATAACGATATTAAGAAATTTATCGCAATAAATATATATATAACGATAAATGCCCATTTAGAAGAAAAAAACACTTGGAGACGTTATACTGTATGGGGGGCAGCGCAAGGAGACGTTATACTGTATGGGGGCAGCGCAAGGAGACGTTATACTGTATGGGGGCAGCGCAAGGAGACGTTATACTGTATGGGGGGCAGCGCAAGGAGACGTTATACTGTATGGGGGCAGCCGCAAGGAGGCGTTATACTGTATGGGGGCAGCGCAAGGAGGCGTTATACTGTATGGGGGCAGCGCAAGGAGGCGTTATACTGTATGGGGGCAGCGCAAGGAGACGTTATACTGTATGGGGGCAGCGCAAGGAGACGTTATACTGTATGGGGGCAGCGCAAGGAGGCGTTATACTGTATGGGGGCAGCGCAAGGAGGCGTTATACTGTATGGGGGCAGCGCAAGGAGACGTTATACTGTATGGGGGCAGCGCAAGGAGGCGTTATACTGTATGGGGGCAGCGCAGGAGGCGTTATACTGTATGGGGGCAGCGCAAGGAGGCGTTATACTGTATGGGGGCAGCGCAAGGAGGCGTTATACTGTATGGGGGCAGCGCAAGGAGGCGTTATACTGTATGGGGGCAGCACAAGGAGACGTTATACTCTAAGGGGCACAGGGGCAGCCGCAGGAGACGTTATACTGTATGATGCACTGTTATGGGGGCACTGTGGCTGGCGCACTGTTATGGGGGGCACTGTGGCTGGCGCACTGTTATGGGGGCACTGTGGCTGACGCGTACTGTTATGGGGGGCACTGTGGCTGGCGCACTGTTATGGGGGCACTGTGGCTGGCGCACTGTTATGGGGGCACTGTGGCTGGCGCACTGTTATGGGGGCACTGTGGCTGGCGCACTGTTATGGGGGGCACTGTGGCTGACGCACTGTTATGGGGGCACTGTGGCTGGCGCACTGTTATGGGGGGCACTGTGGCTGACGCACTGTTATGGGGGGGCACTGTGGCTGGCGCACTGTTATGGGGGGCACTGTGGCTGGCCGCACTGTTATGGGGGCACTGTGGCTGGCAGCACTGTTATGGGGGGCACTGTGGCTGGCGCACTGTTATGGGGGCACTGTGGCTGACACAATGTTATGGGGGGCACTGTGGCTGGCCGCAATGTTATGGGGGGCACTGTGGCTGGCCGCACTGTTATGGGGGCGCTGTGGCTGACACATATATAGCATCTTATGCTATATATGTGTCATCCACAGATCCCCCATAACAATGTCAGCCACAGTGCCCCCAACACTGTAATGTCTATGTCTTTAGAAGTAGCCCGACCTGATTAACTATTGTGGTGCAGGCTCCCGGGCAGCTCTCTGTTCCTCCATGTGCCGTCTGCTCCTTCATTCATAAAGTGGGCGGAGCATGGAGGAACAGAGATTAACTACATAAATACTGGATAAGAGCTGCGGGGCCGGTGCAGTGTTACTCTGCAGTAATACACCGGCCCCGCAGCTCTGACCCAGTATTTATGTAGTTAATCTCTGTAGAAGTAGTCGGACCTTAATAACTATTGTGGCTCAGGCTCCCCGGGCAGCGCTCTGTTCCTCCATGCTCCGCCCACTTTATGAATGAAGGGGCAGACGGCGCATGGAGGAGCAGAGAGCTGCCCGGGAGCCTGCGTCACAATAGTTATTAAGGTTGGGCTACTTACTACATGTCCCGGGCGCCAGGAATTCGGCCCTGACATGGATGTTTTAGGAGCGGTCGGCACACGTTCGACCGCTCCTATGACGTCATTAAATACCGCGGTTATTAGGAAACTGTGATATCGCCATATCGCAGTTTCTTAATACCGCGGTATATCACAGCCACCGGTATATTGCCCAACCCTAGTCCAGTGTGTTACAAAGTCCTGCATTCAGTGCGTTACAAAGTCCTGCGTCCAGTGCGTTACATACAAAGTCCTGCGTCCAGTGCGTTACAAAGTCCTGCGTCCAGTGCGTTACAAAGTCCTGCGTCCAGTGCGTTACAAAGTCCTGCGTCCAGTGCGTTACATACAAAGTCCTGCGTCCAGTGCGTTACAAAGTCCTGCGTCCAGTGCGTTACATACAAAGTCCTGCGTCCAGTGCGTTACATACAAAGTCCTGCGTCCAGTGCGTTACATACAAAGTCCTGCGTCCAGTGCGTTACAAAGTCCTGCGTCCAGTGCGTTACAAAGTCCTGCATCCAGTGCGTTACATACAAAGTCCTGCATCCAGTGCGTTACATACAAAGTCCTGTGTCCAGTGCGTTACAAAGTCCTGCGTCCAGTGCGTTACAAAGTCCTGCGTCCAGTGCGTTACAAAGTCCTGCGTCCAGTGCGTTACAAAGTCCTGCGTCCAGTGCGTTACAAAGTCCTGCGTTCAGTGCCTTACAAAGTCCTGCGTTCAGTGTGTTACATACAAAGTCCTGCGTCCAGTGCATTACAAAGTCCTGCGTCCAGTGTGTTACATACAAAGTACTGCGTCCAGTGCGTTACAAAGTCCTGCATCCAGTGGGTTACATACAAAGTCCTGCGTCCAGTGCATTACAAAGTCCTGCATCCAGTGGGTTACATACAAAGTCCTGCGTCCAGTGCATTACAAAGTCCTGCATCCAGTGCGTTACATACAAAGTCCTGCGTCCAGTGCATTACAAAGTCCTGCGTCCAGTGTGTTACAAAGTCCTGCATCCAGTGGGTTACATACAAAGTCCTGCGTCCAGTGCATTACAAAGTCCTGCATCCAGTGCGTTACATACAAAGTTCTGCGTCCAGTGCATTACAAAGTCCTGCGTCCAGTGCGTTACAAAGTCCTGCGTCCAGTGCGTTACAAAGTCCTGCGTCCAGTGCGTTACAAAGTCCTGCGTCCAGTGCGTTACAAAGTCCTGCGTCCAGTGCATTACAAAGTCCTGCATCCAGTGCGTTACAAAGTCCTGCGTCCAGTGCGTTACAAAGTCCTGCGTCCAGTGCGTTACAAAGTACATACCTGCATACCGCAATACTCTCATATTTTGTAATCTTATTTATATTTTTTTTCAGTAGTATGATTAAGTGGTGAAAATTATTTGTGCCCCCCCCCCATTTTTTACTGTGGTATCTTATGTGCCCCCCCCCAATATATTGTACCTAGAGTCGCCACTGACTACTCCCATCCCTCTGCTGTCACCTGTACCACTACCACTCCCATCATCTGTGTTACTCCTCCTCCCATCCCTCTACTGTCAACTGTGTCACTACTACTCCCATCCATCTGCTGCCACCTGTACCACTACTACTCCTATCATCTGCTGTCACTACTCCTCCTATTTCTCTGCTGTCACCTGTGTCACTACTACTCCCATCCATCTGCTGCCACCTATATCACTACTACTCCCATCATCCGTGTCACTACTCCTCCCATCCCTCTACTGTCACCTGTACCACTACTACTCCCATCATCCATGTCACTACTACTCCCATCCCTCTGCTGTCACCTGTACCACTGCTACTCCCATCATCTGCCGTCACTACTACTCCCATCCCTCTGCTGTCGCCTGTACCACTACTACTCCCATCATCCATGTCACCACTACTCCAATCCCTCTGCTGTCACTTGTACCACTACTACTCCCATCATCTGTGTCACTACTACTCCCATCCCTCTGCTGTCACCTGTATCACTACTACATCCATCATCCGTGTCACTACTACTCCCATCCCTCTACTGTCACCTGTATCACTACTACTCCCATCATCCGTGTCACTACTACTACCATCCCTCTGCTGTCACCTGTACCACTACATTACATACTATTTAACCTGTTGGAGCAGCAGAGGAACAGCAGGTCTGGCAGGCAGTGTGGAGAAGAAGGGGCCATTACCCCCTGTCCCAGCAGCTACAGGGGGCAGAGAACAGTCAGACACCACAGGTCCTTCTGCCCTCCATTCCCTGTCAGTGCAGACTGCAGAGCTCGGGTTGTATTCACCAGCAGCCAGCCTGCTCCAGAAAAGCTCCATACTGGTGGGCGTGGCTTGCCCCTGTGAATAACGCACAAGGGGGTGTGGCCCAACTTCTAGTCCAGGATCCCTGTCATTGGCTGGCAGCAGGTGTCATAGGAAGCTGCAGCCAATAGAAAACAAGAGGCAGTACTGGCAAATGGTGTCCCAGTCCTGAGGAGCTCAGAGGGGGAGGGGACAGCATGGAGGAGCAGTACTCTGCCTCCTCCTCACTGACAGGGGCCCGAGTCACAGCTGGAAGTAGTGCTGGTTCTGTGCCCATATTAGAGACAAGACCAGTGCTTCTCTCCCATCCCCCTCACCGGAAGAAAGTCACCGTTATTTTACATTACAACTGTCATCAGCACAATTCATATGCACTACAGATCCCAGCATGCCCTCCTACGTTAGGTTCACTGTTCCTGAAAATCTACACTATGGTCCATGACAATCCATCCAGATTACTATTTTCTAGCCTAGTATGGGTTTGGTTGCCGTGGGCAACACCGCCGTTTTCCTGCATTAGCTCCCGTTGCCAAGCATGACATCACAGACACGTCCTCCTGGAGACCTCCAACTGTCAGAACGGTCAGAGTGCGTTGAGGTTCGTGGAGAGAGGAGCTGTTGCGACTTGTTCAGAGTAAGCGTTTTGCTTTTTTCCGTTTATTTATATTTTTTTGCGTTTTTTTTTTGTTTGGTTGTCTGCCCCCCCACCCCTCACACTTTTTCTAGGTGTGTTGTGGGAGAGGCAGCCAAATAGCTGCTACGGGGGCTGGAGGAAAACTCCAGCCCGGAGACATCTCCATCCTTCCCGGAGGCCCCCGTACAGCCGGAAGCCAAGAAGACCTGGCTACAACCATCTGACAGCTGGATTAGAAGGTATCGTGCCAGATTTCAAAACCCTGTTTGAAATACCTAGACAGGAGGAACCTGGCCGATACCTTAGACTGCAGGGAGGACCCCCACTACCCGCGGCACCACCATCTGCTGATAACACCTTTGCGGCAGAGGTAGAGGAACATCGGGTACCACAGCCCACCATAACACCAGGTGAGGAGCAGACCCATCCCTCATTGTCCAGTAAACCATCTGCCGGGAAAACACCATCCCCGAGAGGAGTCCGCAGTGTGCCTGACGCCTTCCCACCGCGTATTAAGGTCACTGCGAGACAGATGAATAACTGCCCACAATGGCTCCCTGTCAGTTATGCGTCTCGGAAGAACATGATAGCCATGCTGACCAGACCATTGGTGGATGTGCGGGACTCCTATGTGACGCATGAGGGAGAATATGTCAGGTACACCTTTACCCGTGATGTCATCTTCCACCACCAGGAATACCATGGGAAAATCTCCTTCTGCCGCAAAAAATTGTAGTGGAGTCCCCTGCAGAGCGTGAGTACCATCTTAGCGCCCAGCTGCTTTTCGGATTGACTTTTCAGTTTTGACCTCGGCTTGATTAATGGACTTTGTTTTGACTGCCGCCTGCCCTGACCCTGGACTGTTTTTGGACTGTGATTGTTTGCTGCCTGCCCTGACCTCGGCCTGTTTTTGGACTGTGATTGTTTGCTGCCTGCCCTGACCTCGGCCTGTTTTTGGACTACGATTGCTTGCTGCCTGCCCTGACCCGGATTGTTTTTGACTACTCTTCTGCCTGCCGATTTGGTACCTTATTGTAAATGACTGCAGGACAGTCTGCCTCTCTCCCGGCCTCACCTCTGGGTAGATCCCTTTTACTGCCTCATACACTGGGATTCCTGCACACCTTAACACCATAATGGACAGAACTATGGTGGCTCTTCTGTCCCTGGACGGTCTGCACACTACATATATATTTACTCTGGTTTGCTCAGAATATATTATCTGCTTCCTGACCATAGCTCACACGGGTAATGGCAGCACCATTTTTGCTGGCAGGCAGACACTTAGGCCACTAATCCAGCTTGGACTTATCTCCTCCACGTGACAGATTCCCAGTGGGCTGGTCAGTCAGGGGGCCGCCCACCATGGTAAAAGTGACAAAACCATTGCAGTTTTCATGGCGTCAAGAACTGAAGGACCTGACAATCTCCCCTCCACCTCCATCATATCTGCTCCTGCTAGTTTTGGAGGGTGGGAATGGGGAAAGTCCTGCTCACAGTGGGGAGGGGTACTTTGGGGAAGAATGTTGCTGTTAGTGGGGGAGAGGTAAGATGTAGGAAATGCCTCTGTCAGCGGGAAAGGGGTAGGAAGGGGGCAAATGTCAGCGGTGGAGAAGTGGGAAGAAGGACAGTGCTGTTGTTAGTGGGGGAGGGGTGTGAGGGGAAAGTTCTGATGTCAATGAGAAGGGAGTAAATTCTGATGTCAGTGGGGAGGATGGGAAAGGTAAAAATTCAGATGCAATGGGAACGGGAAAATGCTTTGGCCAATGGGGGAGGGGTGGGAAAAGGGGAAATGCTTTGGCCAATGGGGAAGGGGTGGGAAAAGGGGAAATGCTTCGGCCAATGGGGGAGGGGTGGGAAGGGGAAATACTTCGGCCAATGGGGGATGGGTGGGAAAGGGGAAATACTTTGGCCAATGGGAAAGGGGTGGGAAAAGGGGAAAAGCTTCAGCCAGTGGGGGAGGGATGGGAAGGGGGTAGCACTGCAGCTATCGATTTGTTTAGAAATAAAGTATTCTCAAATCCGACCCCCCCCCCATGCCATCATTAGACCCCCAAGCCATCAGTCTCCCCATGTCATCAGGCCCACCGTGCCATCAGCCCCACTGTGTGATCCATCTCCAGTGCAATCAGTTCCCTCCATGCCATCAGTTCCCCCAGTAAGGGAGGGGTGAAATGCTTCGGCAAATAAGGGGAGGGTCTGGAGTGAGTACAATGTTGCTGCACTGTGGTGTCTGGCACTTCTGCGGAGATATTCTGTACTGTAATTTGGTGTTTGTCCGGCACTGATGGGCAAGGATGTTGTGTTGCACCGTGGTATCTGTGCCAGGCCTGCATTTCAAGCCCACTCGGGCCCTAGATGTAATATGTGTACAGTGCCAGCATCAGGACATCCACATGGCCCCCTCATCCAGACCAGCTGTTGAGCCAGCACTGCCCACCTCCTCCCCGGTCACAATAAGGAGACAGCTCTTCAGAAATGGCCAGTACGAGAACCTGATGGCCGGCCTCAGCAGGGTCTTCATCTCCACCATTTTACTACACCCGTGGGACCTGATCAAGATCCGCTTTACAGGTACAACCACAGTGCTTATATAATCCATTACTGCCTCTATGTAATGTTTATGTACATATATGGTGAGCATGCTGGGGGTTGTAGTACCCATAACTATTTAATGACACCATATTATGCTTTGTAGTGAAGTTTCTCACCATTTTCAAGATCTCTGCTCCTGTCAGTAAATGAAGACTTAGGGGCAGGGCCGGACTTAGACAAAATGTGGCCCTGGGCAAAATCAAGAGGGGGCCCACATATTGTAATATTGTGCTAAAAACACAGTCGGACAGCCCCACGATCAGCTGTTTGAGGAGACGGCGCGTGCTGTTCAATGCTGCTGTCTCCTAGACATACAGCAGCAGAGCAGGAAGAGAGAAGGGAGCGCATGCGCCATCTCCTCAAACAGCTTATCGTCGGGAGTGGCCGGTGTCAGACCCCCGCCAATCTAATATTTATTACCTATCCTAAGGATAGGACATCAACATGAAAAAACCTGGAGAACTTCATGGCCGCCTTTGCATTGCCAGCTGCCTCTCCATTGTAGGCTGTAGGGAGCGTCACCTCTGTGATCCATAACGTGGGCTGCTATACTCACTGGAGCGCAGCACCCCCTTCATTGTGTATTCAGACCCAGCGCCATACATACAGGGTGAGTGTGCCTCGTACTGCGGGATTTTATGGGTCAAATCAGTTCCATTGATGTGAGTAGATGAATGGAAGATGTAAGTCTATCATGTGCAACAAATCTGCCACATGTGAATACACCCCAGGAGAACATGATGCAGGTGTAGTCCGGGTCCAGTTTTCACCTACGGCCACAGGGTACAAGTGTTAACCACTACACCTCCATATTTACACTCTTCAGAACATAATTGTTGTCTTGGGTTGTTCCTTGTGAGAATCATTTCTTGCATCATTTCTTTCATGCAGGCGCCTTAACCCTTTTTCACTCGTCTTGTTCTTCAGTACAATGCTGGTGTTAACCCTTCATGATGACAATACAAGGACATGTTCCATGCACTTCCTAAAGTCTATGGGCAGGAAGTCAAGGTAATCAGTGTCTATAATGTCCTACAGTCATCATAGATGTCAGGCTTTACCATCAGTAACCTTCATGTCTTGTATCTGTAGGGTTTGGGAACGTCAGATGGAGCCCTGCAGTTCATGGCCTACAAGAAACTGAAAATGGACTTTACAAGCATTTCTATCAACCCAGTGACACCAAACCGGTAATAACCTGCAGCTCTTATTCAGATAGACCCCAATATCTATGTGTTAGGTCTGATGTACATAGAAGAGACATGATGGTAAGGGTCAGCCTACACACAGTGGCGTACCTCCAATAGAGGCAGACCACTCAGCTGCTATGGGGCCCCTGAGGGAAGGGGGCCCGCAGTAGAGGATAAGCCCCGCCCATGATTTACAGCTGTATAGCTACCTGTGTGAAAAGAGAATGTAAGAAGTGGAGAAAGACCTTTGGTGATGTCATCAACCATGTGACCAGTGCAGGAAGCCAAGGAATAGCAGAGCAGAAGAAGTCTGAAGGACCTTTGGTGATGTCATCATCATGTGACCAGTGCAGAGGATTGGTGAAAGACCTATGGGATGTGGCTGTGAGGGGGTGGAGCTTCTGTGTGGTGTCTGGAGTAGAGGTTGGTGGTGTCCTGGGATAACTTACATAACATCCTAGGAAAGCTGGGAGTTGTAGTTCTGTCCTATTATATCCCTCTCTATGTCATTTCAATGTATACCTTAGTACAGTCTGGTAATGCTGGGAGTTGTAGTTCTCTCCTAGTATACCCCCTTTCTGTACTGTATATTGATGCCCCATAATAAGTCTGGCCATACTGGGGGTTATAGTTATTTCCTTTTATAGCTCTCACCTAGTAAAACTGGAGGAGGTCCTTATAATAATCTGGACATGCTGGGAGTTGTAGTTCTCTCTTCTTAGGCTGGGTTCACATCACCGTTTAGTTTTCCGTTTTGCGTGCAGGACTTTTTTCCATCTAAAATAACGGATCACAGGCGGAAATGGCTGAAACGGATTCCAAATATGCAGAACTTATGCTTGAAATGCAGGATCTGTTTTTTTCTTTTTTTCCTGTTCTTCTGACTAATCAGATGACCGGAAAACTAAATGGTGATGTGAACCCGGCCTTATACTCTCTCTCTGTGTAATATCCACTTGTATCTAATAATAACAGCCTGGACATGATGGGAGTTGTAGTTCTCTCCATTTTACCTCTCCCTGTGTTGTCCTCTAATTTCCAATACTAACAATCTGGTGATGATGAGACTTGTAGTTCCCTTGTCACAATTATAATGTTCTGTAGCAGCTGAGGTGTGTATTATGAGGTTCTGCAGCAGCTGAGGTGTGTATTAGGGTCCTTTCACACTGGCGTTTTTCTTTTCCGGCATAGAGTTCCGTCCTTGGCGCTCTATGCCGGAAAAATCCTGATCAGGATCATCCCCATGCATTCTGAATTGAGAGAAATCCGTTCAGCATGCATCAGGATGTCTTCAGTTCAGGACCGGAACGTTTTTTGGACGCAGCAAATACCGCAGCATGCTGCGCTTTTTGTTCCATCCAAAAATCCGAACACTTGTCGAAAGGTCGGATCGGAATTAATGCCCATTGAAAGGCATTAATCCGGATCCGACCTTAAGCTAAACGTCGTTTCGGCGCATCGCCGGATCCGACGTTTAGCTTTTTCTCAATGGTTACCATGGCAGCAGTATACTTACCATCCGTGCGGCTCCCGGGGCACTCCAGAGTGACGTCAGGGCGCCCTACACGCATGGATCATGTGATCCATGCGCATGGGGCGCTCTGACGTCATTCTGGAGCGCCCCGGGAGCCGCACGGACTGTAAGTATACCGCTCCCCCGCTCCCCACTACTACTATGGCAACCAGGACTTTATTGCGTCCTGGCTGCCATAGTAACGCTGAAAGCATTTCGAAGACTGATCAGGATCCTGATCAGTCTTCTAATGCTTTCAGGCGACTTGTGTTCTGACGGATCCGGTGGGACGGAAGTGCCTGCCGGATCCTCAGAATGCAAGTGTGAAAGGACCCTTATGAGGTTGTGCAGTAGCTGATGTGTGTATTAGGAGGTTCTGCAGCAGCTGATGTGTGCATTATGAGGTTCTGCAGCAGCTGATGTGTGTATTATGAGGTTCTGCAGCAGCTGAGGTGTGTATTAGGAACTTCTGCAGCAGCTGAGGTGTGTATTAGGAGGTTCTGCAGCAGCTGAGGTGTGTATTAAGAGGTTCTGCAGCAGCTGAGGTGTGTATTAGGAGGTTCTGCAGCAGCTGAGGTGTGTATTATGAGGTTCTGCAGCAGCTGAGGTGTATATTAATAGCTTCTGCAGCAGCTGAGATGTGTATTAGTAGGTTCTGCAGCAGCTGAGGTGTGTATTAGGAGGTTCTGCAGCAGCTGAGGTGTGTATTAGGAGGTTGTGCAGCAGCTGAGGTGTGTATTAATAGGTTCTGCAGCAGCTGAGGTGTGTATTAGGAGGTTCTGCGGCAGCTAAGGTGTGTATTAGGAGGTTCTGCGGCAGCTGAGGTGTGTATTATGAAGTTTTGCAGCAGCTGAGGTGTGTATTAGGAGGTTCTCCAGCAGCTGAGGTGTGTATTAAGAGGTTCTGCAGCAGCTGAGGTGTGTATTAGGAGGTCCTGCATCAGCTGAGGTGTGTATTAGGAGGTTCTGCAGCAGCTGAGGTGTGTATTAGGAGGTTCTGCAGCAGTCCGAGAAACATCAGTTGTGACTGGATTAAATCCTTTAGTTTTCGGTGTCTGCACTTTGTAAAATGTCCCTGTTCTGTTCCTCTTCCAGCACACGTCGCACTGTGACCTGACTGACCAGTCCGGACCTGATCCCGCACCGTCACCAGTCCAGACTCCGGTCCAGCTCCGTGAAGATCTGTCCCCGGCCCTGACTGCGCTCAGCACTGGGGAGGAGGTGAAGCAGCAGCAGGCACAGTCTATGGGAGACGGACGACACGCTATATGAAAAGTAGCAGCAGCAGGCACAGTTCATCGGATTACATTAATCCTTTGTATTTTGGAGGTAAAAAATGCAACGTTCACACAGACGGTGCTTGTGTTATGTGGACCCGCTGTTTGCGGTGTTCAACACAAGTGACGGCGGCACTACGCCTGTGTGAATGGGCCCTTAAGGATTTGATGTGTGGTCTGAATTCATTTGGAATCGTGTTGAGGGGGACCATATTCATTATTAGTTATTAGTATTCTCTCCATCCCACTGAAGCCATTTTTACATTTTTCCTTTCTTCCTTCAGACACAAAACTATTTTTTGTCGACATTGTTTGTTTTACATGCGGAGCTATGCTTTTTAATGACAGCATTTAATGTTCCATATAATTATAGTGAAACTTTAAAAAATTGATTTGTGAAAAACCCTAATTCCTCCATTTTTGGGGGAGATGAGGTGACTAAAAAATAACAGTTCTGAAATTGGTACATGATAAATAAAGTGATATACCGTATAACCTCTTGCCTACTGCTGTATGACCTTGCGGTGGCGCTAATATGCCGTGGTGGTAGACTTTTTATTATGAGGAGTGCTGAAACCAGCAGAAGCGGTCTGGCTGCATGGCATCCTTGCCATCTCAGTGTATAATTTAAGAGCCAGCCGGGAGTGGTCTTCTTCATGCAAGGGTGCCCCCTGCTGGCTGTAAATTGAACTGTGAGGCTGCAGGCAGTGATTTAAAGGATAACTGTCATATTTTATTTTATGTAATTGGATTGGTCAGACTAAGTTTACCTTAGTTCCCTAGTTAATACTTTTGTATAGGTATTGAATGTTCTTTCCTCCTCCAGGCATTTCAGTGGTGCGACTAAAACAGCGTTGCTAGGTGTCCTCCGTCTCCTATCTTATATATACAGAAGACGGAGGACGTAGTAGTGGGCAGTCCCGAATGCTGCGTGCACGCTCCTTTCGGACCAGGATAAAGGGTTCTTATCTCGAAGTGCTAATATTCGGATAAAAATTCGCGATTAGAATATTTGTGATCAACACTACTCAGGAGGGTGTGTTCTGGAGAAAGCCGATGAGCATTCCCGAGATGAGCCGAATGAATTCTGGTTAGTTAGGGAGGGAGGTCTTAGCCTCAGGGTAAGGGCATCGGCAGCCATCTTGAGAAGATAGCCACAAAGAAGTCTTGTGAGGAGCGGTTTCTATGGACAGAATTTTATTAAACAAGTGATATGTGAACACAATAATTAGTGATTATAGATCATAGATCATCACCACAGCAGCAACAACATATATGAAAATTTAATTTTGAGTGAAAATATGACAGTTATCCTTTAGGTATCTCCGGGGGATTCACATCTGGGATTCCAGATGTGAGGTATCTGTAGGAACCCTGATGTATTATTGAATAGCCTGAGCTTAAGGTAGATTTACACAGACCAATATTTGGACAAATTATCGGAAAAGACTGTTGTCGGGCATATTCATATCTGCACATTAATGTCTGACAATATTAGAACCAAAATGGAGATTCACATTACCTTTAAGAGGCCAAACTCTCTGTTTGAATGAGCCAGAAA
This sequence comes from Bufotes viridis, assembly GCA_033119425.1. NCBI lineage: Eukaryota > Metazoa > Chordata > Amphibia > Anura > Bufonidae > Bufotes > Bufotes viridis. The sequence continues at coordinate 404,117,943 of CM065590.1, forward strand.
AGGTCATGATAAGTTTAACTGGTACGGAAAGTCACTGGGATACAGTGTATATTGTTTTAAAAGTTATTGCCAACAGATGTGGTTTTTCTTAAAGAATATAATGGGTCTCACCTACACTGTCTGGAAGACACAACCATGTAATAACAAAATGTGGTCCTATCTTAACCTCTTAAGGACATAGGGCATATGGGTACGCCCTAATGTCCGAGTCCTTAAGGACACAGGGCGTACCCATACCTCCTGAATAAAATCGCTTATAAAAAAAAAAAAATCGGGCTAGAAACATGGTTCCTGCTGCGATCGTGCAGCAGGAACCATGTTCAAATGCCTAGGGGGGTCCTGTGACCCCCCCCCATATGGGCGATCGCTGCAAACCGCAGGTCAATTCAGACCTGCGGTTTGCAGCGCTTTGTGCGATCTCTGATCCCCGCGGTCACAGACCAGAGAGTTAATGCCCCCAAATTTATAAACTTTTACCCCCCCCTGCAGCCCCCAATCATATTTTGGCTGCGGGGGTGCAGGGAGGGGTGGTTCGGGCGGCGGGAGGCGGTGTAATATTCCCTGGTGTCTAGTGGATCTATCAGAGTGTCAGCACATTGCTGACACTCTGATAGAAACGGCTGGCATCTGTGCTTGATCAGATGCCAGCCGTTTAACCCCTTCTATACCGCGGTCCGTACGGACCGCAGTATGGAAGGGTTAACAGGGAGGGAGCTCCCTCTCCCATCGGGGGGCTGCTGTGCTTTTGCAGCCCCCGGACAGGATGGGATCGCAGAGAGAGGGGGCTCCACTTCCTCCCCATCACCCCCTGCTCAGTTCTGGCAGCGGGTGATGGTTGCCATGGAGACAGGACGCTTTAAGAAGCGCCCTGCTCTCCATGGTGCTGAAAGTCTGAATAGACCTGCTATTCAGACTTTGTAAAGTAAAAAATACAGCACAGTGCACTATATAGTGTACTGTACTGTATTATACAGACACCAGATCCACTGGATCTACAAGAAAAAAAATAAAAACATAAATACACTACACATATTAGGTATCGCCGCATCCGTAAAAAACCTGCTCTATAAAAATATCACATGACTGAACTCCTCAGGTGAACGCCATAAAAAAAAACCCCAAAAATGGTGTAAATACGCCATTTTTTGGAACCTTACATCACTAAAAGTGTACTACAAAGCAATCAAAAATGTCTCCCAATCAAACCGCCATCTCATCCCGCAAAAAATGAGCCCCTACCTGAAACAATTGGCCAAAAAATAAAAAAACTATGCCTCAGACTAAAACATGATTTTTTTTGTTTCAAAAATGCTTTTTAGTGTTAAATGTAAAAAAAACCCTAAAAAGTAGACATATTGGGTATCCTCACGTCCGTAAGATAAAAATATCACATGACCTAACCCCTCAAGTAAACACTGATAAAAAAATTAAATAAAAACTTTTTTTACACTTTTTGAGACAAGGTAACAAAATAGAAATTCTGAAATTTCATCTCCATTTTTTAATAACTCTTGTGGAACACCTAAAGGGTTTACAACGTTTGTAAAACTGGTTTTAAATACCTTGAAGGGTGTAGTTTCTTAGATGTAGTCACTTTTATGGAGTTTCTACTCTAGGGGTGCATCGGGGGGCTTCAAATGGGACATGGTGTCAAAAATCCAGTCCAGCAAAATCCACCTTCCAAAAACCATATGGCGTTCCCTTCCTTCTGCGCCCTGCAGTTTGGCCATACAGCAGTTTACGCCCACATATTTGGTGTCCATGCAAACTACAGAATCGGGGGAATAAATATTAAGTTTTGTTTGGCTGTTAACCCTTGCTTTGTTACTGGAAAAAATGGATTAAAATGGAAAATTTTCCCAAAAATCGAAATTCTGAAATTTTATCTCCATTTGCCATTAACTCTTGTGGAAAACCTAAAGGGTTAATGACGTTTGTAAAATCAGTTTTGAATACCTTGAGGGGTGTAGTTTCTAGAATGAGGTCATTTTTGGATGGTTTCTATTATGTAAGCCTCACAAAGTGACTTTAGACCTGAACTAGTCCCTAAAAAGTGGGTTTTTGAAAATTTCTGAAAAATTTCAAGATTTGCTTCTAAACTTCTAAGCCTTGTAATGTCCCCAAAAAATGAAATGGCATTTCCAAAATGATCGATACATAAAGTAGACATATGGGGAATGTAAATCAATAACTTTTTTTGGCGGTATTATGATGTATTCTAGAAGTAGAGAAATTGAAACTTGGAAAATTGCTAATTTTTCTAAATTTTTGGTAAATTTAGTATTTTTTTTATATATAAAAAAGAAATTTTTCGACTTCATTTTACCACTGTCATGAAGTACAATATGTGACGAAAAAACAATCTCAGAATGGCCTGGATAAGAAAAAGAATTTTAAAGTTATCACCACATAAAGTGACACTGGTCAGATTTTGAAAAAATGGCCTGGTCCTTAAGGTGAAATAGGGCCGTGTCCTTAAGGGGTTAAGTACCGGGGTCAAGAGAGGTTATTGCTTAAGACACTGGTATGCATTGTCATTACATATAATCACCAGTATAACGTATATATTCATGTGTGATTGCATATAGTTTAGTATATTTTAACCAATGATACATATAATGTTAGTATATTCATATCCAGTTATTGATAATGTATCATTGTATCCATTTGTATATATATATTATGCCATGTATGTATCAATGAGAGTATATTCTGTAGAAGCATATGAGCTGGTTTTCTACTATGAGGATTTTCTTTTAGAGAAGAGCTCAGTTATCTTAGACGGCAATTAATCAGTCATTTGGATGGCTAAGATACACAAACTGGTTAAACTTTCGGTCTGAGCAAAGTGTCAGAAAGAGTTCCTCCTTGGTTGATGTAATGGGGAAAGGTTAAGAAAGACATGTGAACAGATTAGATATGTAAGATTTTGGCATTCCTGAACATTTGTATTTTAAAAAACATCATAGATGATATAATAGTGCCATCAAGTGGTAGATGGACAGAAGTTTCTGAGGAATGCCAATTAAATCACGTCATTCTTATGATTAACATATGTTACACCTACCTTATCTAATTGGAAATCCCTAATCCAAGAGGGGATGGACATATTATAAGGATTAGAATATCTGATCCAGTTTTGGAGATCAGAAGGACATCACAGACACATCAGAAACACACATCACAGGAGGTCACAGATCACAGAACATCTTCACCACTTCCAGTCCTAAGAGAAAGCTCCCTCCACCCTAAGGAATTCTTCCAGGGACACACCCGAGACTCACAAAAGAAACTGGCAGATCTAAATCTTGGAAAGCTGGGTCCCTTCTAAAAGCTCTTTATCCCAAAGCCAGGGGTAATGTATAATTTATTTTATTTGCAGTAATTATGAATCGCTCTAATTGGCATATAGTTGAAACCCCATTTTGAGTGGGTCAATAGTGTTAAAACAGTAATTTTATGGGAAATTTTAATGAACGTGCACATCATTAAAATTCCTGTAATATTTCTATTAGAGTGAGATCTCTGATCGGATTTTATTATCCGTGATTAGGCCAATAGGCGTATTTATAAGGTGTCTCTTACTGCTATATTCTTTGATTGAGCATAAGGGATTTTCTGCAGATTTATTTCTATTGTTTCTTCATTATATTATAATGTTTTGATAACCAGTACACTAATTGGTAATTAATAGTAGAATAGCGTTGTATTGTACTTGGTTTTAGTAAATTAACTACTACAGGACCGCCAAACGCAGGGATGCGTCCTGCGGGCGGTCCTGTAGCTCTGAGTTGACGCGTCGGCGCGTCATCTCATGAGAGCCGAGATTTCCTGTGAACGCGCGCGTTCACAGAGAAGCGCGGTACGGCAGTTCGGCTACAGCCTGCCAGCGATGATCCATTGCTGGCAGGCTGTAGATCCGAATGAAATCGCATCAAACAGCTATATCAGACGCTGTTTTATGAACAGCGTCTGATATAGCTGCTACCTGGTCCTCTGGTGGTCCCATTTGCTGGGATCGACCACCAGAGGACCAGGTAACACAGTAAAGTTGCACCAAACACTACACTAACCCCCCTCACCTATTAACCCCTTGATCACCCCATCTAGACTCCCTGATCACCCCCTGTCATTGATCACACCCCTTGTAAGGCTCCATTCAGACGTCCATATGTGTTTTTGCGGATCCGTGGATTCACGGATCCGTGGATTCACGGATCCGCGGATCCGATCCGCAGATCCTCAAAACACGGACACCGGCAATGTGCTTTCCGCATTTTGCAGATCCGCACATTGCCAGAACTATATAGAAAATGCTTTTTCTTGTCCGCAATTGCGGACAAGAATAGGACATGTTCTATATTTTTGCGGAACGGAAGTGCAGACCCGGAAGCGCGGATCCGTATTCTGGATCCGAGCGGGACAAAGTCTGTCCCCATAGAAATAAATGGGTCCGCAATTCCGTTCCGCAAACAGAATTTCGGACGTGTGAATGGGGCATAAGGGTCCCTTATCACTGCCTGTTAGTTAGCTACTTGTTAGGTAGTTAGCGCCCAGCCCACCGCACCGCAGTCACTGATTTTGGCAGAGATTTTTTCATCCATATTGATTGATGTGAATGAAAAAATCTGTGCCGTTCATTTTTTTTTTTTTCAGCGCAGAGGCTGAACGGAAAAAAAAAATCTCATTACCCGTATGCTCAATATACGGAGAATCGCAGAAACTCCTAATGCTGGCCATACGTGTAATGATTGCGGAGACCCTCAAATGCCAGGGCAGTACAAACACCTCACATGTGACCCCATTTTAGAAAGAAGACACCCCAAGGTATTCCGCAGGGGTATGGTGAGTTCATGCAAAATTTTATTTTTTGTCACAAGTTAGTGGAATATGAGACTTTGTAAAAAAAAAAAAAAAAATCAATTTCCGCTAACTTGTGCCAAATTTTTTTTTTTCAGTGAACTCGCCATGCCCCTCACAGAATACCTTGGGGTGTTTTCTTTCCAAAATGGGGTCACATGTGGGGTATTTATACTGTCCTGGCATTTTAGGGGCCCCTAAAGCGTGAGAAGAAGTCTGGAATCCAAATGCGTAAAAATGCCCTGTGAAATCCTAAAGGTACTCATTGGTTTTAGGGCCCCTTTGCGCACCCAGGCTGCAAAAAAGTGGCACACATGTGGTATCGCCGTATTCAGGAGAAGTAGGGCAATGTGTTTTGGGGTGTATTTTTATATATACCCATACTTTGTGTGAAAAATATCTCTGTAAACAACAACTTTTAAAAAATTTTATACAAAGTTGACAATTTACAGAGATATTTCTCTCACCCAACATGGGTATATGTAAAAATACACCCCAAAACACATTGCCCTACTTCTCCTGAGTACGGCGATACCACATGAGTGACACTTTTTGCAGCTAAGATGCGCAAGGGGCCCAAATTCCAACGAGTACCTTTAGGTTTTACATGGCGGCTCACAATTTAGCCCCGCCCAAAATGCCAGAACAGTAAACACACCCCACAAATGACCCCATTTCGGAAAGTAGACACCCCAAGGTATTCACTGAGGGGCATAGTGAGTCCGTCTGAGATTTTATTTATTTTTTTGCCAGAAGTTATCAGAAATTGAAACTTTTTTTTATTTATTTTTTTCTCAGAAAGTGTCATTTTCCGCTAACTTGTGAAAAAAAATGAAATCATACATGAACTCACCATGCCCCTCCGCGAATACTTTGGGGTGTCTTCTTTCTAAAATGGTGTAATTTGGGGGATATTTATACTATCCTGACATTCTAGCACCTGAAGAAACATGACAGGTGCTAAGAAAGTCAGAGCTGCTTCAAAATGCCGAAATTCACTTTTTTGCACCATAGTTTGTAAACGCTATAACTTTTACCCAAACCAATAAATATACACTTATTGGACTTTTTTTTTTATCAAAGACATGTAGAACAATAAATTTAGAGAAAAAATTATATAGAAATGTAGTTTTTTTTGAAAAATTTTACAACAGAAAGTGAAAAATGTCATTTTTTTGCAAAAATTTCGGTCATTTTTGATTAATAGCAAAAAAAGTAAAAATGTCAGCAGCAATGAAATACCACCAAATGTAAGCTCTATTAGTGAGAAGAAAAGGAGGTAAAATTCATTTGGGTGGTAAGTTGCATGACGGAGCAATAAACTGTGAAAGTAGTGTAGTGCGGAATTGTAAAAAGTGGCCTGGTCATTAAGGGTGTTTAAGCTAGGGGGGCTGATGTGGTTAAGTGAGCCTGGTGTAAATGGTGGAACACCATCTTGTGGTCAATTTTGATATTGTATACAGACTTTCTTTGTATTAATTTGTATGCTATTTTACTGTATTTATCTGTAATAAATTATATTTTATATAATTAATTGCACCCTGTTGAATTAGCTGCACAAATTGACTTTAGATCTCATCAATAAAAGAACTGGCGTTTATATGTCCGTCAATTACGTTTTTCATAATTTCATTTTTAATTTTTCATAAAAATATGATTTCATAATTTTTATGATTTCATATCTTATATGAAATAAATATTCAACACTGTTCCTGTGAAGGCTTGTTCCTGACAATCTGTCTGTCTAAATTTGCCGTTGAACACCTCATACTATGGAAGTGATCACTGCATGTAAATCACTGAACTAGCAGCTGACCATCGGGATGGAACGCTTCCTTCCTGACAATTGGCTTTAGCTCGGCCCGTGTAAACCCACCTTCAGAAGGGGTCCGGGAGCAGAACACATGTCTCGGATCTTGAGCTCTCAGCACTGAAGATGCTCTAGAGTTCCTTATTGCAGATTAAGACTAGCCGCCACAGAAACATAAGCACTCCTCCCACTCATTCAGTGTCTTTTGTGTGTTATATCTATGGTGGACTTTGAGGCCCTCTGCCATGTACCACGTGTCAGTATGGGCGGGCCAGCATGTGTGGAAACCTCATGGTGCTCAAGTCACTGGACGGTAAGGTCAGCAGGCATTGCACAGCCTTACACATGGGGTGGCCAGACTTCCGGTTTTAGGCCAGATAGTCCGGTTTTCAGGCTCTGTGTCCTTCGTCTGGCGCAGTGTCTGGACGGACACAGGGATGTCCTCCCTGTCAGTAGCTCACGCTCAGACAGCAGCATTGCACTATGTGAGCGTGAGCTGCAGCAACTGACTGAGGCTTCTCTCACCCCCGGTCAGTCTCTAGAGCCGCAGACATGGCTGACTGAGAGGGAGAGAAGCTGCCCCCAGCTCACCTTCTCTGCGGAATGTTCTTCCCTCTCCTGCCTGGTGAGCGATGGAGGCATGACTTCACGTATGTGGGTGCATGGCTTTGCTATGGCAGGGGCATGGTTTATCGTTTGGAGCATGGCCGGTGAGGTCCGGCTTTCTTGGGTGAAGCCAGTGGCCGCCCTACCTACACAGCACATGAGTTGAGGGACCCCCCCCCCCCCCAACAATGGCAATTATAATGCCCTTGATTCCTGTTACAATGCCCACAATGACAGTCAGAGTGCCCCTGTCAATCATGATGCCCCCAGCCAGCAACAAAAGCATATGTGTAGCTAGGTAGAAAGAAGCTGCTATGCCATGTGCCCAGATCCTGGAGGGAGGAGACCCATTCACCTTCTCTTCATCAGGGTTTTTAGATACAGAGCTATCACAGGAATCTGTTTTCCTCTCTAACGTTCTGTTCCTATGCTGATAAGTACATACATTTCTTCCCAGCTGCAGTGGCCAATGAACTATGGTGAATCACTTCACTTGGACAGAAGTATGGCATACCTGGACAGAGGGACAATGACAGTAATCCCAAATTGTCCCACTATATACAGTACAGATACATAGTTGCCAACAGTCCCACATTTGCAGTGTCTGTCCCTAATTTTCACAGACAGTCCTAGCAAATTTGGGCTGTCCTGCGAAGAAAAAGGTAATGGCTAGCTAAGCTTCACCTATAAGTGGGCAGTCCTAGTGGGCAGTCCCGATGGTAAGCATACAGTAGTGATATCTGCAAGCATAGGGATGTTACAAGCATTGGAATGAAAAGGGGAAGGAGGCAAAAGGGAAGTGCATAGGCTTAGATTCCTGCAGGTAATCAGGCAGAACCACCCATGAGGTAATAATAAAGTCAGAAAGTGGACTTGGATTTCCACCAATCAGGGAGGAGCACTTGGTATTAATAGCAGCATCTACCTGCTCTGCTCATCCTTGGTTATTGACTTATGTAGAATATAATTGAGTCCAGACCTTGGGATGAAGTTGAACAGCAGCTTTACTTTGCATAAACATTGTCAAAATGGTTTACAGACTTTGTCTTGGTCCCAGCATGCTTTAGCATTAAAACTGGCAGGCAAACTCTTCTCTGCTACATCTCTTTCTCTCTGGCTCTGCTGTACTGACAGGCTGACTATATGACTTTGCTTCTTCTGTCTGCTGCACACTCTCTCTGTAGTCTGACTCTTAAATTATGCCAGGGAACTATGCTCCTGGCTTCTGAGGCTTTAAGCTTTGGAAAACAGGGTGTGGTGTTTAACAAGCAGGATATGCTCAACCCATATGCAGTTGTGCATGTATATAGGGGAGCACATCCTGCACTTGTAGTCCGTTGCTAGGGGCAATCAACTGCAAAAAATGCATACAATGGAAGATGCCAGCAACAGACTACAAGTACCACAATGACCATCCTACATACGATAAGGATAATGTGGAGAACAATCAAAAACATAACCATAGCAAAGGCAGGTGCGCTCTGCGGCAATACTAAACCCTCACACTGATGTTAAAATTGAGAAGTTAGTTCGACATATCCTACTAGGAGGACATGTCTTCAGCTCGGACACCACGTATGTAGGATGGTTATTGTGGTACTTGTAGTCCATTGCTGGCATCTTCCATTGTATGCATTTTTTGCTGTTGATTGCCCCTAGCAACGGACTACAAGTGCAGGATGTGCTCCCCTAGATACATGCACAACTGCATATGGGTTGAGCATATCCTGCTTGTTAAACACCACACCCCGTTTTCTAATAGTTTATATGTTTGGAGGTGTATAAACTCCAATTTAAATGTGCCTGCTTTTCATTAACAGGCTACATTCAGGTGCACCTGGGAGGCTCTGGGCCATATCAGCCGGTCTCGGGTGGGGCTCACAGGCACCTGCCACCTCCCATTGCAAGCATGGTTGCAAGAGGTCACTGGTGAGCTGTTTGTGAGTCGATCTGACTTATAATATACTGCACTTATACAGGAGAGCAGACCTGTCCTGTAATATACTGCACTTATATTGGAGAGCAGACCTGACTTGTAATATACTGCATTTATATAGGAGAGCAGACCTGTCCTGTAATATACTGCACTTATATAGGAGAGCAGACCTGTCCTGTAATATACTGCACTTATATAGGAGAGCAGACCTGACTTGTAATATACTGCACTTATATAGGAGAGCAGACCTGTCCTGTAATATACTGCACTTATATAGGAGAGCAGACCTGACTTGTAATATACTGCACTTATATAGGAGAGCAGACCTGACTTGTAATATATATATCTATAGTGTTTGCATGTTTACAAGCAGTCTGCAAGCAAGCTTAGAGCTGTCCGCCATCTTACATGCACGTAGCTTCAAAAGCACAGTGAGTAAGCTGAAATCCTTTCTTACCCTCAGTTCACACTTGCGCGTTTTACAGCGCGTTCGAACGCGCTGTAAAACGCTCAACAGGAGAAAACTCATGTTTCCCTATGGGCATGGTTCTCCCCTGAGCGTTTTACAGCGCGTTTGAACGCGCTGTAAAACGCCCTACGCTCAAAGAAGTTCTTGAGCTTCTTTGGGGCATTTTGTCGCGCGTTTGCACCCATAAACCTTAATGGGAACGCGCGTAAAATGCGCGTTTAACACGCGTTAAAGTGTAGATATGCCTTTTTCAATTGGTCTCCAGAGTCACGAACGCGCGTATGAAGCGCGTTTCCTATTTGCAAAAATGCGCTGTAATACGTGCGACTAAAACGCGCGTAAAACGCGCGTCTCAGAAATACTCAAGTGTGAACCCAGGATTAAAGAGACAGTACCACTTAAACAGGAATAACATGTCCACAAGAGGCTCCATGGATTTCTCGGTCACTAAACATACGGAAACTCACCCTGCTCCCAAAAACTCAGATATACAGGAAGCAGTCCATGTTCACTAAAGAACAAACTGTACGATCTAAATGGGTTATCAAACCAATAAAATAGATTAGAGAGAACTTTGAGAGAACCAGAGTTCAGTGACAATTTAAATGATTTATGGCAAAGAACTGAACACTATATAGCAGCATTTTCACGCTATAACAATGATGCACCGAAGTTAATCACAGCGTTAAATCATTTAACTAACGCCTATGTTCGCTATCAGCGACTGTCTGCAAAGCACATCACTTTTCTGAACGATTCCAATTTTGATGATGCTTCAGAAGGGTTGAGAGAGAGAAAGAATCTCCTTCAAGAGAAGGATGCCTTAGTATAAGACACTAAGAGCAAGGCAGAACTCCGCATCGCACACTTGCAAGAAGTGACATCCCATCGATCAACTGAATATACGCTTTCATCTTCCAAAACCTCTCGTTCCGGAAAGTCCGCATTGCATGACAAGCTTATAGAGATCTGGGAAGAATCAGAGGAGGTTAGTGTAAGAAGTTCCTTTGCTAAGAAGGAGGGTAAGATCACAAAGAAGAGAGCAGAAATGGAGGCTGAGATCGCAAAGAAGTGGCAGAGAAGAAAGCAGAGAAAAAGGCAGAAATGGCAAAGAGGGAGGCAGAAATGGCAGAGAAGAAAGTAGAGAAGGAGGCAGAAATGGCAAAGATGGAGGCAGAGACAGAAGCCCAACTAAAAATTCTTCAAACAGAAAGGGAAGAGGCAGCCACCTTAGCTAAACTGAAGGTCTACGAGCAAGCATTAGGCCAAGCTACCGACCTAGACTGTTTCATCCCAGGAGAAGTGGAAGACCCAGCTGACCGCACTGCCAGATATGTGCTAAGGCAATCATCGCCTTATTGATGAGCAGCAGGGGCAATAATCGAATTTGCGATATTTCATGAATATTTGGGTGAATATTCGCCATATATTTGCGAATTCGCAAATCATTATCTTCAGGCATTATTTTCTTGACTGCGAAAATTCGCATTAAAATAATTTGCATAAATTTTGCATAGACTGGAATTAAAAAAAACAAATATTCGCGATTACGAATATATTTTGAGATATTCTAAATATTCCCGAATTCTCCAAGTGCCGATATTCGCGATTAAAATTTGCAATTTGAATATTCGTGATCAACACTAATCGCCTACTCCTCCTGCTAAATCACATGTACCGACGCCACTTCTAAATCACCAACAGGGTAAACCCACATAGCACCAGATACCTTCACCCACTGATAACAAGGTAATTTCAAGTGTAGAGCCATAGTAGAACAGCATCTGTTCAGACACAGCCGGAGGAAGATATAGTGAGGTTGGATGATAAGGCAAAGGAGGAAGTGTACATGTTTTGAAGGCCCTTTAGAGGCGCATTTAAAACAGGAGGTTAGACAGAGTATTTGAAAAGGGGAGTATGTGAAAATTTTTCCTTGCTCCCATTGGAAAAGTTTAACTTCAATAGAAGTAAAAAGGATGAAAGAAAGAGAGATGGCAAGGAGAAGCGCAGATATTGCTTAATTCCGAGGACTTTACCGGACTGGTTACAGGCATTCACGATATTCAGGGAAAAAGTGCCAGAGTGCTGCTTGTAGCTGGCCAGCTAAGACCTGTCCTAGGTTGCTAATATGGCTTATATGTTCATACAGCTAGACCTGCTAATAACCTTAATACAGTTCATATGTTTATATGTTAAAGACAAAAGGAGAGTTATTTACAGTGACTTCACATTTTGGTTGTTATGTAACAGTTATATATTGTGTTCACAAAAGCGAAAAAGATAATATGCCTTTAAGATTCATTATATGACTGTAAGGTAAGCTCAATGACACAGCACAATTATTAGCTATTGGTATTGAGCTGGAGTCTTGGCCAATCACAGAAAATCTCACACTGAGCAGGAGTCTTGGCCAATCACAGCCAGCGTCACACTCAGCCTGTGTGGGGAATTCTCTAGCAGGAGCTGCTAGAATCATTACACCAGAGGAGAGGATCAGAACAGACATTCACTCCACTGAGAGTTCAGTTTTATGGAAGCAAAGAGGCCAAAATAGGTATTTAATACAGTTATAGAAGTTCCTATTGTTAATAGTGTGATTAGAACTATATACTGAACTGGTTATATATGTTTACTTGCAGTTAAACCAGATAGCAATCTTCAAATTGCAAATAGCAATCCCCAAATTGCAAATAGCAATTTCCAAATACCAAACTACGCAAACTGCGTACAGTCTGCGAACTGCTCATACCAGCGCCTGCCACACTGCTCACCCCCATTTTTGTTATTTTGATGTCATCGGTGAGGCATATAGGGTATATGGGGGGGGGCAGGCATGGCTAAGCTGTGACGAGCAATTTAGACAGCGGAAGGTGTTGTGTCCAAATATTAGATGGGATCACAAAGATATAGCTTTGTGGTTAAAAGTAACAGCACTGGTTAGGTCGGGTCAGTCCTTTCAGGGGGAATCTGGAAGCGGGGGGGGGGGGCAATCTGGTTTGGCGTCAAATTTGGAGCAAAGTGCAAGTTCAAGCACATGTTCCACATGTGGAGGGTCCCATGGAGCCACACAGTGTTTTAGGGGTAATAGACAAAAAGGGGGAGATTACAATAGCAAAGTAGGAGACGCTGGTTCATCTGGAAAAGATGGAACCGTTCTTAAGTGGATATCCAGATAAGGGAGCGGCAGATTTGTTGCGGGATGGGGTTTTTATTTGGTTTTCGAATTCTTTTTATTCCGTCGGGCGCAGTGTTAGTTAAAAAGAATTTGCGTTCAGCCATGTTAGGTTTAGCATGATAGGCTGTTGCTGGTACATCTAGACAGTCTACACCTGTTAGGTTGTTTTTGGAATGGGGGGTTTTCATTGATTGGTCACTATCGTGTGTGTATTTTGAGGCTTTTAGCTCCTTTTTGGAATGGGCAGTGGGAGACGTGTCTGGGTGTAAATCTATAATCCATTACGTGGATGATTTCCTTTGTATTGGCTCACCGGAGTCGTGGGTTTGTGCGGTTTTATTGCACACGTTGTGCACATTCGGTAAATTCGGGGTTCCCTTGGCAGCAGATAATTCAACGGGCCCGGTGACTGATGATATGGCAATAATTGATACGGTTCGTATGGAGTGTAGGTTACCATTAGATAAGTCGAAAGATTTGAAGAGAGAAGTGGAAAGAGCGTGGCAGTTACAGAAAATTAAGCTTCATTCACTCCTGGGAAAGCTTCATTTTGCATAACGAATTATGCCTATGGGGAGGGTTTTTGGTAGAAGGTTAGCAGGGGCAACGTCTGGAGTGTCGGCGCAACATCATTAAATTTGGTTGGGTGGTGGGTTGAGGGCAGACTTGCAGGTTGGGGGTTTGTTTTTGGTTAATTATAACAGGTGTTTTTTATTTATGGGGGAAGTGGTAGATTCATTTGATTTTGAACTGTTTTTGGAGGCAGCAGGGGGGTGGTGGTTTTGGGGCCTACTGTGGTGCTCAATGGTGTGCGGGAGTTTGGCCGGATAGTTGGGTAGCAAGGTGCTGAGTTAGAAATTTGGTGTGTTTGGAACTATTCCCTATTGTAGTGTCGGTTATGTTATGTTTTTTTTTTTATAAAAATAAATAAATAAAATAAAAAGGTTCAGTTTCACAGTAATAACCTGGGAGTGGTTCAGGCAAATAATGGTTTGTCAGCTTCTTCGCCGTTGGTGGTACGGCTGTTACAGAGGTTGGTTTTGGAATGTTTCACTCAACATGTGGGTGGTGGCGGTACATGTACTAGGGGCTGATGCTGTCCCTTGTTCACAGGGGGAACGTTTTCGGCAACTTGCCCCGGAGGCCGAAGAGGTTGGGCTGGCATGCCCAGGTTGTCTGTTGGATCTGTTGGAGGCACCATAACGGGGCTCATTCGATCATCACTTGATGATCCCCCGGGGCGTGGGATACTTATTCGAAGGTGTGGCGTTGTTGGGAGGAGAGGTGTGGAAGGTTGGGAGTTGGGGATGGCGAATGTAGAGGTGCCTTTGTTGTTGGTTGTGGGATGAGGGATGGTCAGTTGCAAAAAATTAATAGTTATGTGGCAGGGCTGGCTTTCGGCGTTAGATTGCGAAAAATGCCAGATTTAATGAAGTCATTTTTGGTTGGGCAGGCCTTAATAGGATGGCGTCTGCTGCAGACGGTGTAAGATGGCAGTTTCTTTCGCTTGATTTGGGTAAACAGTTACAGTTGGTAGGTACTTCGTAATGGGAACTGCGTTTATTTCGGCTTGCATTTTCATTGGCATTTTTTGGGGCGTTGCGTTTGGGCGAGCTGGTGTGTCCGACTGTTAGGTGAGTTGGGGGGGGCCTTTTCCAAGATAGGGTGGAATTTCAGACACAAAGCTCAAAAACTGATGTTGAATGAATGAATGGATGGAAGGTAGTGCTGTTTGCATTACCAGATTGTTTAATGTGTATGGTGCGTTGTATGCGGGAATATTGGTTTGGGATGATGATTAATGCAGTTCCGTTGTTGGTTCATGCGGATGGTTCCATTTGGTTTAGGTTCCAATTTACAGCCGTGTTTAGGAGATGAGGGTTATTCAAGCCATTCATTCCGGATTGGAACAGCAACTGAGGCAGCTTGCTGGGGACTTGGGGAGGAAGTTATGAAGAGGATTGGGCGTTGGGAATCCATTCGTTTCAGGTCTTATGTTCAGCCGGATAGAGTGTGAGGTACATGTTGAGTGGTTACATGGATAAGTAATGATGTCTGTATTGCTCCATGGTGTTCTTTTCTTTTCTTTTCAATTTGGGAACCAGGTCTTGTTGAAAAGGTGCCCATTCAGTTGAGGGCCTGAACAGAACACGTGTGAAGGTCAACCGGGCAAGTCGGGGATTTATGGCCCGAAATGGGGCAGTGGCAGTATGGCACGGTGAGCTGGAGAAGGGTGTTGGGGGTTTTGTCATGAGGATGGGGTTCATTTGGACGCCATTGGGATAGATATGTGGTGACTGGCCCTGCAGGAGGGCATGGAAACGGCCTTAAGGGTGTGGAGGAATGCGCAGAATTAAGGGGTCAAGCCTGCACGTCAGTGGAAGGTCCTTGAAGTTGGAAAATTCTCAATTGGGGATAATGGGAGGGCTCCACGGATGGGGCTGGACTCCCATGGTTGGCGGTTGGTTGTGGCAGAGTGTGGGGGCCATCAGTGGTGCCTGCGAGCTGGTGCTCATCGGTTGGAGGCAAGATGGCTCACCCCGGACACGGTCACTTTTTATTTGGGGCTTCAAGGACCTCCCCCGTAATCAATGCCCTATCCACAAAAGACCTCATTCTTTAAAGGGAACCTGTCACCTCCAAAAACCATCCCAAGCCGCCAGCACTACCTGAGAGGACCAGCAGTGTGTTTCTGACGATCATTTTCTTCCTGAAGGCAGATGCAGCAAAAGCTCTGAAAACAGTATTTTATCCCCTGCCCGCGCGATTTTATAGTCATGCTTGAAGTCAAGGGGCAGCAGCCTCCTTGCTTCAAGTCAAGGTAACCGCGCCCACTTCCCTGCCCCTTTGCTGTGACTGACAGCCTGATGACTGTCTCCTCTTCCTGTATGAAAATATGTGGCAAAGAGACTGGTTCCAAGTGCTGTGCAAAAGTGTGTTTGGTCAACGTCTACCCAAAAGGGCAATCTGAAAAGGCCACCAGAATGTACACCATTATAGATGAACAAAGCAATAGGTCTCTGGCGAAACCTAAATTCTTTGAGCTTTTCGGCATAACGGGGAAAGCAATACCATACACCCTAAACACTTGTTCTGGTCGTGTAGAGACGTATAGCAGAAAAGCCACTGGATACCTTATCTCCTACATTAATGGGAACATTCATATACCTTTGCGAATGTTAATTGAATGCGACCAGATACCTGATGAAAGAGATGAAATTCCTACTCCAGAAGCTGCATACCATCATTCCATCTAGCTAGTGAGATTCCTCCTATGGACATGAATGCTGAAGTCTTACTCTTGCTCGGGAGAGACATTCTGAGGGTCCACAAGGTGCGGCAACAATGCAACGGTCCTTACAAAGCTCCATATGCACAGAGACTCGACTTAGGCTGGGTGATTGTGGACGATGTATGTATAGGTAAGAGCCACAAACCATTTCAAGTGAACTCCTTCAAAACTTTTGTGCTCAAAAATGGTCAGACAATAGGGATGAGCGAACCCGAACTGTATATTTCGGGTTCATACCGAATTTTGGGGTGTTCGTGACAGGAACCCGAACCCGAACATTTATGTAAAAGTTCGGGTTCATTGTTCGGCGATTTCTATGGCGAATTTTGAAAGCCTGCAAAGCAGCCAATCAACAAGCGTCATACTACTTGCCCCAAGAGCCCATCACAGCCATGCCTATTATTGGCATGGCTGTGATTAGCCAAGTGCAGCATGTGACTCAGCCTCTATTTAAGCTGGAGTAACGTCGCGCCGCACACCACTCTGCTCTGATTAGTGTAGGGGTAGGATGCAGCTGCTGTTAGGGCGAGATTAGGCAGGAATTAACACAGCAAAAACACTTAATGAAGTGATCGATCTACAGCTGTGAATTATTCAACTTCTGCTAGTTAATTGCTCACTGTTTTAAGGCTGCCTAGAGCGTTTTCTGTCACTTTTTTCTGGGGTCATCGGCGGCCATTTCGTGTCTTGTGGTGCGCCAGCACAAGCTGCCACCAAGTCCATTAATCCATTAATAGTAGGGTTGTTTTTTTTGCTATAACCTACATCAGGGGCTTTGCTGTGCTTATTGTCACCCCTAGAAACTAAGTATAGAATTTTCTATATTTTATTGAGAGGTGAAATTCACTTCAAAAGATAGCAATCCCCTAATTCTGGTGTTCCAGCTGTGGCTAGCCAACTGTAATACTGTCTGGAAAAAAATATTATTTTTTTTCTGCGGTGAAATTCAATTTCCAAAAAAGCAATACCCTAAATCAGTGGTTTCATAGTGTCCGTAAAAGTATAGCTTTTGTTCTGGGTTGAAATTCAATTACCAAAATAGCAATACCGTAAATCTGGTGTTCCAGCTGTGACTGGACAAGTTTCATAGTGTCCGTCAAAGGATATATTATTTTCTGGGGTGAAATTCAGTTGCAAAAGTAGAAATACAGTAAATCTGGTGTTCTAGCTATGGCTGGACAAGTAGTTTAATAGTATCCATCAAAGTATATATTTTGTTCTAGGGTGAAATTCAATTGCCAAAATAGCAATACCGTAAATCTGGTGTTCCAGCTGTGACTGGACAAGTTTCATAGTGTCAGTCAAAGGATATATTATTTTCTGGGGTAAACCTCAGTTGCAAAAATAGAAATACAGCAAATCTGGTGTTCTGTTCTAGGGTGAAATTCAATTGCCAAAATAGCAATACCGTAAATCTGGTGTTCCAGCTGTGACTGGACAAGTTTCATAGTGTCCGTCAAAGGATATATTATTTTCTGGGGTGAAATTCAGTTGCAAAAATAGAAATTCAGTAAATCTGGTGTTCTAGCTGTGGCTGGACAAGTAGTTTAATAGTATACGTCAAAGTATATATTTTGTTCTGGGGTTAAATTCAATTGCCAAAATAGCAATATCATAAATCTGGTGTTTCAGCTGTGACTGGACAAGTTTCATAGTGTCCGTCAAAGGATATATTATTTTTTGGGGTGAAATTCAGTTGCAAAAATAGAAATACAGTAAATCTGGTGTTCTAGCTGTGGCTGGACAAGTAGTTTAATAGTATCCGTCAAAGGATATATTTTGTTCTGCTGTGAAATTCAATTGCCAAAATAGCAATACCCAAAATCTGGTGTTAAAGCTGTTGCATGCCAAGCGTAAATCTGTCCGTAAAAGGGTATATTACACTCACCGTGCATCTCCAAGTGTATTTCTTTCTGTAAAAGGGCATATTACACAAAGTGTTAAATTACAATTGCTGAAAGCATAATCCTTTAAATTTGCACGCACTATTGTGCATCTCATAGTGTATTTCTGTCCGTAAAAGGGTATATTACACTCAAGGTGTAAATACAAGTGCTGATAGGGTCATCCTCAACAACTTCACACGCTACCGTTCATCTCCAAGTGTATTTCTTTCTGTTAAAGGGTATATTACAGTAAGTGTTAAAATACAGCATAATCCTCTACATTTGCACACACTGTTTTGCATCTCTAAGTGTATTTCTTTCCGTTAAAGGGTATATTACACAAAGTGTTAAAATACAAGTGCTGAAAACATAATCCTATATATTTTTTCACACGCTACTGTGCATCTGCAAGTGTAAATCTGTCCGTAAAAAGATACCTTTCATCCAGGGCCTAAATACTAGGCCTACAATTGATATTCCAATAACAACTGACAAAACAGGTGCACACTGCGGTCTTACTAAGCCCTCAAACTGATGTTAAAATTGAGAGGTTAGTCAACATGTCATACAGTGGAGGACATGTCTTAAGCCCGAGCACCACGCCAAGGTCTCTCAAGTACCTCGGGAACTAACACTCACCTACCTGTGCATTATGGGCAATACCAGGGGCCAGTGGGCAAAATTACAGGAATGTATTAGGCCGACTCGCAGCAGACTCCTCAGTTACCTCCAGCATGTAACCATGCCTGCAATGGAAGGAGGGAGAAGGCTGTGAGCCCCACCCAAGACTGGCTGATATAACCCAGACCTCACAGGTGCACCTAAATATAGCCTGTGGATGTAAAACAGGCTACATTTACTTGGGAGTTTATACACCTCCAAACAATTATATATACACAAACCAACTGAAAGGTGGCATGAAGCAGGATGTGCTCAACCCAAAAATGCAGTTGTGCATATATATACAGGGGAGCAGATCCTGCACTTGTGGCCCGTTGATAATGGCGATCCCCAGCAAAAATCGCCATTAGCAAAGGGCCACAAAGTGCAGGATCTGCTCCTCTGTATATATATGAACAACTGCATTTTTGGGTTGAGCATATCCTGTTTCATGCCACCTTTCAGTTGGTTTGTCTACAATTGATATTCCCCTAAATCTGTGGTTACTGCTGAGCCTGGATTAGTGTAATACGGTACATAAATAGATAGCCAGATAGTGTTAGGTGCCTGTAAAAAAAAGGCCTGAATTTTAATTCAATACATTGGGCCAAATAATTTTTTTCTTATTGTGGTGAACGGTAACAATGAGGAAAACATCTAGTAAGGGCCCATCACAGCTGCGTGGCTGGGGGGAAACGGAGGACGATGATGATACGCCTCCCACAGAGGACAGCTTGTCCTTACCTCTGGGCAGCCTGGCACACATGAGCGACTACATGCTGCAGTGCCTGCGCAACGACAGCAGAGTTGCCCATATTTTATCGTGTGCGGAATACTGGGTTGCCACCCTACTGGATCCCCGGTACAAAGACAATGTGCCCACCTTACTTCCTGCACTGGAGCGTGATAGGAAGATGCGCGAGTACAAGCGCACGTTGGTAGACGCGCTACTGAGAGCATTGCCAAATGTCACAGGGGAACAAGTGGAAGCCCAAGGCGAAGGCAGAGAAGGAGAGAGAGGTCACCAGGTGTCCAGCTCCTCTGAGGGCAGGGTTAGCATGGCAGAGATGTGGAAAAGTTTTGTCACCACGCCACAGCTAACTGCACCACCACCTGATACGGAACGTGTTAGCAGGAGGCAGCATTTCACTAACATGGTTGAACAGTACGTGTGCACACCCCTCCACGTACTGACTGATGGTTCGGCCCCATTCAACTTCTGGGTCTTCAAATTGTCCGCATGGCCAGAGCTAGCCTTTTATGCCTTGGAGGTGCTGGCCTGCCCGGCGGCCAGCATTTTGCCTGAACGTGTATTCAGCACGGCAGGGGGCGTCATTACAGACAAACGCAGCCGCCTGTCCACAGCCAATGTGGACAAGCTGACGTTCATAAAAATGAACCAGGCATGGATCCCACAGGACCTGTCCATCCCTTGTGCATATTAGACCTTTATAACTACCTCCCCTTAACCATATATTCTTGGACTCCAGGGCACTTCTTCATTCAATCCTCTTTTTTTAATTTTACCATTATATTGCGGGGCAACCCAAAGTTGATTGAACCTCTCCTCCATCTGGGTGCCAGAGGCCTAAATATCGTAAAGTGGCCTGTCCCAATGGTGGGTGACATGAAGCCTGATTCTCTGCTATGCGACCTCTTTCCTCTGTCTTGGTGCCGGGGCCTAAATATCTGAAAGTGGCCTGTTCCATTGGTGGGTGACTTGAAGCCTGATTCTCTGCTATGCGACCTCTCTCCTCTGTCTTGGTGCCAGGGCCTAAATATCTGAAAGTGGCCTGTTCCATTGGTGGGTGACATGAAGCCTGAATCTCTGCTATGCGACCTCTCTCCTCTGTCTTGGTGCCGGGGACTAAATATCTGAAAGCGGCCTGTTTCATTGGTGGGTGACATGAAGTCTGATTCTCTGCTATGCGACCTCTCTCCTCTGTCTTGTTGCCGGGGCCAAAATATCTGAAAGTGGCCTGTTCCAGTGGTGCGTGACATGAAGCCTGATTCTCTGCTATGGGACCTCTCTCCTCTGTCTGGGTGCTGGGGCCTAAATAACTGAAAGTGGCCTTTTCCATTGGTGGGTGACATGAAGCATGATTCTCTGCTATGAGACCTCTCTCCTCTGTCTTTGTGCTGGGGCCTGAATAAGTAAAAGTGAACTTTTCCATTGGTGGGTGACATGAAGCCTGATTCTCTGCTATGGGACCATTCTCCAATTAACCCCTTAAGGACGAAGGGCGTACATGTACGCCCTTGTGTCCTGGTACTTAAGGACCAAGGGCGTTCATGTACGCCCTGTGTTTAAACTGCTACTGCACCCGATGTGGGCGCAGTAGCAACATGGTTCCTGCTGATGTAGATCAGCAGGAACCATGTTCTAATGCCGAGGGGGGTCATGTGACCCCCCGTATCGGCGATCGCTGCAAACCGCAGGTCAATTCAGACCTGCGGTTTGCAGCGGTTTCAGCGATCTCTGATCCCCGCGGTCTGTGACCGCGGGGATCAGAGAGTTAATTTGCCCCAAAGTTAAAAATTTTAACCCCCCCTGAAGCCCCCAATCTTGTTATGGCGGCGGGGGTGCAGGGGGGGTGGTTGCGGCGACGGGAGGCGGTGCGGGAGGCGGGCGGTGCGGCAGGCGGGATCGCAATAGCGATCCCCCGCCGGCCTCCCTTGTAATAATTCCCTGGTGTCTAGTGGTTCTATCAGAGTGCCAGCACATTGCTGGCACTCTGATAGAAAAACGGCTGGCATCTGTGCTGCAGATGCCAGCCGTTTAACCCCTTCCTTACCGCGGTCCGGACGGACCGCGGTATGGAAGGTGTTAACAGGGAGGGAGCTCCCTCCCTCTCCCATCGGGGGCTGCTGTGCCTATGCAGCCCCCCAGGATGGGATCGCAGAGGGAGGGAGCTCCCCTCCTCCTATCCATCACCCACTGCTCTCTAATGGCAGTGGGTGATGAGTTACCATGGCAGCAGGACGCTTTCAGAAGCGTCCTGCTTGCCATGGTATAGTAACTCTGGTCAGACTTCTGCTAAAGGCAGAAGTCTGACCAGACTGTGAAAGTAAAAATACAGTGCAGTACACTATATAGTGTACTGTACTGTATTATATAGACACCAGATCCACTGGATCTACAAGAACCAAGTGGGTCTGGGTCCAATAAAAATGTAAAAAGTGAAAAAAAGTAAAAATAAAAAAACACAAATCACTGAATAAAAAGTAAAAAAAAAAATACACTACACATATTAGGTATCGCCGCGTCCGTAAAAAACAGCTCTATAAAAATATCACATGACTGAACCCCTCACGTGAACGCCATAAAAATAAAATAAAAAATGGTGTAAATAAGCCATTTTTGGCACCTTACATCACTAAAAGTGTAATACAAAGCGATCAAAAAGGCGTATGCCTCCCAAAATAGTACCAATCTAACCGCCATCTCATCCCGCAAAAAATGAGCCCCTTCATAAAACAATTGCCCAAAAAAATAAAAACTATGCCTCTCAGACTAAAACATGATTTTTTTGTTTCAAAAATGCTTTTCAGTGTTAAATGTAAAAAAAAAAAAAAAAAGTAGACATATTAGGTATCTCCACGTCCGTAAGAATCTGCTCTATAAAAATATCACATGACCTAACCCCTCAAGTAAACACTGTAAAAAAATAAAAACTTTGTCAAAAAGCCATTTTTTTGTCACCTTACATCACAAAAAGTGTAATAGCAAGCGATCAAAACGTCATATGACCCCCCAAATAGTGCCAATCTAACCGCCACCTCATCCCGCAAAAATTATACCCAACCTGAGACAATCGCCTAAAAACTGAAAAAAATATGGCTCTCAGACTATGGAGACACTAAAACATATATTTTTTTTGTTTCAAAAAGGATATTATTGTGTAAAACCAAAATAAATAAAAAAAGTATACATATTGGGTATCGTCGCGTTCGTAACGACCTGCTCTATAAAAATATAACATAACCTAACCCCTCAGGTGAACTCCGTAAACATAAAAAATAAAAACGTTGTAAAAAAAGTCATTTTTTTGTCACCTTACATCACAAAAAGTATAATAGCAAGTGATCAAAAAGTCATATGCACCCCAAGATAGTACCATTCAAACCGCCATCTCATCCCGCAAAAAATGAGCCCCTACATAGGACAATTGCCAAAAAAAAAAAAAAAAAAAAAACTATGGCTTTCAGAATGTGGAGACACTAAAAATCAATTTTTTTCAAAAATGCTTTATTATGTAAAACTGAAACAAAAAAACCCAAAAAGTAGACATATTTGGTATTGTCGCGTCCGTAACAACCTGCTCTATAGAAATAGCACACAATCTAACCTGTCAGTTCAACGATGTAAATAACAAAAAATACTGTCCCAAAACAGCAATTTTTTTGCAAATTATCCATTTTAATCCATTTTTCCAGTAACAAAGCAAGGGTTAACAGCCAAACAAAACTCAATATTTATTGCCCTGATTCTGTAGTTTGCAGAAACACCCCATATTTGGTCGTAAACTGCTGTATGGCCAAACGGCAGGGCGTAGAAGGAAGGGAACGCCATATGGTTTGTGGAGGGCAGATTTTGCTGGACTGGTTATTTGACACCATGTCCCATTTGAAGCCCCCCTGATGCACCCCTACAGTGCAAACTCCAAAAAAGCGACCCCATTTTGGAAAGTACGGGATAAGGTGGCAGTTTTGTTTGTATTATTTTAGGGTAAATATGATTTTTGGTTGCTCTATATTACACTTTTTTTGAGGCAAGGTAACAAAAAATAGAAATTCCGAAATTTCATCTCCATTTGCCAATAACTCTTGTGGAACACCTAAAGGGTTAACAAAGTTTGTAAAATCAGTTTTGAATACCTTGAGGGGTGTAGTTTCTTAGATGGAGTCACTTTTTTGGAGTTTCTACTCTAGGGGTGCATCGGGGGGCTTCAAATGGGACATGGTGTCAAAAATCCAGTCCAGCAAAATCCGCCTTCCAAAAACCATATGGCGTTCCCTTACTTCTGCGCGCCACCGTTTGGCCATACAGCAGTTTACGCCCAAATATGGGGTGTTTCTGAAAACTACAGAATCGGGGCAATAAATATTGAGTTTTGTTTGGCTGTTAACCCTTGCTTTGTTACTGGAAAAAATGGATTCAAACGGAAAATTTTCCAAAAAATCAAAATTCTGAAATTTTATCTCCATTTGCCATTAACTCTTGTGGAAAACCTAAAGGGTTAATGATGTT
This sequence comes from Bufotes viridis, assembly GCA_033119425.1. Taxonomy (NCBI): domain Eukaryota; kingdom Metazoa; phylum Chordata; class Amphibia; order Anura; family Bufonidae; genus Bufotes; species Bufotes viridis. Next base: position 404,141,888 of record CM065590.1, read on the forward strand.
TGTAAAATCAGTTTTAAATACCTTGAGGGGTGTAGTTTCTATAATGGGGTCATTTTTGGATGGTTTTTATTATGTAAGCCTCACAAAGTGACTCCAGACCTGAACTGGTCCCTAAAAAGTGGGTTTTTGAAAGTTTCTGAAAAATTTCAAGATTTGCTTCTAAACTTCTAAGCCTTGTAACGTCCCCAAAAAATAAAATGGCGTTCCCAAAATGATCGATACATGAAGTAGACATATGGGGAATGTAAATCAATAACTTTTTTGGGCGGTATTACTATGTATTATAGAAGTAGAGAAATTGAAACTTGGAAAATTGCTAATTTTTCAAAATTTTTGGTAAATTTGATATTTTTTTATAAATAAAAATGAAATTTTTCGACTTAATTTTACCAGTGTCATGAAGTACAATATGTGACGAAAAAACAATCTCAGAATGGCCTGGATAAGAAAAAGCGTTTTAAAGTTATCACCACATAAAGTGACACTGGTCAGATTTGCAAAAAATGGCCTGGTCCTAAGGTGAAAATGAGCCCGGTCCTTAAGGGGTTAATATTAGTTAATTTTTATTTATTTTATTTTAATTCATATCCCTATCCAAATTTGTTTGCAGGGGATTTACCTACATTCTGTTGCCTTTTGCAGCCCTCTAGCCCTTTCCTGGGCTATTTTACAGCCTTTTTAGTGCCCAAAAGTTCGGGTCCCCATTGACTTCAATGGGGTTTGGGGTGAAGTTCGGGTCGAGTTCGGATCCCAAACCCGAACATTTTCGGGAAGTTCTGCCGAACTTCTTGAACCCGAACATCAAGGTGTTCGCTCAACTCTATCAGACAACCCACTTTAAGCCATGTGTTCATCATTACAAGGTAAAAGAAAAGCTTTCTAACCTCCTTAAGGCACCAGTACGTACGTTAAAAAACAAACTCGAAATGAAAAATCATTTTGTGGCCTTCATGGAAAAGATATTTCACAATGACCATTCAGAGACGGCTCCACCTTTGCAAGAGCATGAAGAATGCTGGTACCTTCCCTTCTTTGGAGTATATCACCCACGTAAACCAAACCAGATAAGAGTGGTATTCGACTCAAGTGCCAAACATTATGGCGTATCTCTGAACGATGTTCTTCTCACCGGTCCAAACCTGACCAATAATCTGGTAGGAGTACTTATGAGATTCAGAAAGGAGCCAGTTGCCATTACTGCAGACATTGAACAAATGTTCCATTGCTTTATCGTATGGCAAGACCACAGGAATAACCTCAGATTTCTTTGGCACAGAGACAATGACACCAGCAAGGAAATGGTTGAATACCGCATGAAGGTGCATGTGTTCGGTAATAGTCCTACACCTGCTGTTGCTACATATGGCCTACATAGGGCTGCCTCTGATGGTGAGTCAGAGTTTGGGAAAGATGCCAGAAACTTCATTGAAAGAGACTTCTACGTGGACGATGCACTCAAATCCTTGCCCACAACGGAGGAGGCCATAGATCTGCTCAAAAGGACAAAAGGTCCAGAGTTTTTGCTGAACCAGAGTAGAGAAACTCCTACTCAAGACGTCTTCAGCCTCCAAGACCCTCATGAAGATCCAGAGATTCGCCCTGAAGTTAGTACCCTTGTCACTAAGTCTGAAAGGAGGGTTGGCTTGGGCTGTCATCGGTTTGAACGCTTCTCCAGATGGTCAAGGCTCATTCACACCTTTGCAAGGTTAGTCCACATTATACATTGCTTTCACGCTGACAAACATAACATTGAATGTTACCGTTGGCACATGTGCCATAAACCTCTCACTGCAGAAGATATTGTCCTAAGTGAGTTGCTTGTGATACGTAATGTACAGCAGAGTACCTTTCACATGGAACTGAAATGTATAAATGACAAGCAAGATATTCCAAAAAGCAGCCCGATTGTCAAATTGAAACCAGTAATTGACGAGCATGGCATGCTGAGGGTTGGTGGTCGCCTAAACAAGGCTAAGTTAGGCCTCTTTCACACTTGCATTCTGAGGATCCGGCGGGCACTTCCAACCCGACGGATCCGTCAGAACGCAAGTCGCCTGAAAGCATTAGAAGACTGATCAGGATCCTGATCAGTCTTCGAAATGCTTTGAGGTTACCATGGCAGCCAGGATGCTATTAAAGTCCTGGTTGCCATAGTAGTAGCGGGGAGCGTGGAGCAGTATACTTACAGTCCGTGCGGCTCCCAGGGCGCTCCAGAATAATGTCTGAGCGCCCCATGCGCATGGATCACGTGATCCATGCGATCACGTGATCCATGCGCGTGGGGCGCCCTGACGTCAATCTGGAGCGCCCCGGGAGCCGCACGGGCGGTAAGTATAGAAATCCCCCGCTCCCCACTACACTTTACCATGGCAACCAGGACTTTAGCGTCCTGGCTGCCATGGTAACCATTCAGAAAAAGCTAAATGTCGGATACGGCGATGCGCCGAAACGACGTTTAGCTTAAGGCCGAATCCGGATTAATGCCTTTTAATGGGCATTAATTCCGGATCCGGCCTTGCGGCAAGTGTTCAGGATTTTTGGCCGGAGCAAAAAGCGCAGCATGCTGCGGTATTTTCTCCGGCCAAAAAACGTTCCGGTCCTGAACTGAAGACATCCTGATGCATCCTGAATGGATTTCTCTCCATTCAGAATGCATTGGGATAATCCTGATCAGGATTTTTCCGGCATAGAGCCCCGACGACGGAACTCTATGCCGGAAAACAAATACCCAAGTGTGAAAGAGCCCTTACAGATTTCAGAAAAGAATCTCCTCATTACTCCTGCCAATCACAATGTTACTACACTGCTGATAAGGCATTATCATGAAAGAATCAAGCACCAAGGCAGACATTTCACTGAGGGTGCTTTAAGAGCCGCAGGTATTTGAATAGTGGGAGCAAAAAGATAGGTTGCTCATATAATTCACGATTGTATTAACCCCTTAAGGACACAGGGTTTTTTCATTTTTGCGTTTTCGTTTTGCGCTCTATGCCTTCCAAGAGCCATAACTTTTTTATTTTTCCGTTCACATGGCCATATGAGGGCTTATTTTTTGCGGGACAAGTTGTACTTTCCAACGCCATCATTTAATAATGCATACGGTGTAGTGGGAAGCGGGAAAAAAATTCCAAATGGGGTGAAATTGCAAAAAAAAAGCAATTTCACCACAGTTTTACGGGTTTCTAAATTACGACGTTTGATTTGCGATAAAACTGACCATTTATTTTTATTCTACAGGTCAGTACGAATCCGGCGATACCCAATATGTATAGCTTTTCTTGCGTTTTGATAGTGAAAAAAAAATTCAAAAGTGGGAAAATTTTTTTGTTTTTTTTTGTCGCCATGTTTTGACCGCTATAACGTATTTGTAAATAAGTGTATGGCGTTGTATGGGGGCTTATTTTTTGCGGGGCGATCTTAACTTTTAGTTGATACCATTATGGGGTGTGTAGGACTTTTTGATCGCTTTTTATTTAATTTTTTTTGAGGAAATGAAGCGTCCAAAAACGGCAAATCGGCCATTTGGGCGCTTTTTTTCTGTTTTTCTGTTTACCGTATGGGAAATATATTTTTATATTTTTATACTATGGGCGTTTTCACACATTGCGACACCCATGATGTGTATTTATTTTTTTTTTTTTATTATTATTTTATTTTAATTTTGGGGAAAGGGGGGTGATTTAAATTTTTAGGTTTTTTTTATTTTTTTTTTTATTTTTTTTATTTTTTTACACTTTTATATAGATCCCATAGGGACCTATATAAATCAGTTACCTGATTGCTTCTATCATAAACTCCAATACACTTGTATTGGAGTTTATGAGCATTTATTACTTTCCTATGAAGCCCTATTGCTAACAAGGGCTCCATAGGAAATAGTAAGTGATAGCCTCATGCTGAATGAAAGGCTTGAGGCTATCCCTTACAGCGCTCCGATTCTCCCGATCACCACTAGGGGGAGCCGGAGCGCTGCCGAAAGTTTTACTTTCGGTTTAGCGCGTGCAGATGCCGTGATCAGGATTGATCACGGCATCTGCGGGTTAAATGATCGCGGTCGGCAGCGCTGCCGACCGCGATCATCAGCTGCGGGGGTCAGCTACAGGAATCAGCCGGACCCCCGCAGCGATGGTGCCCGCAGCGGCCAGGAGCGGGGGCGCCATCTTCAGGGACTGGACACATGACGTACCCATACGTCATGTGTCCTTAAGGAGTTAAATGTCACAAGGCAAGGGAAAAACTGCAACATCAACAAATGTCCGATTTGCCAATTGATAGGACAAGCACCGAACCACCGTTTACTTATATTGGTCTGGATATCTTCGGGCCATGGACAGTCACCGCACAAAGGACCAGAGGTGGTCATGCAGACAGCAAACGATTGGCAGTGTTGTTTACAAGCTTAAGTGTACGTGCTATACACATTGAAGTAATAGAATCCATGAACGCTTCTAGTTTCATCAATGCTTTAAAGGGCTTCTTTCACCCCCCAAAAGCATTTTTTTTTTTCCCTCACTAAAAAGCTTATAGGGCGATTATTCTAAACATATTCTTGTTAACCGTTTTAGCAGGTTAATTTTGCTATAAAACGTTATTTTATATTATGCAAATTACCTTGCTACCAGCAAGTAGGGCGTTTACTTGCTGGTAGCCGCTGCATCCCGCTTGTAAAAAAACGCCCCTCCTGTGGTTGATTGACAGGGCCAGCGAGCGCTCTCCTCCTCCAGCTGGCCTTGTCTCTGTTTAAAATCTCGCGCCTGCGCCATACCGTTCTTCAGTCGGCGCAGGCGCACTGAGAGGAGTACTCTCGCTCGGCCGCTCCTTCCTCAGTGTGCCTGCGTCTTCTCTTCCGGGTGCAGCTGTGACGTCATTGGCGCACTGAGGAAGGAGCGGCCGAGCGAGAGTACTCCTCTCAGTGCGCCTGCGCCGACTGAAGAACGGTATGGCGCAGGCGCGAGATTTTAAACAGAGGAGGAGAGCGCTCGCTGGCCCTGTCAATCAACCACAGGAGGGGCGTTTTTTTACAAGCGGGATGCAGCGGCTACGAGCAAGTAAACGCCCTACTTGCTGGTAGCAAGGTAATTTGCATAATATAAAATAACGTTTTATAGCAAAATTAACCTGCTAAAACGGTTAACAAGAATTTGTTTAGAATAATCGCCCTATAAGCTTTTTAGTGAGGGGAAAAAAAAAATGCTTTTGGGGGGTGACAGAAGCCCTTTAAGACGATTTCTCGCCATCAGAGGACCAGTAAAGCAAATAAGATCTGACTGTGGAACCAACTTCATAGACGCCTGCAGAATTGCAAATCAACTCTAAGCCAGTTCAAGACTACTTGGCCAACAATGGTTGTACATGGATCTTTAACCCCCCTCATGCTTCTTATATGGGCGGTTCATGGAAAGAATGATAGGCATCACCCGCAAAATATTGGACTGTATGCTAATGGACTCATTATGCTAATGGTCTTGTCGAGGTGGTCTTGCTCCGACATGTCCTCCACAATAGGATATGTTGGCTAATCTCTCAATTTTAACACCAGTATGAGGGTTTAGTAAGACTGCAGAGTGCACCTGTCTTTGCAATTGTTATTGTTATATTGTTTATTACATCCACACAATTGCCATCTTGTGTAGGATGTCTATTGTGGTACTTGTGGTCCGCTGCGGGCATCCTCCACTGTATGCATTTTTGCTGTTGATTGCCATTAGCAACGGGCTACAAGTGCAGGATCTGCACCCCTGTAAATAGATGCACAACTGCATTTGGGTTTGAGGACTTCCTGCCTGTTTAATACCACGCCATTATTTCAGTTGTTTTGCTCAAGGTAAACTCAATAAATTACCAAAGCATCTCTGTTGTATTCTTCTCACTGTATTTTCACATACACTGTTACCACTACCCAGGGATATTAGTTAGTTCAACTGTCTACCATTGCTTGTCCAGAGATTACTGCTCACAACCAGTCAGAGACTTCTCTGACGTACATCTGTGGCAGAATAATATAGGAGAGCAGGCCTGTCTCTGCAATACATTGTCCTTTTAGAGGATAGTATATTCAGGTAAGCCCATGTGAAGGTTTCAGCTAATAAGATCAGGCTGAAGTCCCGCTGTGTATGCTTTGATCCTGCTGAGGATCACATGGGTGCAGTAGCAGTGTCAGTGCAGTTAGCTTGTAATATTACATGAAGATGCCAAAACGACCTCATACGCTTGACCTACTGTTACAACAAAGTACAGGAGAAGTTTAGGTATGCCGTATATGCATAGTTATTGTATTGCAATATGGCTTCTGGATATCCCCCTATAGTGCTATCAAGTCAAGAACAAGGACATCTCACAAGTATTTATGTGTAGAATTGAGCGGACACCTGGATGTTTGGGTTCGACGAGTTTGGCCAAACTTCACAAAAAAGTTTGGGTTCGGGATTCGAAATTAACACGGACTCGACCCCGAACCCCATTGAAGTCAATGGACACCCGAATATTTGGGCACTAAAATGGCTGTAAAATAGCCCTAGAAAGGGCTAGAAGGCTGCAAAAGGCAGCAAAATGTAGGTAAATGCCCTGCAAACAAATGTGGATAGGGAAATAACTTAAAATAAATAAAAATTAAACATTATTAATTGGCAACTCAGAGGAGGAGGTGGATGTGGAGTAGGAGGCTGAGTAGGCATCAGGTGGGAATGCCATCATCAGCGTGTCTACCATTGTGCGTTTGTAGTCACGCATATTTTGATCAGTAACAGACGTTTTTACAAAATTTGGTTTCCTGCCAGCAATACACAGCAGGGGCTTATCGCTAGCAAAAACTGGGTAATATCACCCACCAATGGAACAGGTGATATTCAGAAATGTAGACCCCTGGCACCCAGACAGAGGAGAGGTTCATTCACGGCAAAACAGGCCTCATTTCATCTACCAATGCAACAGGTGATTTTCAGAAATGTAGGCCCCTGGCACCCAGTAGAGGAGAGGTTCATTCACTGCAAAACAGGCTTCATGTCACCCACCAATGGAACAGGCGATTGTCCCTAATGTAGGCCCCTGGCACCCAGACAGAGGAGAGGTTTATTCACGGCAAAAAGAGGTTAATGTCACCCACCAATGGAACAGGCGATTGTCCCTAATGTAGGCCCCTGGAACCCAGACAGAGGAGAGGTTCATTCACGGCAAAAAAAAGGTTAATGTCACCCACCAATGGAACAGGTGATTTTTGGTAAGTTAGGCCCCTGGCACCCAGACAGAGGAGAGGATCATTCACGGCAAAAAGCGGTTAATGTCACCCACCAATGGAACAGGCGATATTCAGAAAGGTAGGCCCCTGGTTTATTCACGGTGTTGTGCCTTTTCATAAGTATACATTGATGTCTGCTTATTCTTGACATTCATTGCCTTTAAGAGTCATGCTCCATATTCTCCATCTTGTATGTCTTATGTAGGCCAAAGTGAATTAATAGAAAGGTTACCACTCATTAGTGTTTGACCTTGCAGATGTGTGCAGACTTGAGAGGAGTAACTTTTGACTCATTGCTAAAGCATGGCAAAGATAAGAGTTTTTCCCTTGAAACACATCTGGTATATGATATTCTATTTTTTTTATTGCTGTCCATTAATGAGGCAGAAGTATAACTTCTGTTCATTCATATAATTATAAAGTGGATGTCTGTGGGAGGCAAATTCAAAGAAGACTATGGAGTTGCTTTCCCCCCTTTCTCTGTGTTTTCTAGGTTTGTCCGAGAACAAGCAAAGATCCGGAGTGATCCCAGTTTCACCTTCACCACCAACAGCAATCAATCGCACAGACCTGAAAGGCCTCACAGACCTTATGGTAAGACCTCTGTATCCACACACAAAACAGCTGTACCTTCAGAAGTCACCGACTGTCAAAGTACCCACAAGGTACAGACCATAGAAAACCCTGATAGACATTGCCCTATACACAAAAAAACACATCCACTAAAGAAATGCAAAAGCTTTAGAAGCAAACCCATTGCTGAGCGGATGTCCTTCCTTAAACAAAATGGCATCTGTTTTAAGTGCTGTCGTTCCACCTATCACATTGCCAAGGACTGTAAAATGTCAGTAGAATGTTCCGAATGTGGCAGTGAGAAACATATTGCAGCTTTGCACCCTGGGCCTGCTCCTACACCATTAGAAACAGTAGAACCCGTTAAAGATCAGGGCAGGGAGCAACAAGAGACCCCACTCTCCTCAGTAATGTCTAACTGCACAGAGGTATGTGGCCCAGGCAAGAGTGCACGATCATGCTCTAAAATTTTTTTAGTGACTGTGTATCCCACTGGTAAGAGAGAAAGGGCAGTGAAAATGTATGCAGTGCTAGACGAACAGAGCAACAGATCCCTTGCAAAGCCAGACTTCTTTGATATCTTTAACCTTAAGGCAAGTGCAGTTCCATACACTCTAAGGACATGTGCAGGGACAGTTGAAACCACAGGGAGAAGAGCTACTGGCTTTACCATTGAATCCCTCAATAAGAAAGTGCAGTTCTCACTTCCTACCTTTATAGAGTGTGGCATGATACCTGATGACAAAACAGAGATTCCCTCTCCAGAAGTAGCCCATCATCACCCTCATCTCCGCTCAATTGCTCACCTTATTCCAGCTGTTGAGTCACATGTTTCTATCCTTCTACTTCTGGGAAGAGACATTCTTCAGGTACACAAGGTACGTCAGCAAATTAATGGACCTTACAACGCCCCCTATGCACAGAAACTAGACCTGGGGTGGGTTATTGTAGGAGAAGTTTGCCTGGGGACAGTTCACCAGCCTGACAACATTAGTAGTTTGAAGACATCTGTGTTATCAAATAGACGCACGTCCCTTCTCAGTCCCTGTCACAACAGCTTTGTAGTAAAAGAAAGCTTTGACAAGCCAGCGCAACACTGGGACTCTCCTATGCTACATTGCAAAGGAGAAGTCAATTCCAACATTGAGACATACAGTCTGGAGATTACAGTGTTCCAGAAAACTAAAGATGATGATAAACAGGCCCTGTCTATAGAGGATCAGACCTTCTTGCAGATCATGGACAGAGAGGTCTACCAAGACGACAATCACAGTTGGGTGGCCCCTCTCACACCCAGACGTGTTTTGCCTTGTAACAGGGATCAAGCCTTGAAGCGTTTGCATTCACTTAGCAAAACACTACAGAGAAAGCCGGAAGTGAAAAGAGATTTCACTGAATTCATTAAAAAGATGCTAGACAATGATCACGCTGAAGTAGCAAGTCCCCTTGAGACAGATAGGGAGCACTGGTATCTACCAATGTTTGGTGTCTACCATCCACACAAACCTAACCAAATCAGAATAGTTTTTGATTCCAGTGCAGAGTATGAAGGAGTTTCGTTAAGTGACGTACTGTTAAGTGGCCCTGACCTAAACAACACCTTGCTAGGTGTCCTTATGCGCTTCAGAAAAGAGCCCATTTCCTTCACAGCAGATGTGCAGCAAATGTTTTATTGTTTTCTCGTTACGCTTTCTCTGGTACAAAGACAATGACATAGACAAGGAAATTATTGAGTATAGAATGAAGGTGCACGTATTTGGTAACAGGCCCTCTCCTGCTGTCTCTATATACTGCATGCAAAAGGCAGCCCAGAAATATGCAGAGTGCTATGGACAAGACGCTAAACACTTTGTATTGAGGCATTTCTATGTAGATGATGGACTCGCTAGCACTCCTGAAGACGCAATTTCTATCCTCAGTAAAGCAAAGCAGATGCTTGCAGAATCCAATCTGCGTCTTCATAAAATCGCTTTCAACAGCCAAAAAGTCATGGAAGCTTTCCTTGTGGCAGACAGAGCCAAGGACCTTAAAGATCTTTGCCTAGGTACAAACACCCTTCCCCTGCAGAGAAGCCTAGGCCTAAGTTGGGATCTAGATACAGACCGTTTTGTTTTCCAAGTTTCCTCAGAGGAAAAGCCCTTTACACGTAGAGGAATTCTATCCACTGTAAATAGCCTCTATGATCCCCTAGGGTTTGTATCCCCCGTGACAATAAGAGGTAAGGCCTTAGTTCGTGAACTCTCATCTGGGAAAAGTGAATGGGATGCATTGCTTCCACAAGAAAGACTGAGTGAGTGGGTTCAATGGACAGAATCCTTGCTAGCGTTAGAGCACCTAAAGATAGACAGATGCTATGTTCCCGTCTGTCTATCATCGGCCTGCAGGAAAGAACTGTGCATTTTCTCAGACGCCTCCACCACAGCGATAGGTGCAGTAGCTTACTTGAAAGTAATTGATGCAGAAAACACGTGCCATGTTGGATTCATTATGGAAAAATCCAAATTAAGCCCTAAACCAGCCCATACTATTCCTCGTTTAGAGTTGTGTGCTGCTGTACTTGCAGTAGAGATGTCAGAGTTAATTACAGATGAACTAGACACTGACTTTGATGCTGTGAAATTCTTCACTGATAGCAAGACTGTCCTAGGGTACATTTGCAATTCCACAAGGAGATTATATCTGTATGTCTCAAACAGGATTAACAGAATCAGGTAATCTACACACCCAGATCAGTGGTTCTATGTATCCACAGAGCAAAACCCTGCAGATTATGCCACTAGACCTACTCAAGCAGCATGCCTTCAGAACTCAATATGGTTCTCAGGACCATCCTTTCTGTACCAACCACACTGTGAGGACATAGACACTGCCAGTACTTATCCTCTTGTAGGGCCTGATGCTGACCCTGAAATCAGATCGGAAATTACAAGCTTCAGTACCAAAGCTTCTGAAGCCACACTTCGATCACATTGCTTTGAGAGATTTTCTTCCTGGAAGATTCTAGTTAAGACCTTAGCCAGACTTATTCACGTCGCTAAAACCTTCCGAAGAGAAAACAATAACGATCAGGTCAGAAGGTGGGAAAGTTTCCATGAACGGGTCAGTCTGGAAGAGCTCTCACAGGCACAATCTGTTATAATTTCTTCCGTTCAAAGCAAACATTTCCAGAAAGAAATTGACTGCATCACAAAACAACAGCCCCTCCCAAAGCATAGCCGTCTTAGGAAACTTAGCCCCTTTGTAGACAAGAATGGGTTGTTAAAAGTAGGTGGACGTTTGTCTCTTGCTGAACTTTCTGAAGAAGAGAAACAGCCTGTCATTATACCCCATGATAACCACATCACCACACTGCCTGTTAGATGCTGTCATGAACAAGTGGTTCACCAAGGTCACCACATCACAGAGGGTGCAATTAGATCCGCTGGTTTCTGGATTCTTGGTGGTAAACAGTTAGTGTCAGCGGTTATACACAAATGTGTCACCTGTCGAAAGCTGCGAGGGAGATTACAAAGCCAAAAGATGGCAGAGCTACCAGCGGACAGAGTAGTTGTTGGACCACCTTTCACCAATGTGGGCTTAGATGTGTTTGGTCCATTGTCAGTCTTAACCCGTCGCACTAGGGGAGGCAGCGCGGATAGCAAACGATGGGCAGTCCTTTTCACTTGTTTGTCCACCCGAGCTGTACACATAGAGCTACTTGAAGCCATGTCAACATCAAGCTTTATTAATGCCTTGAGGAGATTCTTCTAAATTCGTGGTCCAGCAAAACTTCTCCGTTCTGACAGAGGAACAAACTTTGTGGGAGCCTGCAAGGAACTTAACATTTGTGCCAGCGACTCAAAATTGCAAGACTTTCTCCAAGACAGAGAATGTATTTGGGTCTTAAATCCTCCACACTCCTCACACATGAGTGGTGTCTGGGAAAGACTTATAGGTATAGCCAGGCGGATCTTGGATGCTATGTTGCTACAAACTAAACCTGCTTATTTGACCCATGAGACTTTGAGTACCTTTATGGCCAAGGTTACAGCCATTATGAATGCAAGGCCTTTAGTTCCTGTATCCTCCTCTGTAAATCTGAGTACCCATCAAGTTCATGCTAAGCAATGGAAGCAAGTGCAATGCTTGGCAGACACTTTTTGAAAAAGATGGAAGAGAGAGTATCTGTCAACCTTGCAGCACCGTAGGAAGTGGACTGAAGATCGCCCGAATGTAAGAGTGGGTCAGGTTGTTCTGTTAAAGGACGGCCAAGAAGGCAGGAATGAATGGCCCATAGGACTTGTCAATGCACTACCAAGTAGAGATGGCAAAGTTAGAAAAGTGGAGGTCAAGGTTGTAAAAAATGGGACTTCCAAAATTTATCTTAGGCCTGTAACTGACATTATTGTTCTAGTCCCAGATTAGCTAGGATTATGTTCTCAGGTTTATGTTTTCTTAATGCAATGCAGTAATTATATAGGTAGTGACATAATAAATTATGTCAGGCAGGGAGTGTGCTGCTCATATTGTTTTGTAATGTTCTATAATTACTGTATTAATATGTTTGATGTTGCTGCCATCTAGTGGTCAGAATTAATCTTGCCTAGTGAGTTCAGATCAGCTTTAACAGGAAGTTGTAATATTCTTATGAGAGACAGTGACCTTCAACCTGGAACTTCTTGTCCTCCATTTCATGAGTGAGCCTGGACCAGCAAGCAGCACACAGTGGTTCTCTGAAACATTTCAGGACTTATGGTGGAATTGTCCGTAAGTTTTTTCATTGATGGTAGGAAGCTGTTACACAATGTTTAATGTACTGACGTATGTTATGATTATGTTTATGTTGTAGTTTTACAAAGTTATTCAGAAAGAAGAATACATACAGATTTGATGTCTCACGTTTCTTGACTTCTGAATTATTGTTAAGCTGTCTGAATAGCGTTATACAACAGTCAATAGCGCGAAGCAGAACACTGCCATATAACGTTAAATTGGTCGGAGGTGACAGAATAAGAGTTGATACCTGTCATTTTCTTTAATTTGGATTATTGCATATTATTGCATTAATTGGTGATATTCATTATTGATCGGAAGTAAAAATTTCATTTCCCACGTTGATTTTGATTATTAGAGAGTGTTGGTGTTTGTGGTGTGTCAGCACTATATTGTGGCACATATTGGTATTACACTTCATTGTCTATCTTTTGCATTATTATTGATTTGTAGCCAGCATTTTGTATAATAAATTCATATATATTTTTGCATAGACATTGTACCTTGTTATCTTTACTGTTTACACACAATTAAGATTATCAATAAAAGAACTAAAAGGGGTGTATGTCGGCCCTCTTGGATCAAAATGATCTTGATAATTTTTCTTTAATCCTTTCTTTTATATGAAGCCCGTTTGCTTTATAAATCTTTCGACAACGGCAATAAGAGGTTAATGTCACCCACCAATGGAACAGGCGATTTTCAGTAAGTTAGGCCCCTGGCACCCAGACAGAGGAGAGGTTCATTCACGGCAAAACAGGCTTCATGTCACCCACCAATGGAACAGGCGATTGTAACTAATGTAAGCCCCTGGCACCCAGACAGAGGAGAGGTTCATTCACGGCAAAAAGAGGTTAATGTCACCTACTAATGGAACAGGCGATTTTTAATAAGTTAGGCCCCTAGCACCCAGACAGAGGAGAGGTATATTCACGGCAAAAAGCAGTTAATGTCACCTACTAATGAAACAGGCGATTTTCAGTAAGTTAGGCCCCTAGCACCCAGACAGAGGAGAGGGTCATTCATGGCAAAAAGAGGTTAATGTCACCCATCAATTGAACAGGCCTTTTTTCAGAAATGTAGGCCCCTGGCACCCAGACAGAGGAGAGGTTTATTCATGGCAATAAGAGGTTAATGTTAACCACCAATGGAACAGGCGATTTTCAGTAAGTTAGGCCCCTGGCAACCAGACAGAGGAGAGGTTCATTCACAGCAAAACAGGCTTTATGTCATCCACCAATGCAACAGGCGATTTTCAGAAATGTAGGCCTCTGGCACCCAGACAGAGGAGAGGTGATTCACGGCAAAACAGTCTTCATGTTACCCACCAATGGAACAAGTGATTTTCACTAATGTAGGCCCCTGGCACCCAGACAGAGGAGAGGTTTGTCCACGGCAACACAGGCTTCATGTCACTCACCAAAGAAGTAACATAGTAACATAGTATATAAGACCGAAAAAAGACATTTGTCCATCCAGTTCGGCCTGTTTCCTACAAGTTGATCCAGAGGAAGGCAAAAAACCCCTGTGAGGCAGAAGCCAATTTTCCTCACTTAAGTAAATGTGTACCCGACCTTTTGGGCACAAATATGGCTGTAACAAAGTCCTGGTAAGGACTATAGGGCTGCAAAAGGGAGCAAAATGTGGGTAAGAGCCCTGCAAACAAATGTGAATAGGGAAATAACTTAAAATAAAATAAAACAAATAAAAATTAAACATTATTAACCAGCAACTCGGAGGAGGAGGTGAATGTGGAGTCGGCAAATGTGGTGTTGTTGGTGGAAGCGGCGATGAAGGAGGAGGGGGTATCCTAAAAGGTTTTATATATTTTATTTTTTTTGGTTTTTAAAATTGGGGTAGCCCCCAAAATAATGGTACAAATAAAAAAAGGATTCAGTGAATTAGTGTACTGGAGTACAAGAATGTATGGTTGAGGCGGTAATAAATGTCTATTCTGCACAAGGTACGGACAAGTCCTGTGGGATCCAGGCCTGGTTCATTTTAATGTGGACTGGCTGTGGACAGATGGCTGCATTTGTCTGTAATGACGCCCCCTGCTGTTCTAAATACACGTTAAGATACACTGGCTGCAGGGCAAGCCAGCACCTCCAAGGCATAAAGGGCAAGCTCAGGCCATGTGGACAATTTGGAGACCCAGAAGTTAAATGGGGCAGAACCATCAGTCAGTACTTGTAGGCGTGTGCACACGTACTGTTCCACCATTTTGTTCAAATGCTGCCTCCTGCCTTCTGAGGTGCTGTTCCACATGTCGGCCATGCTAACCCTGCCTTCTGAGGTGCTGCCCATGACACAGCTGCATTGGCAACCTCTTCCTCCTCCTCCTCTGCCTTCGCTTGTGCTTCCACTTGTCCCTCCGTGTCAGTTGGGAATGCCCTCAGGAGTGCGTCTACCAGCGTGCTCTTGTAGTCGCGCATCTTCCTATTACGCTCCACTACAGGAATTAAGGAGGGCACGTTGTCTTTGAATTGGGGATCCAGCAGGGTGGCAACCCAGTAGTCAGCCCAAGTTACAATGTGGGCAGCTCTGCTGTCTTGCGCAGGCACTGCAGCATGTAGTCGCTCATGTGTGCCAGGCTGCCCACAGGTAAGGATAAACTGTCCTCTGTAGGTGGTGTATCATCTGTGTCCTCTGTTTCCCCCCAGCCACGCTCCAGTGATGGCCATGAACATGGTTCCTCCTCCTCCTCTACCTCATCCTCCTCGTCCTCCAGAACTGTGCCCTAGCTGGCTACATGTGTACCTGGCCTCTGCTGGTGCAGGAACCCACCCTCTTAGCCACTTCTGAATGACTAGCCTGAAACCCTGTGAAATGCCCCCTCTTCCTCCTGTGCCACATCCTCTTCCATCATCGCCCTAAGTGTTTTTTCAAGGAGACATAGAAGTGGTATTGTAACGCTAAGAACGGCGTCATCGGCACTGGCCATGTTGGTTGAGTACTCGAAACACAGCAACAAGGCACACAGGTCTTGCATGGAGGCCCAATCATTGGGCAGAGCGATTGACCTGTGCGTGCTGCAGCTACAACTCCACTATCGCCTGCTGCTGCTCGCACAGTCTCTCCAGCACATGCAAGGTGGAGTTCTACCTAGTGGGCACGTCGCATATGAGGCGGTGAACGGGAAGGCCAAAGTTATGCTGCAGTGCAGACAGGCGAGCGGCAGCAGGGTGAGAATGACGAAAGCACGCACAGATGGACCGCACTTTCTGCAGCAGCTATGACATGTCTGGGTAGCTTTTAAGAAATTTCTGCACCACCAGATTCAGCACATGCGCCAGGCAAGGGAAGTGCGTCAAACGGCTAGTCCCAGAGATTTCGCCCATTATCACACACCACCAGGCCGGGCTTGAGGCTCACTGGCAGCAACCACTCATCGGTCTTTTGTTCTATGTCCCTTCAAAGCTCCTGTGCGGTGTGGGGTTTGTCGTCCAAACACATGAGTTTTAAAACCGCCTGCTGACGTTTACCCCTGGCTGTGCTGAATTTGGTGGTGAAGTTCTTTTGCTGACCGGATGTGGAGGTGGTAGAAGAGGAGGAGGAGGATGCAGAGTAGGAGGAGGAGGCAACAGGGGGCAAATAATAATGCCCTGCCATCCTCAGTGGTGGAAGGACATGTGTCAAAGCGTTATCCTCCTCGGGACCAGACGCCACTACATTTACCCAGTGTGCAGTTAGGGATATATAGTGGCCCTGGCCGTGCTTACTGGTCCATGTATCTGTGGTTATGTGGACCTTGCCACAGATGGCGTTGCGCAGCGCACACTTGATTTTATCCTCCACTTGGTTGTGCAGGGAAGGGAACTATGTACTGGGGGACAGCCACCGCCATCAGCAGTTTGAAACAGTCCGTCTCCACCAGATGGAATGACAGCATTTCAAAGGCCAGTAATTTTGAAATGCTGGCATTCAGTGCCAGGGATCAAGGGTGGGTATGTGGGTATTTCCTTCTTCTCTTCAGTGTTTGGGAGATGGACAGCTGAACGCTCGCGTGTGACATGGTGGAGATGCTTGGTGAAAATGACGGAGGTGGTGTTGGTGGCACATCCTCTGTTTGCTGGTTGGCAGGTGCCACGGTGACGCCAGAGGTGGAGAAAGAGGCAGAAACAGCAACAGAAGAGGAAGCAGGAGGAGCCTGAGAGCTTTCTTGGTTTTTTAGGTGTTTACTCCACTGCAGTTCATGCTTTGCAAGTAGATGCCTGGCCATGCAGGTTGTGCTCAGATTTAAAACGTTTATGCCTCGCTTCAGGCTCTGATGGCACTCGTGTCTTGTCGTCAGGACATTGTGTGAAAAACTGCCATGTCAATGAACTCCTTGGAGCCTGGGTGCGGTGGGCAGTAGCAGGCGTACTGTTTCTGGAACGGCCGCTCCGCTTTTGCACCCTGCTCCCTCTTTTTCTGTGCTGTTGCCTCTGTGCGACCACCGCCTCTTCCTCAGAACTGCACACGTCACTAGCACAACCTTGAGTCCAGTCTGGGTCTAGGAGCTCATCATCCTCCACATAATCTTTCATCCATTCTTGGCCCCTGCCCTCCTTGTCGGTATGCACATTGAAGAAAGCCACAGCAGTTGGCACCTGTGTTTCGTCATCATCAGAGACGTGCTGCAGCGGTATTCCCATGTCCTCATCCTGCAATATAAGTGGTTGGGCATCAGTGCATTCAATGTCTTCCACTTCTGGGCAGGGCTAGGTGGATGGGCCGGGAAAACCCTGCCAGCAGAGTCATCAAAAAGCATAAGAGTTTGCTGCATGACTTGGAGCTCAGACTGCTTGGCTGATTTGCAAGAGGGTGAGGTGAAAGACTGATGGACATGGGCTGCAGGTGCCAACTCTGAGCTTTCTGCAGAGGAATGGGTGGGATATACTGTGAAGGAGCTGGAGCCATGTCAGCCACCCAATCTACTATCGTCTGTACTTGTTCTGGCCTCACCATCCATAGAGCGGTATTCAGGCCTACAAAATAACGCTGCAGGTTCTGTCGCCTAGGAAGATGTTTTACTTGGCCCTGTAGTTGGCGCTGAACGGCCACGTCCTCTCCCAGCAATAGGAGCTCTGCCAACAGCACCACGACCATGCCCACATCCCTTATTTGATGTTCTCCTCATTATTTGCATCACCCACCAAGCTGACAGATGGTTTGTTTATCTCCGGTGTCAATTTAACTGCCAATTGTCAACAATTAAGTTCACTAACACTAAGGCAATGCCCATGTCATAAAAATGCTCTGTTTACCAAGAATACCGTTTTTTTTTTACAAAAATTACACTAATGCACTATTTCACAGCAGAAATGTAAATTAGGTATTTTTACGCTGTATGCACAACTGCTTTGTAAAAACAAGAACACGGCTTTTTTTCCCTAAAACACACTAATGCTCTATTTCAGTGCTGAAATTTAAAAAATGCTTTGTGGACCAGGAATACCTCTTTTTTCCCAAAAATACACTGATGTACTATTTCACTGGAGAAATGTAAAATAGGTATTTGGGTGGTGTATTTTAAAAAGCTTTGTGGACCAGGAATACAGCTTTTTCTCCCTAAAACACAGTAATGCACAATTTCAGTGCAGAAATTTAAAATACTGTAGGTATTTGTACGCTGTATGCACAACTGCTTTGTGGACCAGGAATACCGATTTTTTCCCCAAAAATACACCGATTTACTATTTCACTGCAGAAATGTAAAATAGGTATTTGGGCGGTGTATTTTAAGCTGCTTTGTGGACCAGGAATACCGCTTTTTCTCCCTAAAACACAGTAATGCACTATTTCAGTGCTGAAATGTAAAATGAGTATTTGTACACTGTATGCACATCTGCTTTGTGGACCAGGAATACTGCTTTTATTCCCCCAGAAATACACTGATACACTTTTTCACTGGAGAAATGTAAAATAGGTATTTGGGTGGTGTATTTTAAACTGCTTTGTGGACCAGGAATACCGCTTTTTCTCCCTAAAACACAGTAATGCACTATTTCAGTGCTAAAATTTAAAATAGGTATTTGTACGCTGTATGCACAACTGCTTTGTGGACCAGGAATACTGCTTTTTCGCCAAAAATACACTGATGCACTATTTCTCTGCAGAAATGTAAAATAGGCATTTGGGCGGTGTATTTTAAGCTGCTTTGTGGACCAGGAATACCGCCTTTTCTCCCTAAAACACAGTAATGCACTATTTCAGTGCTGAAATTTAAAATAAGTATTTGTACGCTGTATGCACAACTGCTTTGTGGACCAGGAATACCGCTTTTTTTCCAAAAAATACACTGATGCACTATTTCACTGCTGAAATTGAAAATACGTTTTGGTGTGTTGTATGCACAAGTGCTCTATGGCACCACAATACAGATTTTTGCCCCAGACTACAGAAATGGACTATCTCACCCCTAAATTATACAAAAAGTAATGTAGGGGACTTGACCTGCCAGAAAAAAATATTTTTTCCTTCACTGAGCAACCAAAAAAGATTAGACTGATGTCCCTGACAGGCTGGCACACATGCAGGTCACGTTCAGTTCTAAGAACACTGCAGTGGCTAAAATGGCTGCCGACCCCCACCTCAGTAACAGATGGATAAAAAAAAAAACACTTTGCAGTATCACTGGGCTCAGGGCTGGGTACAAAAATGTAGGATTGCAGTAGCACCCTCCCTCAAAAATTGCTGTAGCTTGAAGATTTCACACCACCAGGTTCAACAGATTTCTTTCCTAATCTCTCCCTGGGAGCACCGGCAGCAACCTTTCCCTATACTAACAGCAGCAGAGTGAAGTGCGACACTACGTGACTCCAGCTCATAAAGAGGCTAGGTCACATGCTGCACTCAGCCAATCACATCCATGCCATTAGTAGGCATGGCTGTGATGGCTTCTTAGGGCAAAGATGTAAAACGCTTGCTGATTGGCTGCTCTGCAGCCTTTCAAAAAGTGGGAAGAATCGCCGAACAACTGAACGGAACCCGAACTTTTCTGAAAATGTTAGGGTTCGGGTCAGTGTCCCGAACATCCTAAAATTCGGTACGAATCTGAACTATACAGTTCGGGTTCCCTTAACTCTATTTATGTGATGATACCGCCACTACTTTATGATTCATACACAGGTCTTGGTGAGACAGCTGGAGATCACAGCCAATAAGCTACCCACATGCATATACATGCTTGATAAAGGGCGGTTCATGTCCTAAGCCCGAAATGTTGTTACACTTCTGCACTTGAATGTTTGGCTGTTATGAATCAATAAATAACACTTATATCACTGCAAATGTGTGTGCTGTCTAAAACTCGTGTATCTACAATTGCAGATCCCTTGGTGATATGAACACTTAAAGGAAATGAGACCAAAGCTTTACTTTATCTAGTTGCCAATCTCTTACTTCAGATCCATTCCTAGGAGAGCTGGGTTACAGATAACATAGTCTTCATTACAGATCCCACAGAGAATATAACCCAGCTCTCCTGTACTCCCCACTCCTCTTACTTCATAACTAGTAAGATTTGACTATAATATACCAGACAGAAAGCACATGAGCTGAGAGAAAAAGATTTTATTTTAGTAAGAGGTCCATTAAAATAAATGAAATAATAACAAAAACTCTCAGCTGATATCTTCACAGTATCTGCAGCCCTGTAGGTCTTATGTCGGAGGCCTGGTTACTGTTAGTTTTATAATGTTGAGATTATGGAAATCTGATGAATATGGAAAGTCCAATACTATCATTTTTTATGATCTGGTGGAACTGTTTTGGATGTTAATTCCTTTACTCCAAAGTCTTGATGTTGCAGCAACCGAAAATTGCACTGAGAAATCCTGATTTCCGGCCTCTGTTTTCCTGTTGTTGTTGTTCCTTCTGAGACATTTTGGAATCCACCATTTTCTTCTCCCATAGATGTTGTCACTTCCCTCCTCTTCTTCACTGATTTTATCAAGATCAAAGCAATTTTGGAATCTTCTTAATCCAATGATGTCCTCTTGCTTGTCTGCATCTCCATTCTCTTCCTCGTCATCCTGTATCCGCTCTACTTCCCCGCTCACCTCATTTTCCTCCTCAGGAATGGTCTCCAGACTGGGCCAAAATACCTCTCCAAATTTAGAAGACCAGAATGCTGGCTCTGCCTCCTTCCCTTTATTCACTTTATTTATCCATATCCCATCTGGATACTCCACACTTTTAATTATTTCTCAGAAAATTAACAACTATATAAATATATGAACAATTCCTTAATGTCAACCATAAGTTCACTATACTTAGTAACATAGTATATAAGACCGAAAAAATACATTTGTCCATCCAGTTCTGCCTGTTTCCTACAAGTTGATCCAGAGGTAGACAAAAAACCCCTGTGAGGCAGAAGCCAATTTTCCCCACTTAAGGGGAAAAAAAATTCCTTCCCGACTCCAATCAGGCAATCAGAATAACTCCCTGGATCAACGACCCCTCTCTAGTAGCTATAGCCTGTAATATTATTACACTCCAGAAATTCATCCAGTCCCCTCTTGAATTCCTTTATTGTACTCACCATCACCACCTCCTCAGGCAGAGAGTTCCATAGTCTCACTGCTCTTACCGTAAAGAATCCTTTTCTATGTTTGAGTACAAACCTCCAGACGCAGAGGATGTCCCCTTGTCACAGTCACAGTCCTGGGGATAAATAGATGATGGGAGAGATCTCTGTACTGACCCCTGATATATTCATACATAGTTATTAGATCTCCCCTCAGTCCTCTTTTTTCTAAAGTGACTAACCCTAATTTTGATAACCTTTCAGGGTACTGTAGTTGCCCCATTCCAGTTATTACTTTAGTTGCCCTCCTTTGAACCCTCTCCAGCTCTGCTATGTCCGCCTTGTTCACAGGAGCCCAGAACTGTACACAGTACTCCATGTGTGGTCTGACTAGTGATTTGTAAAGTGGTAGGACTATGTTCTCATCACGGGCATCTATGCCCCTTTTGATGCAACCCATTATCTAATTGGCCTTGGCAGTAGCTGCCTGACACTGGTTTTTGCAGCTTAATTTGCTGTTTATTAAAATTCCTAGATCCTTTTCCATGTCAGTGTTTCCGAGTGTTTTACCATTTAATATGTACGGGTGACTTGCATTATTCCTTCCCATGTGCACAACTTTACATTTGTCAGTGTTAAACCTCATCTGCCATTTTTCTGCCCAAGCCTCCAATCTATCCAGATCCCTCTGTAGCAGAAAATTGTCCTCTTCACTGTTAATTACTATACACAGTTTAGTGTCATCTGCAAAAATAGATATTTTACTGTGCAGGCCTTCTACAAGATCATTAATAAATATATTGAAGAGAATAGGGCCCAGTACTGACCCCTGAGGTACCCCACTAGTGACAGTGACCCAATCTGAGTATCTACCGTTAATAACCACCCTCTGTTTTCTGTCACTCAGCCAGTTACTTACCCACATACAGACATTTTCTCCCAGTCCGAGCATCCTCATTTTATATACTAACCTTTTATGAGGTACATTGTCAAATGCTTTGGAGAAGTCCAGATATACGACATACATTGATTCGCCACTGTCAAACATTGTGCTGTGAATAGAAATAGCAGAATCATAATTAAAAATGGAGTACTCCCCCACCTCCTGCACTTTTTATCAGATTGTATTTCAGATATGTCTTCTTTTCAAGGCAGCATACCTCCTCTGTCACTATCACCAAGAAGGAGCGGTGTCAGTCAGTGGGGGATTTTTAGAGTGGGTAGCGTCAAGTCTTTAAATAGTCCCTCCCTAACCACTCTCTATCCTTTTTCTCACGGGTCCGCTACTGCACAGGTTCTCAACCTACGAGAATGTCCTAGCTGCCAGAAATGTTTTATTGCTATTTGCCAGGGCCTCTGGATATTCAACTTAACCATTGACCTCAGGGTGGTAATACAGTTAAATGCTGCGGCGGGGCACAGGAGCGATATCGCCCTGCCCTGACCGTCACTCTGATAGGCTTCCTGCCTAGTGCCTGTAGCCTATCAGAGGTCATAACTACCATTACACCGCCTAAGCGGGCTGCATTCAAATCAAGACAGAGGCCAGAAGAGGTAAGTATTTCAGTTTGTTGTATTGATTTGACAGCATGCCACTACAGGGACGAGGGGGTCACTATGGGAACATCTGATTTCCTTGGTGCACTACAAGGGGGCATATTGCGGAGATACACCCAATCTTCAGACCCCTAAATCAATGCTGAAAGGATAGAACACACCATGTCACTTTTAGTTCATTGGACCGCTTCTCACTTTTCAGACTGTGAAGAAGATAAGATAATTTAACAACTACTAGTATTCATGTAAGCAATAAAAAAACATACAATTATTTTTTTTAAATCATCTAGGCAGGCAGGACAGAAGCTGAAAAAAGGGAGAAGATCCCAGCTATCCTGCCTGAAACAACAGAACTGATAGTCTGGATACAAGTACGGACAGTATCAGTAATGGGTTAAATATCCTCAGTACAACTAACCATACCACAATTACAGATCTTATCCAAAGCCTGAATTTTGCCCCAACAACATGCTTAACACTTTGATGGACGTCAACAAGTTTGCACGCTCTTTAACATTAGGAAGACTAATTATTATACCCTGCCCCCACCTCTTCCACTATAGAGATGGGAACTACAACAAATGAGTTTACTGATATGGATTTTATCTAAAGTTCAAGCTTTAGACCAATATAAAGACAATGTTGAGAGAGACCTCAAAACGCTCTATGGTGTCGTTAGGCGCAGTAAGACTGGGTTTCAATACCACCAGCCAGCTCACCTGATTGCCTCCACTGGATCCGGTCTGTTGGGCTCCCAGGCTAGCTGGAGGATAATGCTGAGTGGACGAAATACATTGTCCAGTGGACCAGATGCTGTATGTAGACGATGTGTTCATTATCTGGTCTGGGACTAAGGAGACCTTCTCTGAGTTTGTATGTAAACCGGAGATTTAGGTCTCATGCACACGACCGTATTTGGTTTCCTTGTCCGTTCCGGTTTTTTTGCTGATAGGATGCGGACCCAGTATGTCCATTCCATAGCCCCGCAAGAAAAAAAGAGCACGTCCTTTTTTTCTAGTTTGCGGACAAGAATAGGCATTACAATGGATCAGCGAAAAAATAACGGATCCGCAAAAAAATAAACGGATGCCATACGGACGTTTTGGGGTTTTTTTGCGGACCGCAAAACACATACGGTCGTGTGCATGTAGCCTTAGATAGAGGAGAATTCCCTTCGGTTTCTGGATGTGCATATCTTTAGGGGGCAGATAACCGTATTCAAACTACTTTGTATTAAAAGAAAACGACAAGCAGCAGTCTGTTACAGTGGAATAGCTTTCATCCCTATCCACTGAAAAGAGGTATTCTGAGAGGACAATTCCTTAGAGTAAAGTCAATGAAGAAAGGATCAGCACTCAAATTCAGTTCTTTGCAGCTATATTCATTTTATTTTGCCCATAGATGAGGAGACAAAATGCTACACGTGTTTCGGCTATGTACTAGCCTTTGTCAATCCTTCATTGATTTTGTGAGCCTGCCGTCTCTGGATTCCTGCACCGTTCACACAGTGAGTTGGAGTGCTGACCGTTTCTGTCTGCTTTGGAATTCCTCAGAGTAAGACGCAATAAACATTCTAAGAAAAGAAACCTAATGGATCTATAGGATGAAGAGCGTTTCCCCGGGAGGTCTTAATGAATCATTTTATGCATGTTATATTCGAGAGGCCAAAGGTTATCGAGGTGGATTTGGGAAGGGATAAGGTTGTTGGGATCCCCTTCCTATGATGACAACATAACCCTATCTCCACCTCTGTAATAAATCTGCATTAATAGCTTTTTTTCCTTGATATGACTGTAATAGTGTTTTCACATATTTGAATTGTACTGGTGTGTAGTATTAATTAGACCGGATCATTATATATATATCATAGATGGGCAGGGGTGCTGACTGATGGGGAGGGCGGCATATCTGTAATTTACATTACTGTTTGGTCCACAAAGGCATATGTATATTTCTCATGTCCCCCAGTTTTGGTATTAGCAATCTGTGTCAATGGCAAGCCTAGTAACATCCTGTGAGCAATGAGATCATTTATAACATCCTTTAGTTTTGCAATGCTACCCAGGGTGCGTCTGCTCCGTCTATTCAGGTGAGGAGGCTGGAGACAGTCCGAAACGCGCACAAGATTGCGCTGAATCACACTACTTCCTCCCATCTTGTGTGAGGGGCGCCATCTCTGCTGATACTGTGTGCCACACCACTTCTGATTACACGGCACGCTCCAGCTACTGGGCGTAGGGTACCCAAGCTAATCCCGACCTATCAGGTCTCAGGTACGAGTTTTTAAAGCAATATTTGTCGCGGTTCCAGTTAGACCCCAAGAGACCCAGGTGCTCTCTGTATTGGTCGAGCCCTGGCCCAGCACCCACCACAAGACCCTGACTCATCTGAAGGGATAAGTACCTCCTTCCTGCGTTAGGCGGTCCTGTAGTGGTTAAAGCAATATTTGCCGCGGTTCCAGTTAGACCCCAAGAGACCCAGGTGCTCTCTGTATTGGTCGAGCCCTGGCCCAGCACCCACCACACGACCCTGACTCATCTGAAGGGATAAGTACCTCCTTCCTGCGTTTTGCTATTTATACTATATCTTGAATGCAGGGAGATATATGCACTATATTGCTTTGATCCCTTGGGCCCTATGTATGAGGGACAGGTTATCTATATCTTTAGTCTGTCCCCCACCTTGGAATAAGTGAGAAACACCTGTAGTTTAAATATTGGTGGCACAGGTGGGATGAATATATTGTTATATACTGTGGGGGTCTGGGTCAATTGAGTGGCTACCACTAGTATTAAATGTTCAGTGGTTCTCATATCTGGTCATCTTTGAAGGTATCTAGGTTTGATATATTGGTATTGTGCCTATGAGAGATATAGAAGTATATTAGCAAGCTTTATGGCCCATAACATTTTTATTTTGTCACCAATGTTGCTGTGGGGGCTTGTTTTTTGTGGGACGAGCTGTAGTTTTTATTGGTATCATTTTGGGGTACATATGTCTATTTTATCACTTTTTATTCCATTGTTTGTGGAGGTGAAGTGGGCAAAAATGGCAATTCTGTCAGTGTTTTTTATTTTTCATGAGGCTCCTCTTGTGGTAAATATTATATGACTATTTTATTCTGTGGTTTGATACGGTTATGGCGATACCAAATTTGTGTAGTTTTTTTATGTTTCAGCAATAAAATCACTTTTGTGTTAAAAATAAATTATATTTTGCATCGCCATATACTAAAGTTCATAACTTTTTTATTTTTTCACCAGTGTATCTGTGTGGGGGCTTGTTTTTTGCGGGACGGGCTTTAGTTTTTAGATATGAGAAAAGACAATTTTTTTTTTATTTATTCACTTTTTTTTTACACTTTTTTATTTATTTATCAAGAACCATCTGGATCTTGAAGATCCAGTGGGCCTAATGGCTATACAGTGCATTGCAATAGCCCTCAGGATTTGATCAGACTTAGGTACATGGCAGCCCGGACACCTTTGTAAGGCCCGATGGAAGACAGAGGGAGCTCCCTCCCTCTCAACCCTATGGATGCCGGCGGCGGCTGCTGACTGCGGCATCTATGGGGTTAAACAGTCGAGATCGGTGCCACCACCAATTTCGGCCGAAGCAGCAGAGTGTCAGCTGTAAGTTAGAGCTAATGGTACTTTCACACTTGCAGCGGGACAGATCCGACAGGCTGTTCACCCTGTTGGATCCGTCCTGCCTGGTTTTAGTTCGGTTTTAGTTTGGCGGCCTCTCGCTAACTCCGCCCCCGCTAAAGTCAATGGGGACGGAGCGGCAGTCCGGCGGCACGGAGAAATAGATCCGTCCTGCCACAAGTGTGATAGTACCCTAACACTCTCTGCTAAAGCCAGCGGCTCCGTTCCTGAGGTGCTGCCATCACACTGAGGCGGCTGGTAGGAGGCAATAGGGGCATCTGGGGGGAATTATGGGGGCAGTTGAATTACTAGGAGCACTGGGGGTCATTATGTCAATGGTCACAGTGGTAGTCATGCCTGGTTTCAGGCTGTAATTTCCAGCTTGGAGATCACAGCCTGAAACTGGCATTTTTTACACTAAAGCGCTCCCATTGGTTAGTCTGCAGAGATTACCAATCGGAGTGCTTGCCGGCAAGGAACCACTCTGATTGGTCCCTTGTTGGCCTCCCCTGTGTCTCTGCTCTTGGGGAGAGCGGAGACTCCGGGGCTGTGACACTTTATAGCAGAGGGAGCTCACTCCCTCTCAACCCTATGGAGGGTCATTATGTCAATGGCCACAGTAGCAGTCATGAGTGTTGGGGCCCTTTTACTCACTGCTAGGGTCCCATTAGTAGGACTGATAGAACTGTAGCTGAAAATAGCTGTAGTGGCAGCCATACTGCAAATCACCCAGCT
Source organism: Bufotes viridis (assembly GCA_033119425.1). Classification (NCBI taxonomy): domain Eukaryota; kingdom Metazoa; phylum Chordata; class Amphibia; order Anura; family Bufonidae; genus Bufotes; species Bufotes viridis. Next base: position 404,168,901 of record CM065590.1, read on the forward strand.
TTCCTGGGTACTGATATAGGGATAAATCATATCACTGTCCTGACACAGATCAAACTGTGAACTCCCAGCCAAGCAGCACATGGGGGCAGATTTATCACAGCCTGGTTGTATACATAAGTTTAGAAACACAGAGGCGATCCAGCCCCCAGTTCTGTGCAGCGTAATACCATCCATGTGCATCAGATTGTTATGTACCCAGCCAGAAGCCATGAGGAGGGCTTGGGCGGCACCCTGGGCATCGGCCCAACAGGAAATTTCCCTGTAGGGTCTATGGTCAGTCCACCCCTGCCTGTTCTCCCAATCTGGTGGAGTGGCAGGTTGAGTAAGCACCCTGCCATTCCATTCATTCTCTGTGGGACTGTCAGAGATAGACACATACAGCCCTGTCAGCTATTTCTGTTGTTTCAATGGAGAACAAATAGAGCAGTAGGGCCAGCAGCTCCACCAGAATAAGGAAACTTACTTTTTAGACTATAAGACTGTTGGTAGTCACTCTCAGGAAGGGAGAAGGGGAAGGGACAACCTTTACCCTTTGGCCCTGCCATGTTAATCCACCACAAACGACACTGACAACCAGGTCATGTTCATAACCTTTATTTAAACATTTTTGTTGGGTGGTAGTCGGCCACAGCTAAATCTTAACATCGTAAAACCTCACTGAGCCCGTGCGATCTGCCGGCCGCTGGCCTCCCAGCGGGCAGTTATGCCAGTTTTCTCGCTCAGCATCCTATTCTTCTTCACCTGCCGCCATGGAGGAGACCCGCCCTCAAACGGGGCTCCGACCACCACCCAACAAGAACATGGCCTGTTCAACCCCATCCTGGAGACCAGAGAGAAAAATATCCAGGCCGATGTCCGACAAGTGGACACCGTCCGGCCGATTCAACGCACAGTTATCACCCTCCAACTGCCTATGACGAACGACCACCCCACCGCGGGATCTAACAAACCAGGACATCCGTGCGTTCACCGTCCGCCTGCACTTCTCGATGGCCTCTGCATCCCTACCACCTTGCCACACCACCCGTGGCACAATCTCGGACCACACCAAGACGACCTCACGGAAAACGTTCAAGGTCAGACCGCATTAGCGTCAAGAGCTCTAACAACGGCATGGACCCGGTATCGTTGCCACCCGCGTGGACAACCAACACTACGGGACCACCCGCCTTCATGCCAATCTCAACCACTTGCGATAGCAGCTGGAACCATCTAAGGTCCCCTATCCCCCTCCACGACACCCTTACATCACTGAAGCCCAGGGACCTCCCACCGGGTCGACATTCGGCTCTCTGTGCAGCCCAGAATATGTACGAATGCCCCACCATCCACACCGTCGGTCTTACTGCGCCATGAGCCTGCCAGGTCGCAGGAGAAACCGAGGCTTGAATCAGGTGCTGTGGGCATTCCTTGCCTTCCAGATCCGCCTCCGGGTGAAGGGACCAAAAATCCTGCCAATGACAACGGGAAAGAGCATCAGCAATCTTATTCTCAACCCCCGGGACATGTCGGGCCCTGAAATAGATGTTGAACTCGAGACACTTAAGCACCAAATGCCTGAGCAAAGACAAAACCGGGAGAGAGGAGGAAGAAAGACTTAATCCCATAGACCACCGACAAGTTATCCGTCCAAAAAGAAACGTGCCTATTGGATAAACTCCTGCCCCAAATCTTAACTTATACAACAATCGGGAACAGTTCGAGCAACGTGAGGTAACGGCACAACCCGGAGGAATACCATGACGCAGGCCATGTACCCGCACACCACTCGTTCCCAAAAATGGTACCAAAACCACATGAACCCGCGGAATCAGAGAACAAAAACAACTCAGAATTAGGAACCACTTTGGACATGTAACACGTATACCCGTTGTAGGCTTGCAAGAAAGACCTCCAAACCCTTAAATCGTCCTTCAAGGACCTGGTAAGACGAATACGATGACCTGGGGCCTTAGCACTGCAAGAGACCAACGACAAATGTCGTGCAAAAACCCGCCCCATGGGCTTCACTCTGCACGCAAAACACAGCAGGCCTAACAGGGACTGAAGCTGGAGGAGAGTAACCTTCCTGACGGCTAGAAAGCCATCGATCAAACCGATCAGCTTCTGCAGCTTCTCGGCGGGCAGCCTAAAGACCATGTCCACTGTGTCAATTTCTATTCCCAGGAAAGACAGCCACGTCACTGGACCCTCCGTCTTCTCTACCGAAATGGGAACCCCAAACTGAGACATCCTCATCAGAAAATTGTCCAACAGGGCCCGGCAACCACCTTCCGGTCCAGAGGAAACGAACAGGAAGTCGTCCAAATAATGCAAAACAGACGACAAACCCGTGTCATAACGAACAACCCAGTCTAGGAAAGACCCAAACATTTCAAAATAATGACAAGAAATGGAATAACCCATGGGGAGGCTCGTGTCATAGTAAAACAAACCATCCACCTGGCAACCTAGCAGATGAAAACAGTCAGGGTGAACTGGGAGGAGGCGGAAAGCCGATTCTATGTCTGATTTCGCCAAGAGACCCTCTACCGGCCTCCCTGACCAATTCCACCGCCCTGTCGAATGAAACATACGATACAGATGAATCTTCCGGGGTAATGGCGTCTTTTACCGACGAGCCCTTGGGATAAGACAGATGGTGCATTAACCTGAACTTGCCCACCTCCTTCTTAGGGGCCACCCCAAGCAGAGAAACCCGCAGGTTGGGGAACGGTAACTCACTAAATGGGCCCCTAATCTGCCCCAAAGACACCTCATTCTCAAGTTTATCCCTGAGGACCTCTGGGAAATCACGGGCAGACCTGAGGTTGTCCGAAAAAATCTGAGAACGATTCAAAACAAATGGGATATATAACCCAACTGAAAACCCTGCCCGTACCTGGACAGCTGCCTGTCTATCGGGGTACCTGTCCAGCCAGGGGTCCATCTCTACCACGCTCACCGGGGTTCTTGTGCATGACCTGCTCGCCATGCTTAGGGGGGGTAATGGGGGGGCGGGAGCACTTATTCGCCGGATGGGGGCCGCCACATGCTGAGCACTCGTGCTTAAACCTGCACAAACCCGCGAACCTGCAGTTTTCCTCGTTAAAAAGCCAACATGACCCTGGTCGGTGGACGGCCACCGGCCTCGGGGAAGAGGACCCCCCTGGACCAGCGGCCACCCCCGAAAAGGGGCTTTCGGCTTACGCTCATAAGGCTTTTCCGGGAAGCGCCTCTCTTTAGCTACTGTGTGCTGGTCAATAGATGTGAGGGACCAGATGTCTACATACTGGTTCGCCCACATCTTCTCCTTAACGACCTCCTCCAAATGGGCCCCCAGTGAGCTAACCACACAAAAACAGGAATCCTTATGAACGCTGGCTAATGCAGGCACCGGTTTAACAGGAGGTGGCGCGGGGGGGGGGGGGCTGACGTTGAGGGGGCTGACTAAACCTTTCCAATAACGTTTTAAGCAACACTGCTGTGTCCGAACCCCCACTGCCCACTCCCCTGCCAGAGGGACACTAACAGGAGCAGCAACAGCTGCACCCTGAGCTATGTCACCCCCCACAAGGGCAGGTGGTGCTTTGGGTACATCTCCCCATTGTACAGGAATTGCAGGTGGGGTTGGGAGTGGAGGGGGCTGTGAATTAGGGGGGGTAGGAGGCGAATCCCCCGAGGAAGAGTGGCTAACACTTGCCCTCATAGTGTCCCTTCTAATAGCACGCCGCACTGCCGGCAAACACGCGGAAACCGGAAGTGCAGGTGCTGACGTCACCGGAAGGGCTGGCCGGCCGGGATCGCTGAAACGCTGGCCGCCGAGGTATGCAGGGGGGGTGGAGGGCTGTGGCCGAGCCTAGCGGGGGGGCGGATTCGCCTGGCAGACGACCGCCTGCCCCCCGACGACGCCCCCGAGTTAAGGGGCACGGCCGGAGCGCTGCCGGCGGTACACACGCGGCCAGGGGAAGACGGCAAGGCGGATCCAATGCAGCAGAGGAATGAGCGCAGCCATTCCTCGCCCCCTTCTGCCATCCGCGCCATGAACATATCCTTCAGGGGATCCATACCCTCTTATGCAGACGGAACGCTGTCTCTTACCACACAGCGCTTCTGCCAAAGAGGGAGAGGGGAGGAGACACAGGGATTATAAAGGGGCACATATGCAGCACGCCCCCTTCCTGCCCGCAGGATGCACACATTAACCCCCAAACGCCCAAAACCCGAACACAGACTGATGGGCCATACAAACCAGGATAAGGGGGGGGGGGCCTTAGGAAGGGAAAGGTGACCCCCAGTCCCTGTACACTCTCCCTATATGGTCAGGTGTCCTCCAGACCCACCGGACTATAAGACGCAACTAGGATTTAGAGGAAGATAATAAAAACATTTTTCATCAGACCTCCAATCCTCATGAGACCCTCAAATCAGGCCAACATTCCTCATGAGACCATAGATCAGACCCTTAAGCTCCATCAGAGCTCAGATCAGACTTATATCAGACCCTCAAGCTCAATCAGACCTCAAATCAGACGCTCACCACACCCCCAAGCCTCAGATTAGACATCAAAACAAATAAACTTACCTCTTATGCTCCAGACGGTGTTACCACTCTGCAGGTCCACTCACCGCTCCCTGGTATTCTTCCTGCCTGCGCTGCACTGTGGCCTTACGCACTGCGTAAGGTCATATGTGTGACTATGTGCACTTCATCAGGACACTGTATACGGTTAGGACATACGTAGCGCGGGCTGGAAGAAGACCAGGTAAAGGTGAGTACACCCAGTGCCAGAGGTAGCCATAACGACTGTAAAAGTTTCACAGACGACTGTTCAGGCTATTTTGCTCCTTGAAAAAAAACTTGCGCGTACCAGTACATGTCAGACTTTTTCCTGCCATTCATAAGCACAGGGCGCGCTGTGGACGGCACTGACAGCACAGCGATGCTGCTGGTGCCTGAAATAATGAATAACAAAGCTCAGTACAGCAAGGAGTCTTGTTATTGGTTGGTTTGGACGGGCTGCCGGAGCGGCACAGCAGACCTTTACTGGCGGGGTTTGCAGCCTTGGTAGACAGTGGGCTTAAGTTTTTTAAACTTTTTATATGTAGTAGAGACATATCAAAAGTGTTGATGGGGGGGGGCCCACTAAGACCCTGCTGATCTCTACAACAAGGAGTCAGCCGAGCGTTGCTTCTCCTCACTGCTGGGCGCAGTAGTGAAGACGGTACCATAGACTTTCTATTGAGACGTCTTCGATATCACACTCAGCAGTAAAGAGAAGCAGGGCTCTGCTCCCGTTTAATGTTGGAAAGGGGGCCTGTCTCGGGTTTCTTAGCCCTTGGGGGTGGTCTGCAGCAAATGCAGGCAGGCTGTTATAGCCAAGTGATAAAGTACAAGGAAGATACACCATATTGGACTGTACTTTATCACTTGGCTATAATAGCTGGCAGTGCATTCACTCCAGACCACCAGGGGCTTATTAACCCTATGTTGGAGGGAGGGCAGCAATGTTATTTACATGGGACTGTATGTTGGAGAAGCTGACGGGAGGGGAGAGGTTATTTACATGGGACTGTATGTTGGAGGGACTAGAGGGAGGGGGTAGTTATTTACATGGGACTGTATGTTGGAGAAGCTGACAGGAGAGATGTTATTTACTTGGGACTGTATGTTGGAGGGGCTGGAGGAAGGGCAGTGATGTTATTTACTTGGGACTGTATGTTGGAGGGGCTGAAGGACGGACAGTGATGTTATTTACTTGGGACTGTATGTTGGAGGTGGCTGTACGGAGGGGAGACATGTTATTTAGACTAGTAATGGTTCCTCTGCATTAATACCAACCTCTTAGGGCGTGTTCACACCACTGCTATTTATTTCTGTCGCTCTGCTCCATTAGATTGGTCATTTACCTTCCTATTTGGAGGCTGTAGGAGATGAGTAGTCTGGAGGCGGAGGGCAGGAGTACTGCAGGGTAATGGCTTCCACAGGTCCATGACCTCGGCTTGCTTCCTCCTGTGAGCGTGAACCGTTGAGCAGCATCAATCAGCATCGGCAGGCACAGGAGTTGAGCCTGCTCCTCATCGGCTCAGTGCTGCTTCTGACATCTACTACTGCTGCACAGTGGTCCTCAGCCTGCAATGCTGGAGATATACATACAGTACAAAGTGATCGCTATTATAATGGGGCTGGGATGGGCGGCACACTGTGTGATCTGACCAGGTACTAGCGCAGGCCAGAAAATACGGCCAATTATTATTGCCGGTAAAAAAAATACCAGCACTTCCAGACAGAGCAAAATACCAGCTTGGCTGTGAAATACCAGACTGGTGGTAACCCTAAATATGGTACCTGCTGCACTTGTGAGCGGGCGTCATCTTTAAAGACCCACCCTGCGCCGTACATGTATAATATGTAAATTATGGAAAATAAACCAACAACATAAGTAGAAAAATAAAGATGGAACATAAAACAACTAATCTAATGAACAAGGCGACAAGTGTGCGCTACTATTTCACTATTAATATTCCATCCGCCTGCCCCCAGTACTGTCCACCTGCTATCACCTGTGCCACTACTACTCCTATCCCATCACCTGTACTACTACTACTCCCATCACCTGTGCCACTACTACTCCTATCCCATCACCTGTGCCACTACTACTCCTATCCCATCACCTGTGCCACTACTATCCAATCACCTGCTCCACTACTACTTCTATGCCATCACCTGTGCCACTACTATCCCATCACCTGTGTCACTACTATACCATTACCTGTGCCACTACTACTCCTTTCCCATCGCCTGTACTACTACTACTCCCATCACCTGTGCCACTACTACTCCTATCCCATCACCTGTGCCACTACTACTCCTATCCCATAACCTGTGCCACTACTACTCCTATCCCATCACCTGTGCCACTACTACTCCTATCCTATCACCTGTACTACTACTACTCCCATCACCTGTGCCACTACTACTCCTATCCCATCACCTGTGCCACTGCTCTTTTTATCCCCTTACCTGTGCAACTACTACTCCTATCCCATCCCCTGTGCCACTCCTATTCCTATCCTATAAACTGTGCCACTACTACTCCTATCCCATCACTTGTGCCACTACTACTCCTATCCCATCACTTGTGCCACTACTACTCTTATCCCATCACATGTGCCACTACTACTCCTATCCCATCACCTGTGCCACTTCTACTACTACTATCCCATCACATGTGCCAATACTACTCCTATCCCATCACCGGTGCCACCGCTACTTTTATCCCCTTACCTGTGCCACTACTACTCCTATCCCATAACCTGTGCCACTACTACTCCTATCCCATAACCTGTGCCACTGCTACTCCTATCCCATCACCTGTGCCACTACTACTCCTATCCCATCACCTGTGCCACTACTACTCCTATCCTATCACCTCTTCCACTACTACTCCTATCCCATCACCTGTGCCACTACTACTCCTATCCCACCACCTGTGCCATTACTACTCCTATCCCATCACCTGTGCCACTACTACTCCTATCCCATCACCTGTGCCACTACTACTCCTATCCCATCACCTGTACCACTACTAGTCCTATCCCATCACTTGTGCCACTACTACTCCTATCCCATCACCAGTGCCATTACTACTCCTATCCCATCACCTGTGCCACTACTACTCCTATCCCATCACCTGTGCCACTACTACTCCTATCCCATCACCTGTGCCACTACTACTCCCATTCCCCTACTGTCATCTGCACCACTACTACTTACATCCCACCATCTGTCACTACTACTACCATCCTCCTGCTGTCGCCTGTGTCACTACTCCTTCCATCTGTCTGCTGTCACTACTACTCCCATTCCTCTGCTGTCACCTGTGTCACTACTACTCCCATTCCTCTGCTGTTACCTGTGTCACAACTACTTTCATCCCTCTGTTGTCACATGTGTCACTACTACTCCCATCCTTCTGCTGTCACCTTTCACTACTACTGCCATCCCTCTGCTGTCACCTGTGTCACTACTACTCCCATCCCTCTGCTGTCACTACTACTCCCCTACCTCTGCTGTCACCTGTGTCAATTCTACTCCCAACCTTCTGCTGTCACTACTACTCCAATCCTTCTCCTGTTACCTGTGTCACTGCTACTTCCCTCCCTCTGCTGTCACCTGTACCACTACTACTCCCATCACCCTACTGACACTACTACTCCCATCCCTGCGCTGTCACCTGTGTCACTACCACTGCCATTCCTCAGCTATCACCTGTGTCACTACTACTCCCATCCTTCTGCTGTTACTTGTGTGACTACTACTCCCATCCCTCTGCTGTCACTACTACTCCAATCCCTCTCCAGTTACCTGTGTCACTGCTACTCCCCTCCCTCTGCTGTCAGTACTAATCCCAACCCTCTGCTGTTACCTTTGTCACTACGACTCCTATGTTCCTGCAATCACCTGTCACTACTCCTCCCACACCCCTGCTGGTACGTGTCACTACTACTCCCATCCCTCTGCTGTCACCTCTGTCACTCCTCCTCCCATCCCTCTGCTGTCACCTCTACCACTACTACTCCCATCCCCCTGCTGTCACCTGTACAATTACTACTCCCATCCCCCTGCTGTCATCTGTAAAATTACTACTCCCACCCCCCTGCTGTCACCTGTACCACTACTACTCCCATCCCCCTGCTGTCACCTGTACCACTACTACTCCCATCCCCCTGCTGTCACCTGTACCACTACTACTCCCATGCCCCTGCTGTCACCTGTACCACTACTAGTCCCATCCCCCTGCTGTCACCTCTACCACTACTACTCCCATCCCCCTGCTGTCAACTGTACCACTACTCCTATCCCCCTGCTGTCACCTGTACCACTACTACTCCCATCCCTCTGCTGTCACCTCTACCACTACTACTCCCATCCCCCTGCTGTCACCTGTACCACTACTACTCCCATCCCCCTGCTGTCAACTGTACCACTACTCCTCCCATGTCTCTGCTGTCACCTGTGTCACTACTACTACCGTAGTAGGCGTCGCTACAGGGAGGCAAGGGGGGCATTTCTAGGTTATTTCCACCCTATGTAGAATATAGTGTGATGTATATTCTTAAAAATGAATATTCGTCTTTTTTTTTCAATCTGAACCCATTACATTTACTAATGGGTTCAGATGGAAAAAAATAAAAATAGAATATTTTTTTTTACGACTATATACGTATCACACTATATTCTACATATTCGAGAATTCTAGCAGGCCAACCCAATAGCAAAGTTGCCTATAACGCGCCCTAACTCGATTAACGCGCAGATTACATTGCCGATTTTTCACATAAGATGAAATAAATTAAATAATGAAGAATATTCTAGTTCACTACAAAATACGATATTGCACCCTTCTCACATTGGCCCAAAAGCAAGAAACAGGCCGGTAATGGGTTTAGATGAAAGAAAAAAGACGCACTATATTCTAAATATTCGCGAATTCTCGAAGTGCCGATATTCGCGATAAAAATTCGCGAATCGAATATTCGCTTTCAACACTAATGCCCATAACAGTGTCATCCACAAATGCCCCCATAACAGTGCGCCTGCGCACCGAGGAGAGACTGAAAAGAGCGGAAAGAATCCGCGGAAGCAAGCAGAGGACGCACAGCAGACGACTGAATAGCTTCTTTTGTAAGTAAATTGTTTTGTTATAAATGTAGTTTAGTTTAATGTCTGTTTTTGTCTTTTATTATATTCTGGCTTTTGCTTGAAGGGCCAGTAAAACATGTTGTTTTTTTTTAGTATGATGCTTTTTGATAATAAATAAATGTAAATGTAGTGGTGCTATAATGTGGACCCCAGGCCTCTCTGATGTCCTGCAGGCTGGCGCTGTGGCAGCATACGGTTGGCCAGGCAGCAGAAGGGCTCTGGAGCTGTGATTGTGTGCTCTGGGACTTTTCCCTTCACAGCCACTGCTATGTCCCTGTCCCTGCCTCTCGTACAGTGCAGACTCTGCGGGAGGAAGACTGTTTCATAAGCGCAAGGGATGAGCAGGCAGCGCCAACTGAGGAGACAGAATGGGCAAGCAGGTAGCAGGGCCAGGGGAAGGCTTGTATTCTCTCTCTTGTGAGAGCTCTTTTCCTAAATTAAGTCCTGCGTTCAGTGCGTTACATACAAAGTCCTGCATCCAGTGCATTACAAAGTCCTGCGTCCAGTGCGTTACATACAAAGTCCTGCGTCCAGTGCGTTACATACAAAGTCCTGCATCCAGTGCTTTACATACAAAGTCCTGCGTCCAGTGCGTTACAAAGTCCTGCGTCCAGTGCATTACATAGAAAGTCCTGCATCCAGTGCGTTACATAGAAAGTCCTGCGTCCAGTGCGTTACAAAGTCCTGCGCCCAGCGCATTACATACAAAGTCCTGCGTCCAGTGCGTTACATACAAAGTCCTGCGTCCAGTGCGTTACATACAAAGTCCTGCGTCAAGTGCGTTACAAAGTCCTGCGTCCAGTGCGTTACAAAGTCTTGCGTCCAGTGCGTTACAAAGTCCTGCGTCCAGTGCATTACAAAGTCCTGCATCCAGTGCGTTACATACAAAGTCCTGCGTCCAGTGCATTACAAAGTCCTGCGTCCAGTGCGTTACAAAGTCCTGCGTCCAATGCGTTACAAAGAAAGTCCTGCGTCCAGTGCGTTACATACAAAGTCCTGCGTCCAGTGCGTTACAAAGAAAGTCCTGCGTCCAGTGCGTTACAAAGTCCTGCGTCCAGTGCGTTACAAAGTCCTGCGTCAAGTGCGTTACAAAGTCCTGCGTCCAGTGCGTTACAAAGAAAGTCCTGCATCCAGTACGTTACAAAGTCCTGCGTCCAGTGCGTTGCAAAGTCCTGCGTCAAGAGCGTTACAAAGTCCTGCATCCAGTGCGTTACAAAGTCCTGCGTCCAGTGCGTTACAAAGTCCTGCGTCCAGTGCATTACAAAGTCCTGTGTCCAGTGCGTTACAAAGTCCTGCGTCCAGTGCGTTACAAAGTCCTGCGTCCAGTGCGTTACAAAGTCCTGCGTCCAGTGCGTTACATACAAAGTCCTGCGTCCAGTGCGTTACAAAGTCCTGCGTCCAGTGCGTTACAAAGTCCTGCGTCCAGTGAGTTACATACAAAGTCCTGCGTCCAGTGCTTTACATACAAAGTCCTGCGTCCAGTGCGTTACAAAGTCCTGCATCCAGTGCGTTACAAAGTCCTGCGTCCAGTGCGTTACATACAAAGTCCTGCGTCCAGTGTGTTACAAAGTCCTGCATCCAGTGCGTTACATACAAAGTCCTGCGTCCAGTGCGTTACATACAAAGTCCTGCATCCAGTGCGTTACAAAGTCCTGCATCCAGTGCGTTACATACAAAGTCCTGCATCCAGTGCGTTACAAAGTCCTGCGTCCAGTGCGTTACATACAAACTCCTGCGTCCAGTGCGTTACAAAGTACACACCTGAATACCGCAATACTCTCATATTTTGTAATCTTATTTATATATACTTATTTTGTTTTTTTCAGTAGTATGATTAACCCCTTAATGACCTTCAGTTTTTTCATTTTTGCATTTTCGTTTTGCGCTCCCTGCCTTCCGAGAGCCATAACTTTTTTATTTTTCTGTTCACATGGCCATATGAGGGCTTTTTTTGCGGGACAAGTTGTACTTTCCAACGCCACCATTTAATATTCCATACGATGTAGTGGGAAGCGGGAAAAAAATTCCAAATGGGGTAAAATTGCAAAAAAAAAGCAATTCCACCACAGTTTAACGGTTTTTTAGATTACGATATTTGATATGCGATAAAACTGACCATTTAGTTTTATTTTACAGGTCAGTACGAATCCGCCCAATTTGTATAGTTTTTCTTGCGTTTTGATAGAGAAAAAAAATTCAAACGTTGGAAATTTATTTATTTCTTTTCATCAGCCATTTGGGTGCTTTTTTCCGTTTTTCTGTTTACCGTATGGGGAATATATTTTTATACTACGGGCGTTTTCACACATTGCGACACCCATGATGTGTGTTTTTTATTTTTATTTTTGGGGGGGGAAAGGGGGGTATTTGAATTTTTAGGTTTTATTTATTTATTTTTTTTTCCATTTATTTTTACACTTTTATATAGGTCCCATAGGGACCTATATAAATCAGTCATCTGATTGCTTGTAACATAAACTCCAATACACTTGTATTGGAGTTTATGAGGATTTTACTACTTTCCTATGAAGCCCTATTGCTAACAAGGGCTGGATAGGAAATAGTAAGTAGTAGCCTCAAATCATTCATTGAGTTCAAGGCTATTACATCCAGTGCTGCGATTCCCCCGATCACTACTAGGGGGAGCCAGAGCGCTGCCCAAAGTTTTCCTTTCGGTTTTAGTGCGCGCAGATGCCGTGGTCAGGACTGACCAGGGCATCTGCGGGGTTAAATGATTGCGATCGGCATCGTTGCCGACCCCGATCATTAGCTGCGGGGTCAGCTACAGGAAACAGCCGGACCCCCGCTAGCGGGCAGGAGCGGGCGCCATCCTTAGGGACCGGATCCATGACATACCCATACGTCATGGGTCCCTAAGGGGTTAAGAGGTGAAAATTATTAGTGCTCCCCATTTTTGACTGTAGTATCTTATGTGCCCCCCCTATATATTGTTCCTAGAGCAGCCACTGACTACTCCCATCCATCTGCTATCACCTGTACCACTGCTACTCCCATCATCTGCTGTCACTACTACTCCCATCCCTCTACTGTCACCTGTATCACTACTACTCCCATCATCCGTGTCACTACTCCTCCCATCCCTCTACTGTCAACTGTGTCACTACTACTCCCATTAATCTGCTGCCACCTGTATCACTACTACTCCCATCATCTGCTGTCACTACTTATCCCATCCCTCTACTGTTAACTCTGTCACTACTACTCCCATCCCTCTACTGTCACCTGTATCACTACTACTTCCATCATCTGCTGTCACTACTCCTCCCATTTCTCTGCTGTCACCTGTGTCACTACTACTCCCATCCATCTGCTGCCATCTGTATCACTACTACTCCCATCATCCGTGTCACTACTACTCCCATCCCTCTGCTGTCACCTGTACCACTACTACTCCCATCATCCGTGCCACTACTACTCCCATCCCACTACTGTCACCTATATCACTACTACTCCCATCATCCGTGTCACTACTACTCCCATCCCTCTGCTGTCACCTGTACCACTACTACTCCCATCATCTGTGTCACTACTACTCCAATCCCTCTGCTGTCACCTGTACCACTACTACTCCCATCATCTGCTGTCACTACTCCTCCCATCCCTCTACTGTCACCTGTATCACTACTACTCCCATCATCTGTGTCACTACTACTCCCATCCCTCTGCTGTCACCTGTATCACTACTACATCCATCATCCGTGTCACTACTACTCCCATTCCTCTGCTGTCACCTGTACCTCTGCTACTCCCATCAACCGTGTCACTACTACTCCCATCCCTCTGCTGTCACTGGTATCACTACTACTCCCATCATCTGTGTCACTACTACTCCCATCCCTCTGCTGTCACCTGTACCACTACTACATCCATCATCCGTGTCACTACTACTCCCATCCCTCTGCTGTCACCTGTATCACTACTACTCCCATCATCCGTGTCACTACTACTCCCATCCCTCTGCTGTCACCTGTACCACTACTACTTCCATCATCCATGTCACTACTACTCCCATCCCTCTGCTGTCACCTGTATCACTACTACTCCCATCATCCGTGTCACTACTACTCCCATCCCTCTGCTGTCATCGGTATCACTACTACTCCCATCATACGTGTCACTACTACTCCCATCCCTCTGCTGTCACCTGTACCACTACTACATCCATCATCCGTGTCACTACTACTCCCATCCCTCTGCTGTCACCTGTATCACTACTACTCCGATCATCCGTGTCACTACTACTCCCATCCCTCTGCTGTCGCCTGTACCACTACTACTTCCATCATCCATGTCACTACTACTCCCATCCCTCTGCTGTCACCTGTATCACTACTACTCCCATCATCCGTGTCACTACTACTCCCATCCCTCTGCTGTCGTCTGTACCACTACATTACATACTATTTAACCTGTTGGAGCAGCAGAGGAACAGCAGGTCTGGCAGGCAGTGTGGAGAAGAAGGGGCCATTACCCCCTGTCCCAGCAGCTACAGGGGGCAGAGAACAGTCAGACACCAGGTCCTTCTGCCCTCCATTCCCTGTCAGTGCAGACTGCAGAGCTCGGGTTGTATTCACTAGCAGCCAGCCTGCTCCAGAAAAGCCCCATGCTGGTGGGCGTGGCTTGCCCCTGTGAATAACGCACAAGGGGGTGTGGCCCAACTTCTACCCCAGGATCCCTGTCATTGGCTGGCAGCAGGTGTCATAGGAAGCTGCAGCCAATAGAAAACAAGAGGCAGTACTGGCAAATGGTGTCCCAGTCCTGCGGAGCTCAGAGGGGGAGGGGACAGCATGGAGGAGCAGTACTCTGCCTCCTCCTCACTGACAGCGGCCCGAGTCACAGCTGGAAGTAGTGCTGGTTCTGTGCCCATATTAGAGACAAGACCAGTGCTTCTCTCCCATCCCCCTCACCGGAAGAAAGTCACCGTTATTTTACATTACAACTGTCATCAGCACAATTCATATGCACTACAGATCCCAGCATGCCCTCCTACGTTAGGGTCACTGTTCCTGAAAATCTACACTATGGTCCATGACAATCCATCCAGATTACTATTTTCTAGCCTACACTGCTAGTATGGGTTTGGTTGCCATGGGCAACACCACCGTTTCCTGCATTAGCTCCCGTTGCCAAGCATGACATCACAGACACGTCCTCCTGGAGACCTCCAACTGTCAGAACGGTCAGAGTGCGTTGAGGTTCGTGGAGAGAGGAGCTGTTGAGACTTGTTCAGAGTGAGCGATTTGCTTTTTTCCGTTTATTTATATTTTTTTGCGTTTTTTTTTTTGTTTGGTTGTCTGCCCCCCCACCCCTCACACTTTTTCTAGGTGTGTTGTGGGAGAGGCAGCCAAATGGCTGCTACGGGAAAACTCCAGCCCCGGAGACATCTCCATCCTTCCCGGAGGCCCCCGTACAGCCGGAAGCCAAGAAGACCTGGCTACAACCATCTGACAGCTGGATTAGAAGGTATCGTGCCAGATTTCAAAACCCTGTTTGAAATACCTAGACAGGAGGAACCTGGCCGATACCTTAGACTGCAGGGAGGACCCCCACTACCCGCGGCACCACCATCTGCTGATAACACCTGTGCAGCAGAGGTAGAGGAACATCGGGTACCACAGCCCACCATAACACCAGGTGAGGAGCAGACCCATCCCTCATTGTCCAGTAGACCATCTGCCGGGAAAACACCATCCCCGAGAGGAGTCCGCAGTGTGCCTGACGCCTTCCCACCGCGTGATAAGGTCACTGCGAGACAGCTGAATAACTGCCCACAATGGCTCCCTGTCAGTTATGCGTCTCGGAAGAACATGATAGCCATGCTGACCAGACCATTGGTGGATGTGCGGGACTCCTATGTGACGCATGAGGGAGAATATGTCAGGTACACCTTTACCCGTGATGTCATCTTCCACCACCGGGAATACCATGGGAAAATCTCCTTCTGCCGCAAAAAACTGTAGTGGTGAAGTCCCCTGCAGAGCGTGAGTACCATCTTAGCGCACAGCTGCTTTTCGGATTGACTTTTCGGTTTTGACCTCGGCTTGATTAATGGACTTTGTTTTGACTGCCGCCTGCCCTGACCCTGGACTGTTTTTGGACTGTGATTGTTTGCTGCCTGCCCTGACCTCGGCCTGTTTTTGGACTACGATTGCTTGCTGCCTGCCCTGACCCGGATTGTTTTTGACTACTCTTCTGCCTGCCGATTTGGTACCTTATTGTAAATGACTGCAGGACAGTCTGCCTCTCTCCCGGCCTCACCTCTGGGTAGATCCCTTTTACTGCCTCATACACTGGGATTCCTGCACACCTAACACCATAATGGACAGAACTATGGTGGCTCTTCTGTCCCTGGACGGTCTGCACACTACATATATATTTACTCTGGTTTGCTCAGAATATATTATCTGCTTCCTGACCATAGCTCACATGGGTAATGGCAGCACCATTTTTGCTGGCAGGCAGACACTTAGGCCACTAATCCAGCTTGGACTTATCTCCTCCACGTGACAGATTCCCAGTGGGCCAGGGGCGTAGCGTGGGGGGGGCCGGGGGGGCCGTTGCCCCGGGCGCCAGACTGCAGGGGGGCGCTAGCCGCTGGGGAAAAAAAAAAAATCTGAAATCTCTGTTGTTTTTCTCCCTGCCGCACTGCCGAGAGCAGGGAGAACAGGGCGCGCACCGTGCGGCGCACGGCAGGACGGCACTTTAATCATAGGCTGGCTCCTCCCACCTTCCAGGCGGGAAAGACAGTGCAGGGGAAGGAGAAGATGATTGCCGCGCTTCAGATCGATGTTCAGAGCCAGACACCACAGGCAGCTGCCCTACCGTCGACTTCTGTGCTGCCTGTGACTGAGGGTTAGTGTGTGTCACTCGGCTCCCTGACCCTGAGTGTTAGGTGTGGTGGGGTGGGCAGGCGCCGCAGTATATGAATAATGAAAGGCCAACTATAATTGCAGAGGTACTGGGGGCACTATGGGGGAGGGAGGAAGCTGAAGGGAGAACCACCTAGCTGAGGACATCATACCAAGAATGGCCCCTCATTAATAACAAAGAGGGGCTATTACATAAGTAATATAGAGGGGGCCATACATTACTAATGAGGGCCCCTCTATTAGTAATGTATGGCCCCATCTTTATTACTTATGTAATAGCCCCTCTGGTATTAATGAGGGGCCATTACATTACTAATAGAGGGGCCCATTACATTACTAATAGAGGGGGGCATTATATTACTAATAGAGGGGGCCATTATATTACTAATAGAGGGGGCCATTATATTACTAATAGAGGGGGCCATTATATTACTAATAGAGGGGGCCATTACATTACTAATAGAGGGGCCATTACATTACTAATAGAGGGGGCCATTATATTACTAATAGAGGGGGCCATTATATGACTAATAGAGAGGGCCATTACATTACTAATAAAGGGGGCCATTATATGACTAATAGAGAGGGGCCATTATATGACTAATAGAGGGGGCCATTATATGACTAATAGAGGGGGCCATTATATGACTAATAGAGGGGGCCATTATATGACTAATAGAGGGGGCATTATATGACTAATAGAGAGGGCCATAATATGACTAATAGAGGGGGCCATTATATGACTAATAGAGGGGGCCATTATATGACTAATAGAGGGGGCCATTATATGACTAATAGAGGGGGCCATTATATGACTAATAGAGGGGGGCATTATATGACTAATAGAGAGGGCCATAATATGACTAATAGAGGGGGGCCATTATATGACTAATAGAGGGGGGGCATTATATGACTAATAGAGGGGGCCATTACATTACTAATAAAAAGGAGGCTATTACATTAATAATAAAGAGGGGGCATTGTACTAATAATAAAGAGGGTGGCCATTATAATATACAGGGGGAATAATATTATGGGGAATGGTAGGGTCTATCTGTATGGCTCTAGCTCAGTTTTGGGGGGCAGTAAGATGACAGTGTTGAGGCACCAGGAGGAAGAGGACGATGATAGTAAAAGTGAGGAACCTAAATTTTTTTCTATGAAACTCTGCAGAGACGAAAAGGGACTGAAAGAAGATGTAATGGCGGTCTTATCTCCCAATGAAGACGCTGAGGAAAGTCTACATCACAGAAGATGTCACTGGATGTATGAGGTATGTGCTGCTGTATTCTACTGTATATAGTAATGTCCATCCACATATCTGTTTCACGGTAGGGTTTGAGGGGGATATAGAATTTTGCCCACTCTGCTGCATCCCGGCCCCAGACTTCAGGTCACACTGTGCTTGTTCAGAATTTTGGGGCCTCCCACCCATCTACTGCATTATCTGTACTCATGGAGTTATCACTGTGTTATCTGTAGTGTAACATAGGACTGCAAGTTATCTACTACATCATCTGTTAAAAGGGGCGTGCCCACGGGGGGGGGGGGCGCAAATTTTTGTCTTGCCCCGGGTGCTGGCAACCCACGCTACGCCACTGCAGTGGGCTGGTCAGTCAGGGGGCCGCCCACCATGGTAAAAGTGACAAAACCATTGCAGTTTTCATGGCGTCAAGAACTGAAGGACCTGACAATCTCCCCTCCACCTCCATCATCTCTGCTCCTGCTAGTTTTGGAGGGTGGGAATGGGGAAAGTCCTGCTCACAGTGGGGAGGGGTACTTTGGGGAAGAATGTTGCTGTTAGTGGGGGAGAGGTAAGATGTAGGAAATGCCTCTGTCAGCGGGAAAGGGGTAGGAAGGGAGAAAATGTCAGCGGTGGAGAAGTGGGAAGAAGGACAGTGCTGTTGTTAGTGGGGGAGGGGTGTGAGGGGAAAGTTCTGATGTCAATGAGAAGGGAGTAAATTCTGATGTCAGTGGGGGAGGATGGGAAAGGTAAAAATTCAGATGCAATGGGAACGGGAAAATGCTTTGGCCAATGGGGGAGGGGTGGGAAGGGGAAATACTTCGGCCAATGGGGGATGGGTGGGAAGGGGAAATGCTTCGGCCAATGGGAAAGGGCTGGGCAAAGGGGAAATGCTTCCGCCAGTGGGGGAGGGATGGAAGGGGGTAGCACTGCAGCTATC
The DNA here is from genome assembly GCA_033119425.1 of Bufotes viridis. Lineage (NCBI taxonomy): Eukaryota > Metazoa > Chordata > Amphibia > Anura > Bufonidae > Bufotes > Bufotes viridis. The sequence goes on from CM065590.1 coordinate 404,187,659, forward strand.
AATTTGTTTAGTAATAAAGTATTCTCAAATCAGACCCCCCCATGCCATCATTAAACCCCCAAGCCATCAGTCTCCCTCATGCCATCAGCCCCACCGTGCCATCCATCCCCAGTTCCCCCCATGCCATCAGTTCCCCCAGTAAGGGAGGGGGGAAATGCTTCGGCAAATAAGGGAGGGTCTGGAGTTAGTACAATGTTGCTGCACTGTGGTGTCTGGCACTTCTGCGGAGATATTCTGTACTGTAATTTGGTGTTTGTCCGGCGCTGATGGGCAAGGATGTTGTGTTGCACCGTGGTATCTGTGCCAGGCCTGCATTTCAAGCCCACTCGGGCCCTAGATGTAATATGTGTACAGTGCCAGCATCAGGACATCCACATGGCCCCCTCATCCAGACCAGCTGTTGAGCCAGCACTGCCCACCTCCTCCCCGGTCACAATAAGGAGACAGCTCTTCAGAAATGGCCAGTACGAGAACCTGATGGCTGGCCTCAGCAGGGTCTTCATCTCCACCATTTTACTACACCCGTGGGACCTGATCAAGATCTGCTTTACAGGTACAACCACAGTGCTTATATAATCCATTACTGCCTCTATGTAATGTTTATGTACATATATGGTGAGCATGCTGGGGGTTGTAGTACCCATAACTATTTAATGACACCATAT